>OX030948.1:191429717-192029717 GCA_943735915.1 Pherbina coryleti
TCTTGAATTTTAAAATTCTGACTTCAGATTCGAAATCAGCGACCCCCTAAAACTGTAGAATAGTGATTAAAAGTTTTAAAAAAGCATATTTTTAGGTGGCAACCCTATAGGATTAAAAATTTCATAATTTTGAAATTCTGACAACGGATTCGGATTCAGCGACCCATTTTTACCTAGTGTTCGCCCCAGCATCGAATTCGTAAAAATGAAAAAAAAATAGGTGGCAACCCTATCAGCCATCTTGAATTTTAAAATTCTGACATCAGATTCGAAATCAGCAACCCCCCAAAACTGTAAGACAATGTTTAAAACTCGTAAAAAGACAAATTTTTAGGTGGCAACCCTCTTTTTTTAAAAAATTTCACAATTTCGAAATTCTGACAACGGATTCGGATTCAGCGACCTATTTTTCCTAGTGTTCACCCCAGCACCAAATTCGTAAAAATTAGAAAAAATTAGTTGGCAACCCTATCAACCAGCATAAATTTTAAAATTCTGATATCAGATTCGAAATCAATTAGATTCAACGATGATTCCAATACTCTAAGTACTTGAACATATTATGAATACTCGAAATCGAAATATAAAAAAAATCGAATAGTAAATGAGCTTTGAGCTATTTTGAATGAATCAAATATGAATACTACTTTTTAAACTACTTATACTTATTCATACTCATTTTTGAGTGAGCGGTTCATGATTTAAAAATTTGATTCACTTTGTTTTGAATCAATCACATCCGAGTTATGATTTGGAAACTACTTATACTTATTCATACTTAGTTTTGAGTGAGCGGCTCATTACTCAATAACGTGATTCATTGAAAATTTTTGATTCGAATCACTGAGCTGCGAACGAATAGTACTCGAGTACTACTTATTTTTAAGTATTCGTTGCAGTTCTCTGGTTGCCACCCTGAAATCAGGATGAAAAGAATTTTTTTATATTTTAATTATAAGGCGCAATAACACATCTATGTTGGCGTAAAATTAATTTACCGTAGCACGGCTCCTGAGTGAGTAATAATTACATACAACGATTTAGATTTAGATTAGACTATTAGATTTCTGTTACATATGCTACTATCTTCACGACCTTACGACGTCAGATTTGTTTCCGTTTTAAACATTTATCGTAGCTTATATACTCACTGAGTAAAAATTCAATGCAACGCCGTTGCATGAATGTTGCATTATCGATCTTTGAGCGGCTCTCTCTGTGTCCCCATAACGTCAGAAGTTTTTTGTCTAATTTTGTTGTGAGAGCTTAAAGTAGGACTTTATAAGTCAAATAACCTTTAATAGTTAATATGCACTCTGAGTATGAATTTCATCGGATTAAAACCATGCCTACTTCCCATACAAAACATTTTATTGGCTGCTTAAAAATTTGAATATACTCTTTGGTTCGGCTGTGGGAGTATTTTAACTTCGGCCCAGTTGAAGATAATTTCTTACTATTTATACTCTAAATTCGTTATGGATAATGAAGTTGGTGTCATTTTCATTTCCATTCCCAAATTTTTATACAAAACAATCTATCTCACCTTAAAAAGTCAAACAAATCAAAAGCAGTTTAACAGTTCAAGAGCTAATGATTAATATAAATATATTCTTTATCAAAAGATATGTATAAACAATGTGTTTGTTTTTGTTTTTAAAAATTCCTGGAGAAATCCATAAAACAACAACACGAAATCTTGCGGCCATCTTCGAAAAAGCTTAAATTAAGAAAACACAAAACAAACCTGATTAACCGTCAACTATACTTAACCGCGATTTCACGGTCCACAGATTAGTATGTCAAGTCACGTTTATAGCCATTTTGTTTTTGTTGTTCTTATATTTTTTTTTTTTTTTTTTTTTTGTTTTTACTGTTTTCACCTTTCACTTCAGCAAACCTAATAAAATGAAATGAAAATAAAAACAGCAAAGCGAAAAAACAGAAAAAATGAGAAAATACCTGCATTTGTTTGCGCTATAAAAATTGTTCATGAAGTTAAGTAAGCAAAGCCAAGAATTGGTTTGTTGACTCGCCGCAGTGTTGCCATTGTAACGCGTGCAGCCAATAAACCGTTAAAATCGCACTCAGCAGTGAATGAAAAACCTACCCTGAGGTGTTTTTGCGGCAACGACCGGATTTCGTTTCTTAAACGTTACAGTTAACATCAGCATCAAAATGAAGTAGCTCCAGCTACTACAGAGCAGCAAAGTGCTGGAGGTTATGCAGTGCCAGAGAAGTGTAAAGTCCGGATAGCAACTTAAAGGAGGGCTGACAAGCTTATATTTCCCTAAGAATGTCGGTGAACAAACATAATTGTCGTTATGGTTATTATTGCTGTTGTTTTTGTTGTTGTTGTTTTTGTTCTTACTTTTGTCGTCGTTGGTATTGTTCTTGCCATTGTTTTTCTTGTGGTTATTGTTGTTGTTTTAAATATATGCACATACCTTGGGTGGGTGTCAGTTTATATTGGTTGTTAGGTAAGTGACCTGCGGCTACAGGCAGCTTTGGCGGAAGTAGTACTCGAGATAAATGCGTAGAGTAGAGTAATTTTTTTATTATAACTTTTCAAAGATTTTTCTTGATATTCTAATGAAGATGATTTATCGATAGGACAGTATATGAGATATTTTTGATATAAACTTAGATTAGTCAGATGGGCATGAGAGTGCAAAATAATGCCTTCGAATTATTTGCTTTTTGTAAATGTTTGTAATGAAAAAATTACCCCTAAATTTAAAAAATTCTGCAATTTTAACCTGTACGTACGAGTATTTAAAATTATCAAAATTACAGTTTTTTTTACACATCACATGTCTATGAGTCCATCGAAGATTTTAGTGTAGCCTCGGTCATGTCTGCATTCAAGCTCAATCACATGTCACAACTTTTAATCCGATCCATTTTCAACGTGAGTGTTGAGACATTTTCAATTTTCATTTCATCCATCGCGCTAGAGTAGAGCAAAAATCTACACACTGAAATGTGCACAAAATGGAAAATAATGAGCAACTACGAATTATGCCGCTTTGAACTTGCTACTGGGTTCCGGAAACCTAGCTTTCGCTCGATGTGTATTTGTTTGTTTGTGTGAGTGAGCGAGCTTGTGAACGTGTGCAACGAGCTCTTGGGTGCTCTTAACGCGGCTTTGCTGCTATTTATTGTGTGGATGGATGTTGCATCAAATAGCAATAAATACAACAACAACAACTTAATAATGCAACACAACAACCACATAAGCATCATCCGCAACAACTGCAATTACAACAACAACTAACACAACAACAAGAACAAGAAGCACAACAGCAGCTTCAATAACAACAAAAACACCAACAACAACAACAACAATAATGACGGCTAGAATAACTATGTTGAATGCTTTTAAATGAACAAAAGTCAATTCCGGTTGTTATAGTTGCCATCAAGAATTATGCTAACGTTGGTTAAAATGAACCGGAAATACACTCAAAAATTGTGTGCTGGCTTTTTTGACATAAGCTTAAGATAATAATTTAAGCCATTTATAAAAGCTTTTTCAAGATATTCACCATAATACAACAACATTATGACTATATATGGGTCATTCCATCAGATTGCATCTAAACAAAAACACAAGTTTCCGCACCAACTTAAAAAAAAGTCACAGAACCTATGTATATGTGGATGATGCCTTATGTATAAAAGAACAGAAAACCCATTAAACTTAGCTTTCGCCATGGTACAATAACAAGACAAATGCAAGGGAGAGGGCGTGTACTCAAAACTGTCAAATCGAAATTTCAGTTTCGCTATTTTGACAGTTATGATTGACAATGATTGCTTTTGCTCTTGCTCTTGCTTTTGCTATAGCTCTTGCTCTCACTCTTACTCTTACTCTTACTCTTACTCTTACTCTTACTCTTACTCTTACTCTTACTCTTACTCTTACTCTTACTCTTACTCTTACTCTTACTCTTACTCTTACTCTTACTCTTACTCTTACTCTTACTCTTACTCTTACTCTTACTCTTACTCTTACTCTTACTCTTACTCTTACTCTTACTCTTACTCTTACTCTTACTCTTACTCTTACTCTTACTCTTACTCTTACTCTTACTCTTACTCTTACTCTTACTCTTACTCTTACTCTTACTCTTACTCTTACTCTTACTCTTACTCTTACTCTTACTCTTACTCTTACTCTTACTCTTACTCTTACTCTTACTCTTACTCTTACTCTTACTCTTACTCTTACTCTTACTCTTACTCTTACTCTTACTCTTACTCTTACTCTTACTCTTACTCTTACTCTTACTCTTACTCTTACTCTTACTCTTACTCTTACTCTTACTCTTACTCTTACTCTTACTCTTACTCTTACTCTTACTCTTACTCTTACTCTTACTCTTACTCTTACTCTTACTCTTACTCTTACTCTTACTCTTACTCTTACTCTTACTCTTACTCTTACTCTTACTCTTACTCTTACTCTTACTCTTACTCTTACTCTTACTTGCATTCTGTCATCGTGAATTCCATATCGAACGCACGCATTTCAATTTAGCTCTGTTAAATTTTGATTATTTCTGTGATTTTTAATAGTATTTCAACTATCAAAAAATAAGTGAAGATCTTTATAGTTCGACTTTTCATGCACAAAAATCCCACAAAAGCATTAACAAAACGCAAGTTATAACAACCTCGCTAAAAAACGAATAATAAAAACAAAAAAAAAAAAAAAAAAAAAACAAAAATATATAAAAAAACCCACTTTTTCGGTTATCTTTGGTGCGGGTGATTCTCTCTTGTGCACTCATCGCGAAATGAGTGAGGAAGCCGCATTAAACATTTCGAGTGCGCTCTGCAGCAAATGCATGAAGCCGCTCCCAACAACAGGAGAGTTCGTCATTTGTCATAATTGTAGGTCAAATTACCACTTCAATCCATGCACGACCGTCTCCGAAATTACTTACGCGCGTATGACAACTGACCGAAAACTCGAGTGGAAATGTCACAATTGCAGACCAAAAAGTAAGTCAGCAACAACAACAGCTACATCTGTAGCAGCAACAGCTCCAGCAGCAGAACAACAACAAAAATCTCAAAAACAACTTCGTGAGAAAGAAAATGAGGAGAATGACTACCAAACAAAGCGCTATCGCTCCAATGATACACTCTCAATAGGCGTGATCAAATCGAATCCCGATGCAAGCCAGGCCGATGTTGCCGAACTCAAAACAGACATGAGAGGCATTAGAACACTCATAGAGCAGCTTACCAAACAAGTCACCACCTCGCAAGATGAAATAAGAAAGGAAATGAGCAATGCATTTACCAAACTAAACGACACTATGACACAATTAGCTACCCAAGTCAAAGACCTCAGCATAAAAAATGATGAGAAAGATAAGCGAATCTCTGATATGGAACAAAAAGTCAATGCTTTAGAGCAAAAAGCTCTTGAAATGAATATTGAGATCAGCAACATTCCCATAAAAGAAAACGAAAACACAAAAAATATTGTTAAAGCACTTGCAAAAACGATCGATGTCAACATAGCCGAAACTGATATAATCGATGCTTTTCGCACAAAGCGCAAAAACAACAATATTATAATCAAGCTTTCGTCTTTGCATATTAAACAGCAACTTATGCAAAAAATGCGTGGCAAACGAATTGATGCTGAAAATTTAGACGGAGAGCTTGAAGATGGAGTTAACAACAAAAGAGGAAAAATTGTTTACATCAACGATCAGCTGACAGCATTTAATCGTCGCTTATTATGGCTCGCGAAAAATAAAGCTAAACAATCAAATTGGAAATTTGTTTGGGTCCGTGAGGGACGAATTCTTGCCAAAAAAAACGAATCAACGACTGTTATTCAAATTCTATGTGAACCAGATACCGAGCTTATGATTTAGGAAAAAAAAAAAAAAAAAAATAAAAAAAAACACCATGAATAATATTACAACAACAACGTATAGCAATTTTCAAAACATTCCCAAAAACCAATTAGAAACTTATCACTTTACAAGTATTTATTTAAACATCCGCTCACTGCGCAAAAACTTTTTAGCGGCAATAAACAAATAAACAATAGCTGCATTCCAGTGGGATTGGATCAGATCAAATCTCAGTGGAACAGCTTTAGTTCAACTTTATAACAATTTGGCAGCACTGTCTTAAAACAGCTGTTTGCATGAAAATAAAAATACAAAACAAATATTTTGACAAAATACAAACAAAAATACAAACAAACCAAACGTTTTGCTAAAAACGAGCAATAATACTAAAAAATCTAATTTTCAACAACATGATTGCTGATTCTGCTTTTGTGAAGGTAATTTGTGAACTAACCGAAAATAAATATATTTAATAAAAGTTAAATTTTTTAGATGCTTTTAGATTCGTCCAGCGAATCTGCAGCGAGTAGCTATGATGAAGAAGTTTTGAACACTTCATGTAGTTCAGGCAGTAGCTTGGGGAGTGGTCCTAAGGAACATCCCAAAGTGGAAAATTTTTTGCTAGTTGTGGAAAAGTACAGCGACATGGATTTTCAGAAGCACTTTCGACTACAACGTCCAACAGCATTATACCTTATAAGTACTAAATCGAATATTATAGTACTTAATAATAATTAATATAATCATGACTTATATATGTATATGTATATTATTTTTTGTAGATCGATTCGAAAATACGCAGTTTTTCAACTTACTGCCCCATGGAGGAACAGCTAAAATTGGGGCAAGAAAAGAAGTTTTAATGTTTTTATGGTATATGGCTAACACAAATACCTTTCGTGAAATAGGCAACTTATTTGGTGTGTCGGCATCGTCTGCGTGGCGCTCTTTGCAAAGAGTAAGTGCTTGGCTCATTTCTATTGGCCACGAATTTGTGAAATGGCCTAACGTACTGAAAGCCGAAGAAAATATGAACAAATTTGAGGCTATGAAAAACATTCCGAACGTTATTGGGTGTATAGACTGTTCTCATATCAAAATAAGAGCTCCAAGGGACAGCAAGGAAGCATACTTTAATAGAAAACACTATTACAGTTTGCATTTGCAAGCAGTCGTAGATGCGGACAAAATGTTTATTGACGTATGTGTAGGTGAACCAGGCTCCTTACATGATAGCCGAGTTCTAAGGCGATCAAGCTTATACCGGCGTGCCCTTGATGAACAAGAAACATTTCATAACAATGCGTTCTTGCTTGGAGACTCAGCTTACCCTGCTATGAATTGGTTAATAACACCATTTAGGGACAACGGGTCATTAAATTCAACTCAAAGGCAATTCAACATCTTACATTCCTCAACAAGAATTGTGGTTGAAAACGCATTTGGAATTTTGAAAGGCAGATTCAGAAGACTTTTGCATTTTTCGGAACAAATTAATCTACAGTCAATAACGAACTTGATTATTTGTGGATGTATCTTGCACAATATTTGCATTCTGAAATACGATTGTATTGTATTAGATACAATCGATGCTGAAAGCAATGATGAGGAGAATAATCCAATTTCAGAACAAAGTCAGCTTCAAAGTGGCAACCGACGTGATGAAATTGTAGCTCATTTAATACACTGCAATAAAATAACAATTTAAACTAAGAAGTAAAATTTAATCATGTTTAATTTTTATTTAAAAATTCTCTTAGCAAAGACATTTTTTCTTCGTGACGCTGCTGTTTATTTGCTTCAGCTTCCTCCATCTTCTGCAACTTTTTATTAGTAAAGTCACGGAAGACTTCATTTCGACGCTCAGCAATCTGCAATTTTGTTTTTAAGCGCATGGCCTCAAGCTTTTCCTTCGCCGATTGCGTTTCTTTGGACGATTGTGGCTGCATTGTGTTTTCGCCTTGCAATTCAAACACAAGTGGGACACTGATTGGGTCGCCGTGAAGATCCATTGTGTGTGCATTGGCTACAGTCGGACTCTTCCCAAATATTTCGTCCAGAATGCTTCCAAAGGGAGCCACGGAAGGAGCGGCACCGGTCCTCTTGTTATTGTCGATGCTCGCTCTCCATGCACGCAACAAATTTTTCAGCTTGCTGGCAAGCATGTCAACAGTCGTCGGATGTAACTAAATAAACAGGAAATAATTCACATCAGCTGATAAGATCTAAATATGAAAACCATTTTTATTATTTTACCAAAACGCCCTGAGCCTCCAGGTCTAAGAGGACGTTCTGCATTGCGTACTTCTTTTTCCGCGCATCCGTAAACTCCTCTTTGCGCACCAAGTAGGCGTTCAGGAACGCAAGCGTTTCTTCTCGAGTCCAAGTTCTTCTTTCACTTTAAAGTTATTAAAATGAAGTGTTATTGATTAAAATATTAAAAGTGTTATTTATTTAAGTTAACTTACTTTTTTTTATCCATTTGCTCCATTGCGATGATTTATTTTATTTAAAATGTCAAAATCATAACAATTCACAGCTGTTCAGAATTGCCAACTATGTTCGTTTTTAACAAAAAATGCTTTAAACTTGGCAGCATTTTCAGATCAGAAATAGAGCCAGAAAAAGAGCTGGTTCTAATTTTTGTTTTTGCTTTGTGAATAAAATAGAGTCGCGCTCTAGATCAACGGCCACGGGAATGCAGCTAATATAATCCAATTAGTTCACATTATTATTTTAGTAGAAACCAACATAACAAATGATGAAAACTGCCTTTTTACTATCGAAGGTTTCAGCTCTGAGTTTCTTAATAGAGAAAAAGGTAAAGGAGGAGGCATAGCTATTTACGTTAAAAACTCAATTGCATACGAAAACATTTCGATTAATAGCTTCTCTTTCGAGTCAATGCAAATTAAACTCAACATCAACAAAAATGTCTTAACCATGCTTGCCATTTACCGCCCACAGTCCCTCAACGTACCAATGTTCGTCGACGAATTGGAGCATCTGCTTGACCGAATCGACAAACAACACCACGCTCTGATCATAGGCGACATGAACATAGATTTACACAAACAAGAATGTAACAACACAAAAAAATACCTTGAGATGCTGGCAGCTAATGGAGTGCAAAGCACAATCACAGAAAGTACGAGAGTTGATATTGGTAAAAACACAACAACAAACATTGACCATCTACTCATTAGAAGCACGGAGAGCGACATTCACGCAGCAACAATAACAACAGATATATCTGACCACTACTCACTAATGTGCGGCCTCGTATTAAAAAATAACAACAACAACAGAAGAGAAAAAATTCAACAGAAAACTAAAATCAGTGATCGTAGGGTAAATGCACTAATGTGCGCCACTAACTGGGACGCAATTTTAACAACACAAAATGTTGACGATATTTATAACAAAATATCGAGCACATTTAAAGATATCTACGCCAAATCGCAAATAAAAGTGAAAGAAAAAACAACAATAAGAAACCCTAACCCATGGATCAACGAATATTTAATCAAGTGCTGTGAACAAAGAGACAAACTTTATAAAAAATGGAAATTAAAATCGAGAAATAAGCAAAAAGAATATGAATATAAAACATTTAGAAATATAGTTAATAAAAAACTGCATTATGCAAAAAATAATTATTACCAAAATAAGTTTTATGAAAATAGAAAAGATATAAAAAAAACGTGGCAAACTATCAACGAAATAATCGGGAAAAAATCAAACAATTTAGATAAAATTATACAGAAAAATTTTAAAAACGAGCAAGCTTCCGTAATCGCAAACGAATTCGCGAAAACTTTCGAACAAAACATACAAAAAACAATACATGAATGTGAAATTAAGACAATGAATAATACTGAAAGCGCCATTTCGAATTCAATATATATTGAACTAACAAATGAATTAGAGGTTTCCAACATAATAAAAGGTTTAAATGAAAAGAAAGGACCAGGAAATGATGAAATCAGACCTAAAGACCTAAAAAATAATGTTGACATCGTAGCCCCTGTTATTACCAAACTTATTAACTCCAGCATAGATCAAATGAAAATCCCAAAGGCCCTAAAACAATCTATAATACGACCAATATATAAAAACGGAGTCAAATCAGATCATTGCAACTACCGGCCTATAGCTATACTACCCATAATAGAGAAAATACTCGAAGAAATCGTGGTACGGAGATTAAGAGAGTTTATGGTGAAATATAAAATCATCGATCCAAATCAATATGGATTTCAAAGAGGTAAGAGCATCAACAAGCTTTTAGGAAACTTTGCGAGCAATTTAAACGAACACCTGAGTAAAAGTCATCATAGCTTGGCTTTGTTTGTAGACTTCAGCAAAGCTTTCGACACGTTATCGCATAGCCAGCTGATAGACTCACTGGAAAAAGTAGGGATTCGTGGCAACTGCCTCAATTGGTTCAAAAACTATCTTAACTTCAGAACATACCGTGTTAAAGTCTGCAACGAAGTTAGCGAAGAACACCAAATTATACATGGTGTTCCGCAAGGATCAAAGCTAGGCCCACTTTTGTATATAATTTATGCAAATAGTATGCTAAAATCGCTAAAAAAAAGTACAACCTTTGCTTATGCTGATGACACATCAGTAGTGGTCTCCCATATAGACCTAAAAATTGCAACCACAAGAATGCAACATGAGCTAGACATCGTTGCGCGCTGGTCACACGACAACGGTCTTACAATTAACGCCGACAAAACCAAACTCGTCCATATAAAGCCTCCACACATTCTCTATAGCGACATCAAAATAAAATTCCATAACACTGAGTGCTTGCATGCAAATCGTGCCTCTAGCTACAATGCGAATGATAGTTGCGATACCTTCATAGAAGTGGTTCGAACGTATAAGTATCTCGGCGTAATTGTTGATCACAACCTCAAATGGCATGAGCACATCGACCAACTTCGTAAAAAACTCCGAAGTACCTCATACATGCTGCACCATCTAAGTAACTGTAGCAATTTTCGAGTACTGAAGCAAGCGTATCAAGCATTAAGTGAATCCTATATCCGCCATGGTATAACGGCATGGGGATCCTCAACACACTGCAGGCAACTACAACAAAGCCAAAATTATCTACTAAAAATTCTAGCAAAAAAAAACCACATGCAATATAGTAATGGAACAATTTGTAAACAACTTGAGCTCCTCAACGTCGAAGATTTGTTTAAATCATCCCTTATCTGCGAATTCTATGACGACCCACGCTTCAGGAACCTGATCAACCACCACCATAGTACGCGTCAAAGAATGGAAGGCAGATTTAAAGTCACACCATTTTTTAACAACTACGGCAAAAGCACACTGGAAACAACAATACCAACTCTACTTAACCAACTTCCGACAGAGATACTCAATATCACGCATGTTGAGAAACGAAGAAAACTAATTAAAAATTATTTTATCAACAGATAAAACCCAAAACAAACAATGAAATTTATAAACAACAACAACATGGGCACCAAGGAACCAGCAACACAACTCTGAAGAACAGCACTACCAAATAGCAACAACATTACTCGTAACACAAAGTCTAAAATGGTACACACAGTGACATCAGCAATAAAACTACACACGCAACATTATTCAAAACACTAATAACGCAAAAATACAGCAACACCTACAAAAAACCAAAAATAACAATACTGGCAAAACTAACAACAGCAAAATAGAAACACTAGCACCAAATACCAAACAACAAAATTAAAAAAAAAAAATAGCACTACCTATTAGCAACAACATTAATCGTAACACAACATTAAAATATGTTGCACCCAATCAAGCAACATTAACAACAATAGCATCACAACATTAGCATCCACCAATGCTTACAACAACAATTTAGCAACAGCACCTTGGGCAGAAGTTACGCGACCAACATTGTGGTAACAGCAACAACACAACATCCGCAACAACAGCAATTATTAAAGCAGTAACAGCACCGGAACACAGCAACAACAAACAAGAAAAAACAATACTAACAAAATTAGCAACAAAAGCAAAACTTGCAGTCATAGATTATCAATACATTGGCAACAACAACATTACATCGATACCAGCAAGTTTAACAACAACAATCTAGCAACAGCAACAAATAAATAATGATGGCAAGGCGATCACCATCGTGCTACCAGCAACAACACAACACCCGTAGTAACAACATTAATCAAAACAGTAACAGCACCACAACAAAGCAACACTAACCACAATACTGGCTATTCTAACGACAGCAGTCAAGTATACTTGGAAGCAACACAGATAACACTGTATTGCAACGACATTGTATATATTATATACATACTATATAACATTGAACAACATTGAATTATCAACATCATTACCAGCAACAACAACACAATAACTTGCAACAATGCAACAACCCAACAACTAGCGACAACACAACAACCAGCAACAACACAAACTTGCTACTAAAATGAAATCTCAAAATAGTAGCTATGGAACATTAGTTATACATTATTATCTTTTAGTCTATTTATAATTTCTTGCTTTTCTTAAAACACAATTAATTTCTTAATGTATAAAATATCTTTAAAGAGAAATGGAATTCAGAAGTTTTTAAAAAAAATAATATTAATAATTTCTATTCTGCAGACAAGCCTTAAACGCTTCGCGGAAATCATGAAATGTATTTTTTCAAAATTATAATCAATAAATAATAATAATAATAATAATAATAATAACTCTTACTCTTACTCTTACTCTTACTCTTACTCTTACTCTTACTCTTACTCTTACTCTTACTCTTACTCTTATTCTTATTCTTACTCTTACTCTTACTCTTACTCTTACTCTTACTCTTACTCTTACTCTTACTCTTACTCTTACTCTTACTCTTACTCTTACTCTTACTCTTACTCTTACTCTTACTCTTACTCTTACTCTTACTCTTACTCTTACTCTTACTCTTACTCTTACTCTTACTCTTACTCTTACTCTTACTCTTACTCTTACTCTTACTCTTACTCTTACTCTTACTCTTACTCTTACTCTTACTCTTACTCTTACTCTTACTCTTACTCTTACTCTTACTCTTACTCTTACTCTTACTCTTACTCTTACTCTTACTCTTACTCTTACTCTTACTCTTACTCTTACTCTTGCTCTTGCACTCGCTCTTGATCTTGATCTTGTTCTTGCTTTTGGCATTACTTTTTCTCTTGCTTGCTTTGAACCATTTCAATTCCACCTATTCAGCCAAGTCTGCCTAGGTTCGAAATAGGGTGACGGATTAGTGGAAAGGAAGGAGCAATCTAGAGTTAGGATGTGTAGGATGTTCTTAACGTGGAGGAAAGCCGTATAAACATATGAAATGCTTTTGTTTTTGCATTACATAATTTTTCCATGTCTAAGGGTCTTCTTGAACAAATTCGTTCAAACAGAATGTATCTTACAAATTAACCGCCCTATTCTGCGTTTTCTTGATAAGTAATTTATAAATAAAATTTGTAAAGAATTTTATCAATCGAAAGCTTTTTTAGTATTCTACAGCAACCTTGATAAATAAAAAGTTTTCGTAATTCACCAGAGTAGGTAAATTCCTGTTAACAGCTAATTGTTCTCATTAATAGCATAACACAGAGAACAGATTTCTGCTTTCATTTTCCTTATGTTCCACAAAAGTGTATTAATTTGTAGAAAATAATTATTATTGTTAACATTATTATGTTAATATTAACCTTGGTATTGCCTGCTACGAGCAACCACAACTCTCTTGATAAATTTATCAATAGCAAATGAGATATTGACAAATTTATCAATTAAAGAGTTTTTTTTCTATCACAGAATACCAACTCTTGATAAATAATCAATACTTGATAAATATTCAATAAGGTGAATTTATCAAGTACGCAGAATCGGGCTGTAAGTGTTTTTGTTAGATTTGCATTTTTGCTTTGATTGTTGTTTTTTTTTTATTTTTAGTTTTTTTTTAAGATTTCGCTTTGCGTGTAATTACACATTGTTTAATTTTCAGTGCATTGCCATGTCCACCATTTACCGCATGTTACGCAACTGAAGACCAGTTAAATTATTCCACAAAAGAGCCGAAATCACCGAATAAATACCGCTTTAGCCAGTGGCCAAAGCCACATAATTAAATTTGTCCCAACTCGAAATGGGTTCTAAAATTATTTTTGCTATTGTTGTTGCTGTTGCTTCTGCTGTTATTGTTGTTGTTTTGTTGTTTGGGTTACGTAAGGCGTGGAAAGTCAGTTTGATGGTAAAGTAAACAATGTGCAGAGTATTAAAAGTTGTACTAAATTTTAAAGTGATTTACGGTAAGTTTCCATTTTGAATATGCTATTCAATGCGTATGCATTTCAATCAAGTTTTTAAGAGCAAGCTTTAAGGACTAAATGTTATAAAATTCACTATAAATGAAATAAAAAATAATTGCAACAAAATTCAAAAATTTATCAGAAGCAGCTGTGGGCAAAATTGTATATGCTTGAATCACCGAAAAATGTATTATTTTAAGTTTTTCAATTTGTTATAAGAGGAGTTGTCTGCATATTAATCATACGCAAGCATTTAATTTATTCTAAGATTAAATTAATAATCACCAAATTAGTCCTTAAGAGCTATAATTACTGAGAACCATTGTGTCACCGGAAATGCAGCAGAACTCTATCACTGAATAAGGACATGAGCACTTTAATATGCCCATTTAATGGTGGTTTCCTAAAATTATTTTTATCAATCGGTTTTATAGTTTGAATTGTCAAAACTTTCTTATTGCATACTTTCAGGTTGATTTCAATGCCTAAGGTGACCAGCAGTGCCGAATTGAACGATGTTGTGCTAAAATTTTATGAAATGCACCGTGTATTGAAGAAACTCTTTGGGTACACACAAAAGTATATAAAATCTAACAAATAATTAATTTTTATTTTAACGTACGATCCTAAACCTTTGAACCAACCACTTCGGATGAAATAAATCGTCGCTCGTATGACTAACTAACGTAACTAACTTAATTTATTTGCGCATTTGAAGATACAAATATGTTTCTTTAGCCATACTGCTATTAGCCAACAAGAAGCTATCAATAATACAGTTGACTAAAAAAAACGTAAATGTTTTTGAGTCGTATCTAATATATTACATAAAACATAACAAAATAAACGATAAGTAAAAAAGTTCTCTCCTGAAAAATTAAGAAAATTTAGATACGTGTTATTGATATATTGAATATCCATTCAAAAACCATAACTGAACTGAAAAACAAGGGACCAACATTTTAAAAATTACCATTTTTATTTCTAATGTAACTTCAAAAATTTTCGCTGATCAAACTAATGATCGAACCAATGCAAAAGAAAAAAAAAAAAAAAAAAAAAATCCTGTACAAAGAAAATAAGACAAAATTAATTTAGATTGCATTTGGTTATTTTGGCAAAAACATTTATGAAATTTAAGACCTAAAATTACGATAAAATTTATTTAATCTTTATATTTGCATACGGCCTCTTCATTATTTATATTGAAAACAAATTTTTCGAGCTCTAGGCCAAGCATGTTGACAACAAGACAACACGAAGAACAAAGAAGGCAACAACCAGATTGGCAGTATATGTAGAACCTAAGTAGCTTGAGTGGATCACAGTGTAATGTCATACAAAGGCTACTGATGAGTTGGTGTAGCGGCCAATTAAACAGTCTGTATAATAAAATTTATTTTTTAATTTTCTCTAAAAATATATTTCCTACAATATAAATATAACCAATTAAAACTGTTGCGCTATTTAGGGATCATGGCTTATTTTCAAAAACTCATTTTGAATAAAATAATTGATTGTTTATATCTTATATTTTTATTGGATAAGAAAATGGGCAAATGGAGATTATTTATGAAATACAATATTAGTCAAAACTGTTAAGAAATAAACTGTTTAATAATACTCACTTACAACCCACACCTCTTAAAGATGCACCCTTAAGGTTGGATTGGATTGCACCTTCGCAATTTTATGTTTTAAGGATACCAATATTCTTCTTTGTCAATTTTTCTTTGCCATTTTATTCAAAAGTATCGAGCAAAAATTAAAGAAATCGATAATTGTGAGAAGAAAAATTTTAAAAATTAAAGGCTACTGATTAATGTTTAAAATAAGGTAACCAACTTTTATTAAATTTGAGTTAAAACTACAATATATTCTTTACCACTTAAGAGATTGGTAGAGAAGTGATACCACTTAAAAACAGCAAACGTCAAAACCGTTTCCACTCAGGTTTTTTTATTTTGTTGGAGTTTTAAGCACAAACCAATATTGCATTTAAATTTGGTCTTCAGGGAACTTTCTCATGAATTTTTGAAAACAGGCACTTTTTTATGAATTTTTGTTTTTTTTTTAAAAGAAACTATTACATTAATTAACAATAACACGGTGTTACAAAATGAAAACAAATCAAAAAACTTGCCTCGAGACATAGAAGAGGTAGTAGGCCTGGTTGAACATAAGATAACTGCATACTTAGTTTTTTGAATATACCCTCAAAATCTGGATTTGTGGTCAAAAAACCGATTTTAGGTAGGTGCATGTATAGTTTGTTATGTAACTCCGTTATATCTAGCTCAATTTTAAAAATTAAAACATTGATAAAAAGAAGAAAAATATACCCTTAATATAATATATAGACCGTTTTTTTACAAAAAGAATTGACAAAGTTACAGGTAAAATCATTTGAAAATTTCTCATTTTTTTTTAATTTTTTCAACTTCAACAACGTTTTGTTAACAAATTTTGTTTTTTGGCACTATTAGTTTTAGCAGGATTCTGAAAGCCTGTTAAATTTTGCGTTCAATAAGCTATCATTTACTTCAATTGGCATAAATACAAAAGCACTATCGAATTTTTAGTATTCGTAATAAAATACAAAAAAAATTTTTTTTTTTCTAAAAATGTTTTTTTTTTACCTTTTTCGTTTATATATATTATCATAAAGCTGGTGTATTGCCCGAATGTGACGGAACTGTTTGCAGTTTTCAACCACAAACACGCTCCGAATGAATGGCGTTTGTTTATTGAGGGATCTTGCAAGAGTATGATTTATTTAAAAACTTTTTGTGTGATTCTTGATATGTTAAATTCTGATATATGTATGTCGCCGACTTAAAGGCTCTAACAATACTGTTTGGAATGCAAGGTGGATATACTAAGTATCCTTGCATTATTTGCGAATGGGATAGTCGTGCGACTAATAAATATAAGCAAAAGGAGTAGCCACTGCGTGCTTCATTTCAAGTTGGCAAAAAATATGTTTTGAATACTCGACTGGTGCGACCTGAAAATGTAATCCTACCGCGGCCTGGGTAGTCGAGTTGGTAGCGTGCTCGACTGCCACCCAAGAGGTACCGGGTTCGATTCCTGGCCAGGCCATGGTCCTTCGCTTTTAACCTTTCTTAATTTTCTATCCTCATTTCTTATTAACTGAAATTAAAAATTCATCAATATTTACGACATGAAGTTGTCGTTGATGGTAGAGAAGTTTGTGGATGAGATTGACTTATAACTTGAATTGACTGAGGTAAAGGCATAACACTTGCGTCTAATTCAAATTCATATGTTTCTTTGGCTTTCCGCCACGCTTAGAACATCCTACACGTGTTTTACTTGATTGCCCTTTCCTTCCCACTAATCTATCATCCCATTTTCGAACCAAGGCAGACTTGACTGAATAGGTATTCCACCTCGAACCAAGGCAGACTTGAATGAATAGGTATTCCACCTGAAATCCTTGGTTCAAAGCTAAAAAAAAAAAATCTGATTGCAGCGTTTCCTAGGTTAAGTGAGGCCAAAATCAAAGAAAGTATCCTGCACGTTCAAATCTTTTATAAAAGTTATTTATTCATTTCGGTTATTCTAAGGTTTATTTGTGGGCCCACAAATTCGGAAAATTTTCTTGGACACTGATTTGGTTTCTAAATTAAATCCAGTTGGAAAAAAGAGCTTGGAATAGTTTTATTTCGTTATGCATTTATTTCCTCGGCAACAAGAAGAGTCGAAATTACTTAGATGTTGTAAATGAATTTTTAAGTGCCTACGAAGAAATGGGCTGCAATATGTCAATTAAAATACATTTTTTGCACTCCCATATAAACTTTTTCCCGAATAGCCTTGGGTAGTTTAGTGATGAACAAGGAGAAAGGTTCCACCAGGAGATGGAAGCTATAGAAACCGGCTTTCAGGGAAAAAATTCCTTAAACATGCTGGCAGACTTCTGCTGGTCCCTAAAACGTGAAATCGATTATAATATATATAAACGAAAAAGGTCAAATAAACATTTTTAGAAAAAAAAAAAAAAAATAAAATTTTTTGTATTTTATTACAAATACTAAAAATTCGATTGTGCATTTGTATTTCAGCCAATTGAAGTAAATGATAGCTTATTGAACGCAAAATTTAACAGGCTTTCAGAATCCTGCTAAAACTAATAGTGCCAAAAAACAAAATTTGTGAACAAAACGTTGTTAAAGTTGAAAAACTTAAAAAGAAATGAGAAATTTTCAAATGATTTTACCTGTAACTTTGTCAATTCTTTTTGTAAAAAAACGGTCTGTATATATTATTAAAGGTATATTTTTCTTCTTTTTATCAATGTTTAAATTTTTAAAATTGAGCGAGATATAACGGAGTTACATAGCAAACTATACATGCACCTACCTAAAGTCGGTTTTTTGACCACAAATCCCGATTTTGAGGGTATATTAAAAAAACTAAGTATGTAGTTATCTTGTGTTCAACCAGACCTACAACCTCTACTATGTCTCGAGCCGAGTTTATTTTCACTGTTACAGCGTGTAATCCTTTTGGGCATTATTAATTATAAGTATATGTAAAAAAAAATTATTTTTTTTTAGATTTTAATTCCAATTGATAGATGTAGAGGGCTTCATGCAAAAATTCTGTTTTAGACTGTGGGACACTTTATAGATCTCCTGTAACAAATTTTCATAAAATTCAAAATTAATTATATTTTTAAGACTCAAAACAAGACAATAAGCTTTTAAAATACAAACTTCATTATATTTTGATGCTTTTATATGAAAAATGCTGAAAAAGTTAAAAAATAGCCTTTTTTGGGGCAATTCATCCCTATGTAAAAAAGAGAGGGTCGTTTTTTTTTAGTTTTAGAGGCTTATTGTCAAGTTTTTTTTTTATAAATAATCAAAAATTTTTGGTTTATTAAAATCGGTCAAGTAGATTTGGAGAAAAATGTCCTACCAGTCTGAAAATGGTAGTTTAAAAAAAAACGCCTTTAAAGTGTTTTTTCAACCAAAATCTATTCATGCGTGGGCGTCGTTACAATTATAAATATAACTATAACTTTTTATCTAGTAAAAATATCTTTATAAAATTTTAGGAGGTCATTTTTTGTTATTAAAGGATTGATTAAATATGGTAAAAAATTGATTTTTTGAAAATGATTCATTAGAAAGTTTCCTTAAGCAATAAAATATTTTATTTGAATTCAAACATTTTCTAACTTTTTCAATTATTTAATGTGAACAATTAAGATTATTTTGGAAAAAAACACAATAGAATTTAATTTCAGCGGAAAATGCATGGCTTCAGTAATTTGAGCATATTCGTTTGGTTGCGAAGCATATTGGTTGCGAATTAAATAAACTAATAACTAGCAATTATTTTACGAAAGCAAAATAATAAGAACAAATTATTTATTTATTTTAAATTTAAATTTATAATGCGGTTGACAAAACAAAATGTTTTTAGCTTTGAACCAAGGATTTCAGGTGGAATACCTATTCAGTCAAGTCTGCCTTGGTTCGAAATGGGGTGATAGATTAGTGGGAAGGAAAGGGCAATCAAGTTAAACATGTGTAGGATGTTCTAAATGTGGTGGAAAGCCACAGAAACATGTGAATTTGAATCTGAGGCAAGTGTTATGCCTTTACCTTAGTCAATTCAAGTTATAAGGCAATCTCATCCACAAACTTCTCTACCATTAACTACAACTTCAAGTCGTAAATATTAATGAATAATTTCAGTTGATTAGAAATGAGGATAGAAAATTCAGAAAGGTTTTAAAGCGAAGGACCATGGCCTGGCCGGGAATCGAACCCGGGACCTCTGGGGTGGCAGTCGAGCACGCTACCAACTCGACTACCGAGGCCGCCCTCGGAAAGAAATTTTGGGTTAGGATAAAGTATTTATTAATCAAAATTTTTCTACATAGTTCTTCTGTGTTCTTAAAATAAGAAAGTAAGTATTAAAAATAAATAAATATATAAACTGCTTCAGCTGAAATCTGGCAGCACTACTCATAACATAACGTTGTTATCGATCACACGATCAGCTGTTAATTTGGTACATTGATCAAACTGTTATTGTTCTCGATCATAGTTAAATTTCGTGTGTGTATGCGCAATGGAGAGCAAAGAAGTTCGGCCAAGGAAATTTATATCGGACAAATTCATGGAAAATCCAAACATCGCTCAATGTCAGTTAGCAAACGTGTTAAAAGTTGGAAGATCGACGGTACAAAATGTATTGGCAAATGTTAAGAAAATGACAGCATTGAAAGAAAAGCTGGATCTGGCCAAAAACTAGGCACAAAAAATAAAAAAGTCAAGAAAGATGTGCTAAGAGCTTAGAAGAAGGACCCAAATCTTTCCGAACGTGTTGTTGCCTTTAAAGTGAAAAAATCAGCCCCAACTGTTCACAGAATCAAGGGAAGAGCAAACCTAAGGACGTTTAAAGTTCAGAAAATTCCGGATAGCGATGCTCTTAAGGGGAGGTTAGAAACGTAACGTAATTGCAGGATTTTCTTTTTTGAGGGAACTTAAATCTTTTTTGAAAAAATCTTTTGTGGCATTTATTAATGTATATTTCAGGACCATTATACAATTTTTTCGATGAAAAATAATTCAAAATGGCGGCTGAAGGTCTTGCTGGTCAAAGCCGTGCGCGGCGATAGCCGATGTGCGCTGTACACTCTACAGCCCTGCCAAGTGATCTGAAACGAAAAAACCAAACAAAATTGCTAACTTAGATGAAATTTGGGGGGGCCTTGTAGATTTCCGATTTTAATAAAACCCTTTAAAAAAAAAATGTCCGCCATTTGAAAAACAAACTCTGTTTTCCCTCCTTTTTTTTGCTTTAACGTTAAAAAAATAATGATAATAATTTTTTTGAAAAAAAAACGCTTCCTGAAGACCCCCGTCATATTATATTATTTAATAAATTAGTGAAATTACCTAAGAAGGAAAATAAAGCAAAAATGTTCCATCGATTTCTGCTAGAACCTCCCCTTAAGAAGTTGTTGTGCAAAACCCCCGCTCGTAAGTTATACAGTGGCCGACTTTAACCAAATACCTGGCCTGGAGTTTTATGTAGCAGAGGAGAAAGGGAAAGTACATATCAAGTTTCAAAATCGAAAAGCATCAAATTAACCAAAAACAGTATTTGATTTGGCAGGCAATATGCACGTGTGGCTTAAAAAGCGAAGAATTAATTTCTGAAGGAACAATTATTCGCGTTATTTACGGAAAAGAATGCCTGCAGAAGCGAATTCTGCCTTTTGTTAAAAAACATAATATGCCAGTGATATTTTGGCCTGATTTGGCAACAAGCCACTATTCTAAAAAAGCCCAAGAATTTTACGTAACAAATGGGGTCAATATAGTGCCGAAGAACGACAATCCTTCGATTATCCCGAAGTTGCGCCCGATTGAACGATATTGGGCCCATATAAAATCAAAACTAAAGAAGACGAAATGCACAGTTTCAAACATAAGCCAGTTTTGCAGAATGTGGAGAAATCATTCAGCGAAAGCGATGTTTAAGTACTGATGAAGGGTGTTAACTTCAAAATTCCAGTATTTTGGCGTGGAAATTAATTCCCATTATTTTTGTGAATTTTTAGTTTGAATATAAATAAATCAATATTATGGAAGAGTTTTCATAGGAATACTCACATTTAAGTTAGTTTTTTTTTTTTGTTGCTGGCAAAAGCGAGATTTCAGCTGGCAGATGATGCTTGCAAAAAATTACAGTTTCGGGGCAATTTTAAGATAGATTCATCTTGACAAACAATGAACTTGTGAGAGACTCCTACTCGTACAAAAAGTGGGTTCCATTGAAATTGTTAGTAAAATTATGTTCAGGTCAACAGTGAATGGAATGAAATACAAACAAATTAAAGGCTGATAAGATAGTAATGATAGTTATTTTTTTTTCAATTATTATGTTTCAGCAGCTGTCAAAGTTAACAATAACATTCAGCTGTCAAAATATTCAGTAAGGTTTGCCATCTTATCATGCATCCTTTGACGATTTCTGAATGTGTGAAAATAATTAAAAATATTTTTGAAATTCCGGCTTAGTTTTTGAAATGTAAGTTGTTTCTTAGTTGAAATTTTCATCCGAATTCAAAATAGCATTGTTTTTCTACACTCGACAAAAGTTTGAAAAACTTTGAAAAAAAAAAGCATTCTCTTATTTCACCTGAGATATCCATAAATAGAATACAAATGCCGAATTTCTATAAATTCGTAATTTATCATAAAAAAAAAATAAATAAATAACTGGCCATTTCAGCCCTTGAAAGGACTTTGACCTAGCTTCTTATGATCAATTGTGTTGTGCGTGTTATTAAATTTGTACACAATTGACCGAGAAATGGACCTACAGGCTTAACGCCGACTCCGAACGGCGATGAACGGAATGTTCTTATTCTCAAGAAGCTTTACATGGCGTTTTTATTACTCTCTGAGGTTTGCCATTGTCTGCAGAGAGGTGGCGGCCGTACAGAAAAATTATTTTAATTCAAATAATTTTCTGTCGCTGCTGGGGTTCGAACCTGGGTCTCCAGGTTCTTTGACATAGCGGCCACGCACTTTAACCAACTACGCCACGGACGCCGTAATTTATCATAGAAATTTGAAAAAGATGGTCACCTTATGTTTACAGCTAATCAGTAGACTTTAATTTTTGAAAACTTTTACGCTCACCACTATCGATTGCATACTTTCAGGCTTATTTTATCTGTATATGACCGTTCACCCCATCTCTAACTGCTCAATAAAATTGGCCAAACTATCCTTCAGTAGCATTTATCAAAGGCTACAAAATGCTGCAGTCAACAATAGATATGGTGGAGTTTTATTGTTTTTGTTTTTTTTTTTATTTCGCTCTTTATTGTTATTATTGTTCTTTTCAACTTGTTAAGCTGCATATTTGTATTGGAAAAGGGGAGGGGGGCAAAACTTTCTTTATTGACTACTTTTGTGCGTTCTCTGTGTAAAGTCAATGCAAGCGTATGTCAAGTGCGTAGTGGACACTGAATGTTCTCAAAATGGTGAGCTCCAGTGACCATGTTGTGTAATGTTTACGGAGGCAACACAAAGTTTGATCATTCTTGCTGGAGTTTCAAGCGAATATGGCGTATTTAGATAAGAAGCAGTTGTCTATGCCTTTTAATTGAAGGAGAAAAAAAATTTCTCTAGTGATTTTGCAGATGTCGAGTTTTAAATCGAATCAATAAAAAAATAAATTTAATTTTGTAGTTTTAGGTGAATTTTAAATAAAAAAAAAAAAAAATTTTGTAAAAACTTCCCACACTTTATTTTAAAAATTATTCGCGCAAAGAAAAATAGATTTTCAACTCGTTATATGCTGAATTATTTACTTTGTTCATTGAATATTGAATTCTTTCAAACCATAAACATGACACCGATGAACTTACACATCAACAACCACAAACACCCACACACCCATCCATGTAACCTCAGCGCATTCATTAATAATGCATCATTATTATTGAAAACTAAGGCAAATATTTTTCAATTACAAATATTTTCAGCAAACATGCTGCTGCGCAACGAACGTCTGGCTATTTCACTACTTCACTATTCAGTTCACCAGGTTCAGGGTTGCCAACAACAACTATTGACGCAAAATCAATTATGTGCAAAATTTGACGGTTGAAATTTTGGGACTAGCTGTTATTTGCACACAAATACACACACATACACACACACACACACGTGTACCACAAAAAAACACAATTACACACACATTACTAAGCAAATAAACACATCTGCCTTTTTAATACATTCAAAACACTTTCATACTAACACATATACGCATACTCACCGTAACAACTTGCACTCATTTTATAAAATATTTAAAGCAACATTATTATGAAAATGTGTGACTCTTGGCTACACATATAAGTTTATATCTGTGCACTATATGGCTTCCTAATTTCAGATTTGTTTCAAGCATTTTATGATGTTTTGCAAATTGCTTTATCCTCACAATAATTGTTGCTTTAATGTTTAAATTAAAGAATTATTATTATTTGTGCGAATGTTTTCAAAACTATCATTTGACGCATATAAGTGATGCATTCTCAATGTACTGACCAACTGTGGGCAGCAACATGTGGTAACTGATTTTCCGATTGCTTTTGTTTTCTTGTGTATTTGTATTTTGTGGCGTTGATCAATTGCCAGACAACATTCAAGAGTTTTGTCCAAAACAATAAGTAGCTTAAACGTTTTGTTTTTGGCCACTCTATTGTGTTAAAATGCCTTGAGTTAACCCTCAAGCTGTTGTATGTGTGTGCTATGCAATTTGAATTTGCTAATTATTTTATTATTATTATAAGTAACAATATTAAATTTATTAAATGACTTGATTGCAAGTGTTTGAACTGTTTTGAAAACAGTTAAAGGAGCACTGGAGTGTTTTGTAAAGATTGATTTCTTCAATCAAATACAAAAAGAGAACTGAACTAATTTTTGACGTAGCAACGTTAAGTTGGAAACCACGCACATTTCCAAAAAAGTTGGAAAAGGCAGTTTACTAAAATTTATCGGCGTTGCACGGAATTTTTACTCGCTGAGTATAGGTGCTGCCATAAAGAATAGTATACGCCAGTCAAGGCTGTTTCTTAGTTCTCACAACAAAAATAGACAAAACATAATGATGTCTTGAGGCCGTTATGAGAGCCGCTCCAAGAACGAAAATGCAAAGTCATGCAACGGCGTTGCATTCAACTATTGCTCCGAAAATACATACGAAACGGTATTTTTTTTCTTTTTATAAAAAAAATCTGCAAGTGAATTAAATTCATCGACTATTAGCGCTATAGTAGAGTTAATAGAACAACAGTGAAAGTGAGGAGTCGGTCACATGATGAATATCAAAAAAAAAAAGACAACATGACGCCAACTAGGAAACCGTTTACATTAAACTGCAATATAGTCGCATGGATATATTTCATGGCCACTTAAGTAAAAACAAAATGAGAAGTAAAAGCAAAAGCAGAAGTAAAAGCAAAAGCAAAAGTAAAAGCCGAAGCAAAAGCAACAAAATACACATTTTACATGTTTCTACGGCTGTCTGCGACGCTTACAATATTCCAAATATGAAACTCTTCATTGCTCCTTCCTTTGCAATAATTTTTCACTCTATTTCGAACCAAGAGCAAGAGCAAGATCAAGATCAAGAGCAAGAGCAAGAGCAAGAGCAAGAGCAAGAGCAAGAGCAAGAGCAAGAGCAAGAGCAAGAGCAAGAGCAAGAGCAAGAGCAAGAGCAAGAGCAAGAGCAAGAGCAAGAGCAAGAGCAAGAGCAAAAGCAAAAGCAGAGCAAGAGCAAGAGCAAGAGCAAGAGCAAGAGCAAGAGCAAGAGCAAGAGCAAGAGCAAGAGCAAGAGCAAGAGCAAGAGCAAGAGCAAGAGCAAGAGCAAGAGCAAGAGCAAAAGCAAAAGCAAAATCAAAATCAAAATCAAAATCAAAATCAAAATCAAAATCAAAATCAAAATCGAAATCAAAATCAAAATCAAAATCAAAATCAAAATCAAAATCAAAATCAAAATCAAAATCAAAATCAAAATCAAAATCAAAATCAAAATCAAAATCAAAATCAAAATCAAAATCAAAATCAAAATCAAAATCAAAATCAAAATCAAAATCAAAATCAAAATCAAAATCAAAATCAAAATCAAAATCAAAATCAAAATCAAAATCAAAATCAAAATCAAAATCAAAATCAAAATCAAAATCAAAATCAAAATCAAAATCAAAATCAAAATCAAAATCAAAATCAAAATCAAAATCAAAATCAAAATCAAAATCAAAATCAAAATCAAAATCAAAATCAAAATCAAAATCAAAATCAAAATCAAAATCAAAATCAAAATCAAAATCAAAATCAAAATCAAAATCAAAATCATAATCAAAATCAAAATCAAAATCAAAATCATAATCAAAATCAAAATCAAAATCAAAATCAAAATCAAAATCAAAATCAAAATCAAAATCAAAATCAAAATCAAAATCAAAATCAAAATCAAAATCAAAATCAAAATCAAAATCAAAATCAAAATCAAAATCAAAATCAAAATCAAAATCAAAATCAAAATCAAAATCAAAATCAAAATCAAAATCAAAATCAAAATCAAAATCAAAATCAAAATCAAAATCAAAATCAAAATCAAAATCAAAATCAAAATCAAAATCATAATCAAAATCAAAATCAAAATCAAAATCGAAATCAAAATCAAAATCAAAATCGAAATCAAAATCAATAAGGATTTTAAAAATGACGAGGATAAGGATATATAAACCAACGGGTTGATATCGAAAGTTATGGTAGTAAAAGTTACAGTACTTACATTGAAGCTCAGAAAGGATTTACTATTTGGTGATGTCCTGCTACTGGGAAACTGTAATGGACAGGGGAGAACGACAGTGGTGTCAAACAATGGGTCTAAGAAAAGTTTTGAATACACTTATTATGTTCCCATATAGTTGATGGGTGTCACTATTATATTTTAAAAATTTTCTCACTCATCAGTCTAAAATGCCTGAAAATATGCAACAATAATATTTTATTGACTTTCGCTTGCAGGCAACGGAATGTGACGTTGTGTTGCTCTTATTTTGTTTTTATTGTTCTTTTTATATTTTTAACAAACTTTTTGCTTATGTTTTGCAAACATGCAATAATTTCTCTAGAGATGCACTAAAGTCCGCAAACAAACAAACAAATAAAAACAAACAAACAAACATCTGTTTACAAAATATTTATATATATATATATATACATACATACATATATATATATAGTATAAATTTTCCTTTCGGCATTGCAAAATTCCCCACCTCATATATTTTGATTTTCGTTTTGCCCTCGCGCGCTCTTCATTTGATGTGATTTGTTTTTGTATTGCTTTGGTTTTCGAATGATTTGTTTGCTTGTGAGCCAGATGATATTGCCAGCACTTGACCAAACTGTGTTCAGTTTATGTGTACACGGTGTCCATGGTGGATTGTTTTCGAAAGTTGTTGTTGTTATGCTATATTTTGTTGTTGTTAAAATTTGCCTCGTCTGCTTTATGCATTGTATGTGCCATCGATTTGCAGTGAATTGCGTCAAGTTGACGATAACACAAACATTCTAGCATACTTTATTGCGTCGTCTTTTTTTTTTTTTTTGTGGCATACTTTTTGGATTTTTATGACATCGATATTCATCATATCCATGCATTGACTCAGTCGCTTTAGGAACTATTTTGTTATCCTTTATTTTTTTTTCTCTTACACTTTATTGCAAATAATTTAATCGATGATTGTTTATGGTGCAGTTATTGTTGTAGTTATTGTTGTTGTTGATGTTTTAGTTGTTGACTCTATTTGCAATTATTCGATTATTGCATTTATTGTCAAAAGTTGTTTAATTGTCTAATGCATTTAGTTTGTGGTTTTTATGCTGTTTAGCTCTTAATTGTGGTCAACTTTTTGTGTACTTAACAGTTAATTTCAAATAGTTTCTACTTGTTGTTGTTGTTCTTGTTGTTGTTGTTTTTATTGGAGTTGTTCATGTTGTTTTTATTTATTTATTTACTTTTATCGACATTTGTTGTCGCCCTTGTTTGATTTGTTTTTGTTGTCGTTGCAACTATTCTACGGTTGCTACTTTAGCTAAAATGTTAATTTGCCACTGCATAGTTTTAGGGGAGGGCGAGTTAAATAAATTAAATTGCTTAATTTACTTCAGCAAAGATTAGTTAAGGTCCATTATTGTCGTTGTTGTTGTACATGTTTTTGTAATTGTTGTTGTTGTCAACATTGTTTTGTATTTGCTGATGTTTGAGTGTTGTTGTTCTATGTACATAGTTGTTGCTGTCATTGCTGTTTGTTTGCATGGCTCTCTCTCTCATTTGGGATTTACATCAAATGGTGGCGAATTAATTTTAATTGTATTCAGTGATTTATGTTCCAATTGTTGTAGTTGTTTTTGTTAGAATTAATTAGCATTGAGGTGTTGTAAGAATCATTGAATAAACTTAATACATATATACGTATGTTTATTGATTGCTGGAGGTGTTTGGAATTTGAATAGCAATCGTTTATTTTTCATAAAACAAAAATATTTAACAATTAAATTTTTATTTACTTAAAATGAATAAAACCAAATTAAACTGAGTAAGTAATTAGACGAATAATTTAAATTTTGAATATGGACTCAAAATGAACAAGAAAGTTTAACATTTAGACAAACATGAAGACGAAATAGGTCAAAGGACCTTTTTATATTTATTTTAACATGAAGACATATGTTCATGTAAAAAATATTTCCCTGGGTCGTTTTTATTTGATTTTATATAATAAAGGATTTATGAAATAAGAACAAAAAACTTTTAACAAATTATAACATAATACAGGGTGGTCCATTTCGGGTTTCGTAAGATGCAGCCCTGGCATTTGGCAGCTATAAAATATTCATGTTAACCAAGCTGGTTTGTGTATAGGTAAAGGTTCGCTATTTTATAGTATTTAACAACGTATTAAATTAGTAAACTTTTTTTGATTTTTATTAAATGCTGAGTTTTTGAAGGAAATTTTCTTCAGCGATGAGGCCCATTTTGCGTTAGGTATATACTTAAATAAGCGAAATTGCCGTATATGGGGCTCTGAAAATCCCCAAGCGTTTGTGGAAAAACCATTGCATTCGCAAATAGTGACTGTCTGTTGGTCTGATTGTGAAAAAAATATTAAATTTATACAAAAACTTTTTTTAACTATCCAAAAAGCGAGTAATTTTTGCACCAATAACGCATTTACTTAAATTGACTACGTAAATATTTAAAATTTATTTAAATACTTTTTATTTAAATAAAATATTAAAATATTTAAACAGAATTAATAAAAAATTTATTAAAATTATGCACGAATATATTTAAATATCTTTCAAATATTTACTATTTGAAAATAAAACTATCGCATTTAAGGAAAATTTATATAAAAATATTGAAATTGAAAAACAATTTATTTGAATATTTCCCACGAGCTGCGTCCATATCAAACGCCATTTGGTGGTATATTTTATTTTGTTTTTTACTTTATCGTTCTTTATTTTTTACTATTTTTGACAGTTGGTGCAATATTATGGCATCAAATGTCAAAAATAGTATAAACTATAAAAGGTAAGATAGAGAAATAAGAAGGAAATTATCCAGGTAAGTTACAACCGGTTCAAGACATTCGTGAGAAAATACCGAGTTGTCACTCCACCCTACATGATTTCATCATGCATCGCACTCACCATCGTACTCACAAATCATATTTGTCAAACATCCAGGCTATATTGCCCTTGTAACATTAACTAAATGAGAACTATAAGAAACCTGACTCTGCGAGAAATATACTGCAGGAACAGAGTGCGATGCTGTTGCTGCTTGTCGGAATATATGTGTACGTGTGCGATGCTGTTGCTGCTTGCTTGTATGGAATATGTGTGTACGTGTGTGGTATAAATAATATTCAAATACGGGAAAAAAACGAGTTGTAAGGAAAACATTTGATTTATCCACGTAAATATTTAAATAAAATTTATACTCAGGCGTGGATAATGCTAATATGCGTTATTTCCCTTAGTGTATATGTCCAAATACGCAACCACAAGGGACAAGCGTACGTAACCCAAATTTGATTTTTATTTTTTTTTTATGATAACTTTTAAATTGAAATAAAATATATAATTTTAATTAACTACTATTCCTAAGTTTTTAATAAAAAAAATGATCCCGATTATTTCATTTACTTCGCAGGCTCTACTATTTATTTTCAATGATTTAAAAATATTGGAAAATTCGTGTCGACCGTACGCAACCAGACATAGTAATTTATATATAATGATCGACATATAGTAAACAATATTCCTTAAGTAAATAAACTGAACAAATTAATTTGATGATTGAATTACACTACAACATAATTCAAAATACCAGAAAATGTCCCCGTACGCAACACGGAATGCGTGATATATAAGATCATGGTACAAGCAAAATTTATGCGCATTCCTTGAAAGCTGCATTAAAAGTTCGTTCGGGCACCCTTTGTTTCCTATTTATATTAAATGATTGTTAACGCCATTATTATAAAGTTCCAAAAATGTATATATAAAACTATACAACTCCGTGAATTTTTTGAAAAAAAAAACAGTAGTTTTAAATAACTACCAAATTTTCCAGATTTTTAGTTAAACCTTCTTACTCGTGGGTTGTGGAGGTTTTTTTTAGTCTGAAAATTGTATAACGACTCGAAAATTCTCAAGTTTAAAATTCGGATCGAATACAAAAAATAAGATAAAATTAATTCGCTCTTTCAGCCCACCAAAATACTTAAATCGAGCTTCATGACACCTCAAGTACCAACAGACGACTTAATTTCAACAACCAGCAACCAGTTTATCAACCAGTTTTGAGATTAGTTGTTCGTCTATTTCCTTCCTTTACAAATTGATGTTAAAAATTAATATTTTTTCTATAAGATTTTGTGCTATGGCGATATTCTTTATAAATATTGTCAGTGGCGGATCTACATACGGGCTCAAAGGGCTCTAGCCCCCCCCCCCGCCTTGGAGAATTTTATGTATGGGAAAAAATGCAAAAAAGCCGTTTCAGCCCCCCCCCTCTGGCCAGTGAATATCCTGGCCAGAGATCCACCAGTGAATATCGTCGGAGTCGAAGTCGATGCATTTTTTAAGACTCCGACTCCAACTGCTTCACCCAAAAATCCTTACCGACTCCGACTTTTCACCTCAGACTCTGACTCCGCAGCCCTGGTTAGAACCCGGAATCTTCTGGTTAGTGAAATTAGCACAGAACGGCTTACGCACGTGAATGCATTCGAACAATCTATTGGTCAAATATGGTGATCTTTAAATCAAAAACATTTTTAAATGACGAGAAAATATAAACGATGTTTTATTTTCCGCGATGTTTTATTTTCCTTACCTCGTCTGTTTCCCGGTAAAAAAGCGATCTGGTATTTGTGCAAAATGAGAGGACACTCGTGTATCTACGAGCTCTATGTTCGATTGTTCCATTAACTTCCAGGAAACAGACGAGGCAAGTAAAATAAAACATCCCTTATTTACAATTAAAACTTATTATGTTTTTCCTTATTGCCACAGAATTGTTCATGAACTACTTACGAAATATGCAATACAATAACAAATTCACCACAGACAAATTCACATAAAACGTATTCCGTATCTTCGTTAAGTTACTATAAATGGTTTACTTATTCGATAAATTCAATACTTTTAAACTCTCCAAAGAAGTTTATATTTTCGATTGCAACCATCGTAGAGGTTTGTGTCTTGCAATAACTGTTCTTACTCTTCCATTCAGCATCTTTCCAGGCTTTTTATATACAAACACGCCCAACTCAATCCACTATGGTATAATATCTCATTACCCACATTCCACTCCAAAGGTAAGAATCCAATATGTTGAAATTGTGTATTCCCCAGAAATAACTAAGATTCACACCCGCGCTAGAGTTGGTAAGGCAGTATTTGCTTATTAAGGGTGGTTAAACATTTCTCATATATCATAAGTGTTGTTTAATATTTGACATAAGGTAAGAACCTGTTTCTTAAATACATAAACCAAATGTGACTTTCATTAGAATTAGAGTTTTGGATTTTTCAGTGCTGACTGAACGTGGTCTATCGGCAATTAGGGTATGACACACGCCTTCGTATGTCAAGCATTTAGAATTTGTTTTTTTTTTTAATTATGAGCATAAAAATAAATATACAGATGCACACAAATTCTTCTTGTTTGCCGGCTTCTGTTTCAATCATTTTTATTGATTTAGCTGTTTGACATCATTTAACAAAATTTCTTGTTTTCAAATTTTTATTTTGAAATAACTTTTTTAATATATTGACACATTTGACATTTTGCCAGCGGAAATTTCTCGGAAACAGAACTTTCATAAAACTAATGTTTCTTAACTTATTTCATATGGTTCAAAATATCCCAATAAATATTATAAGTATTGTTAAATTGTTCTAACAAGATCTACACTCTGGATTTTTTTTTTGCCCTATTTCCAGGCAAATTATATTTTAATGGTTGGGGTTGCAATGTCATGGCATACAATAAATTTAATGCAGATAATTCTGCTGTTTGTGTATGGCGACCGTGGTGCAGTGGGTAAAGTGCGTGACCCATACGCCAAAGAACCCTGGTTCAATTCCATCTGACACAGAAAGTTTTTTTTTCAATTGAATAAATTTTTCTGTTCGGTCGTCACCTCTCTGCGGACAATAGCAAACCCCAGAGAGTAAATAATGCCATGTAAAGCGTCTTGATAACATGCACATTAGCCGTTCGGAGTCGGCATAAAACTAGTAGGTCCCGTTCTTGATTAATTGTGTGCAAATATTTTTTTTTTTTAATAATGCTGTTAACAATAAAAGCGTCTTAAGAGTTCATTCTTTTGGGAGTAATCGATGGTTATATTTTTAGTTAAATGATATGTTGATATGATCGTGGTAAGCTCGAAAACGACTGCAAATATTTCGATAAAAATTTCGGAAGTAGAAAGTAAAACAAAACAATTTTTCTAAAAAAACAAGCTCTTTTAAAATTTGAAAAAAAAAACAAATAAATTGAGAGATAGTAGATAATTTAATATTCCTATGTTCAATGCATTCTATTTTTAAAATTCAAAACTAGACAATAAGCCTATAAAATACATACTTCATTATATATAGATGCTATTATATGAATAATTCTGAAAAAAGTGAAAAAATCGTCTTTTTGGGGCGAAAAATGTCCTACCAGTTCGAAAACGGTAATATAACTAGAACTCTGTTTATAGGGAGAATTTCTTTATAAAATTTTAGGTGGTAGGTTTTGAATGTTAAAGGAATGGAAATATGTTTAAAACAAAAATTGATTTTTGGAAAAAAATTCATAAGAAAGTCCCCTTAAATACAATGTCGCGGCTCATTAAGTTAAGTTAAAGGAACTGAGACAGGCATATTACATTCCATTAAAATCCAACGGGTAAATAGGTTAAATGTTTTGGTATTTATGAAATCTACAATATTAAAATTAGAATTATAAGTAAATAAAATCAGAACAAGATACCAAAAAATAATGTACGTAGTATTGGGGAACAGAGCTCTGAAAATTTCATGGAATTACCACACTTATAATGTACTTTATTGACCCCATTGGATGATCTTAACTGAAAATTGGAAATAAATGTAAATGTAACCATAAATATTGACCAGTAAAGATATGGGCCGAATTGGACCACTAAGTGTGATATCTGCGGCGCATCTGTAACTCCGAAAAACATTTCTGTTGACGCTTAAAAAGTTGTTTTAAAATAAGAAATATTAGTCAATTCAAAAATAATAACTAGAAGTCACTTTTTAGCGAAAATACTTGAAATAAGTTTTAAAACGGAATTAATTTATTAGCTGCCTTGCTCACATAATATTTTAATACTTGTTTTACCAAAAAAGATAATAACAAGCCTTTTTGTGTAAGGATGGACAAAAAAGGGCCACTTAATCATTGGAAACATTTTATTGCATTTAGCTTTGAACCAAGGATTTCATGTGGAATACCTATTCAGTCAAGTTTGCCTTGGTTCGAAATGAGGTGATAGATTAGTGGGAAGGAAAGGGCAATCAACTGAAACACGTGTAGGATGTTCTAAGCATGGTGGAAAGCCAAAGAAACATGTGAATTTGAATCAGAGGCAAATGTTATGCCTTTACCTCACTCAATTCAAGTTATAAGGCAATCTCATCCACAAACAATTGAAGAAAATGCCTCACGATACCCTGATCTGGATTTTGCGAAACAGCAAATCACTTCAAAACGAGAAAAAGTATAAAATTTTTTTTGAGAGCCTATCGTCTATCCGACCTGCCTTGTTATTATATCATTCGATATATTTACTGGCCATGTAGTGGTTTCTTTTTAAATCATAGGTTATTTTAACACTAACAGCTGCTTCCCGCTCAAATTCTTGACATAAAGCCCTTATCATACCTCCGCGGAAAGAAATCAGTCGCTGTACGCTTGAAAAACGTTGGGAAATATTGGAAACTTATTTCCAAAGTGAGTGATGTGTAGGCCAAACAGTGCATTACTTGAAAAGAAGATGATTTGGGCGAAAAATCATTTTTTCTGGCGAGGTGCTTTCATCTCACGACTACGTTAACAAACAAAATTGCCGCATCTGGGGTTCGGAAAACTCGTACGTTATTGTCGAGAAGCCGATGCATCCACAGAGAGTGACAGTTTGGTGCGGATTGTAAAGTGGTGGCATAATTGACCCATTTTTCTTCCGAAATGAGGCTGGCCGAAACGTTGTCAACGATGGGCGATACAGAGCCATGTTTAACGACTTTTTTTTACAGAAATAGGAGACATGAATTTGGACGTCCTCTGGTACACACAGAGGTTCTGGGCCACACAGCTTATGCCACAATCGATCTATTGCGCACCAAATTCCCAAACCTTTTAAATGATGTAATTGGTCAGTCAAAATTATATGTATGAGGTGCTATTTATGTTTCAATGTATATTTGTATATTTATACAAGATGTTATACTCAGTTTTACTCGGGCGAAAAAAAAATCTAAAATTTTGATTTTAGTTATGAAATTCGATTGACCAATTATTTAATTATGCTGATCAATTATCAACAGGCAGTTTTCTATTGAGTTCAGGTATTATTTTTTATTTTATGGATGATGAGGTGCTAAGATTTGAAAAACTTTAACAGCGAATAAAAAATGTTCTATCGCTGACCAATTAATGAAACTAATTGACCTTTAATAACCATTTTCTAACCTTTCAAATGATGTAATTGGTCAGTCAAAACTATATGTATGAGGTGCTACGATCGCTGACCTCGATTTGACCCCTCTTTATTATTTTGATTACGAAAGTTTATATGGGAGTGGGACATAGTTTTCATCCAATTTTGCTAAATTTTAAACTTTCCAGTTTTGTTTCCATAAAATTAAAAATGTATTTTCATACATACATATTGCAATGTATCAGTTTGGTTTCTCTCCTATTTAACTTACTATTTGCCTTTGTGAAAAATCCCACTGTGGAGTAGTAAATTTCTTCTGGTGGCAGCACTATTTTTTGCAATGCACTACAACATCAGGTTGTTGCTGTTGCTATCTCTGTAAAACTAAGACACAAACCGAATATCTGATGTGTGTCAAAATAAATTGCAAACGTCAAATATATATTAAAAAAGTGAAAAAAGCTTCAGTTTGATTTACATTATTTCATATAAATTGCGAACTTCGGCAAAGCTTTATAAGCTGATATGGAAGGCTTTACAACGAAACTGTTTGCGGAGATGCATTTCTGTGCTACAATCCTTGAGCAAAGCTGCATAGCAATCGGATTTGGACAGCTTTTTATCTTGATGATGGGCGGTTATTTGTCGCCATGCTGTAAGTTTTCAAAATAAATTCAGTGCAAAAAATCTAACTATTCTTTGTATTCATCTAGTGTTGTCTAAACGGAAGTTTAGAATAAGTTGGCGGCCTCGGTAGTCGAGTTGGTAGCGTGCTCGACTGCCACCCCAGAGGTCACGGGTTCGATTCCCGGCCAGGCCATGGTCCTTCGCTTTAAAAACCTTTCTAAATTTTCTATCCTCATTTCTAATCAACTGAAATTAAAAATTCATCAATATTTACAACTTGAAGTTGTAGTTGATGGTAGAGAAGTTTGTGGATGAGATTGCCTTATAACTTGAATTGACTGAGGTAAAGGCATAACATTTGCCTCTGATTCAAATTCACATGTTTCTTTGGCTTTCCACCACGCTTAGAACATCCTACACGTGTTTCACTTGATTGCCCTTTCCTTCCCACTAATCTATCATCCCATTTCGAACCAAGGCAGACTTGACTGAATAGGTATTCCACCTGAAATCCTTGGTTCAAAAAGCTAAAAAAAAAAAAAAAAAAAACATTTCTATTTTAGCAAATAAGGTGGATGCTCTTCAGCTGGGCCATCTACGCGTTGTTGCTATTTACTGGCATGCCATATGGCTTTGAGGCAGTCGTGGCCTACTGTCATGTGTTGTATGATTATATTATAACAAACAGATATATAGTTGTATCCATCCGATATTGTTTTTGTGCAGGTTTGAATGAACTTAGATCCCTCATCATACGATGTTGAAATTTTTTAATAACATTTCATATTCTCAGTTGCTTATTTTTATCTCACCCGTATATTACACCATTTGCGAAAAATGGAACAAGCAAAATTATCTAAGAAAACTATTGAATGAAAGTACTCAATTGCAGCGTTAAAAATTCGAACGTTAGTATGGAAATGGAATACAATGAAATACAATTTAAAATAATTCGATAATTGCTGTTTAACCTGTACTCTTGTTATGATTAAACAACTTTAAATAAAACTGAATTTGACTATTAAATATTTTATTTTTAAATAGTGTCCAAGAAAGTAACTTAAAAATTAAAAAAAAACAGATCCGAAATTTTAAAAAGAAAATTTGTTTTCATTTCTTTTCTTTGTTTTTTGGTGATATTTATCCTGAAATAAAACCTTTTTCACCATTTCTGGCGTGTTTTTAAAGAAACTAAAAAAACCCAAATTTTTACGAAATTTTCAGAAAAACTAAAGCAAAATCTTGAGAGTTAAACAGGGAGGTGTGCCACCACCCGAACCCAAATCTGCGATATTGAAAAGCTTTGGAATAATGGATCGAACAGCCTCTGAATTCAATATTTAACCTCAATTTACAAGTGCCGTTCCACTGGTAACGTTTTATGGGCATTTGAAGAGGGGCGTGGAACTTTTTCATTAACCCATAATTTCGGTATAGCTTTTGAACTATAAGTCACACATCAATGAAGCTCGGTACGACCTCACCATTTAGATAAATAAAAATTAATGATAGAAGCTACAACTGCAATACCTTCTGCATGACGTATAAGACGTAAGAAGTAATTGATAATTGATTTTGATCTCAGTTATTTGTTTCATGCATCTTTGGATAGATTTTCTTGGGATTGGAGATGTTACAGATAATAATGTATCTGATGAGATAATTTTATGGAATTGGAAACGAAAATACTGGTAAATTACTAACGATTTTGTGAGTACTGGTGTGATGGATACAGATTTTGAGACTCAAAAGATTTTTTATTTTCTGGAACTCAATCACTTTATTTTCTTAATGTTGTATTATCTGGTATCGCCGTTGCTTGTGGCAATTGACTCTTAACAGAATTTTTTAAAAACTCTTTTCAGTTTTTGTTAGTAAACAATTTGTATTCTCTGAGAGTAATAAAAAAGACACGATTAGAATGTCATTTAAAAATTATTTAAATAATTGTGTTCAATATAAGAAGTTTGTCCTTCGGTCTCGAAATTAGTAAAATTAAAAACTATTTTTGCCTTAATGTTGCCATGAATGGGTTTCCAAGATTTTTTTTGAGTCAAGATGATTTCTTTAGACATATTTCATCAATGCTTTATAATGCAAAAATGACTATTCAAGTTTTAGAAATAATAGGTCTGTTCCCGTACTCTAAAGTTTTAGTCCAATTTACCATTTTTACAGGTTTTAGTCCGAGAAGCGTTCCCGTACTCGAAAAAATGGTAAAAGAGAGTGCAATCGTGAGAGTAAAAAATTTCCCCTCCCTGTCAAAAGCTGCAAGTTTTAGTCCGAGAAATTTCTTCTGGCAAAAATGGTAAAAGTGTCAAACTGCTTAAAATCATATGTTTACATGTTAGCAAAGAATTTGCAAAACAATAAAAGTTCTTTGGAATAAATAAAAAACTGTTGGAATGGAAACCAAAAACATGGGAAATTGTAGAAAAAATAAATATAAATGTTTATTTGAGAATTAATTTTCATATTGTTCAAAATCTTTAGCATTTCGTCTGCACTGCCAAAGCTTCACATCAAACAAACGATTTTATTTGACAGTTTACACAATTTTAGTCCAAAAAGCGTTCCCGCACTTTTTTGTGTTTTTCAATATTTTTGAGAGATTTTTCCTTACTCTCACGTTTTTGACAGTTTTACCATTTTTAGCCCAAAAAGTACGGGAACAGACCTAATATTTGCTGATGTTTTTATGAAAAATGTCTAATATCTTGGATAAGTAGTCAAAAATCACACTATTGATATGAAATATATTACATCTGTCACTGTTCTTAACAAAATAATATGTGAAAAGTTATTGAATAAGAACTTTTTATATAATGAGTTCACATCTCATATAATTTTTGACCAGTTTAAAGTAAATTGAATTTATAGTTTGAGTTGATAGAGAAAATATGCGAAACGAATAAAACTTTAAAATTTTTACCATATATTTTGCAAAACTTTACCATAGTGAGCTGTCCCAAAAGCACAAAAGAGAATATTTACACTGTTAACGAACGTAATGTTAGTTCTCCTACGTAACCTCTTGCGTCATATAGAACAGTTGTAGGAAGCTTTGGCTAATGTTCTGTTGAGCTTTCCAAGGAAATGTGTTGTTCTTTATGCGAACTGGCATCATTAAAGTTTGACTTAAAGCTTAATTTTGAGCTTTCTAACTGGTGTGTATTTTAATAGTTAACTCAAAAAACAAAAAAACAACAGTGTTTCACAATGGTGGGTGTCTTCGGTAAATACAAGCTAGTTCAATTTTGTAAACAAAGAATTCTGAAACTGACTAACAGATGACATGACTATCAACTATGTTAAATGAAAAGATTTATATGCCTTTTAAATTAAATAATTTCAATGCACAAAATTGTTCACCCTATTCACTTTCTGTAATAGTATGTTATTTAAAGGATTTTACTCATAAAGGGTTAAACACACCAGTATTTTTTTTTTTATCATAAAGCGGATATTGAATATCAAAAAAGCGATTAGAATAAAATAACTTTTATGCGGTGGGTAGAAATATTTAGATCTTTAAATTTAGATCGGTTCAAAAACCTTTTTACAAAATGATCTTTTACCAATATTCTTATTTATGATATGGAAATATCGAACTTATCCGATCGGTATGAAATGCGAAAGGCAAATAAGAAGAGCAACATTGAATTCACATTATCATGGACAAACAAACCGCAAATTTCAATTTTTCAAGACTGAAAGTGAAAATCTTGAAAATGAAACTTAGTAATAATTTGTGCAGCCTCATTTTTCTGCCTATAGCTTATCGCTAATGATGCCAGTGAAATCCGAATCGAAATTCTAAACATTATCGTTATAGCTGAATAAAAAATCATTGAATTAAAACTTTTTTTTTTTTGGTAAAAAGCGATTATCATTTATTTGCGGGAAAATGGGTTCGACCAAAATCGGCATTAACTCTATTTCACATTCGTTTTCATTAAAATTAAAATCCACTACATTAAAATATTTAAAAACAAAACCTTTTCAAATCGAACTTAATCGAAATGAATTTTCTGAAAATGCTTGCAATTTTAAAAAATTACAAAATAAAAATTGCAAAAAAATATCCTTTCGAATAGTTAAAAATTACATCGTAAAAAAATAAAAAAAAATCATAATTTTACGTATTGAATATTAATACATTCAGTGAGTGGGTGATCATATTATTAGAGCCATCTTAAAAGCAATGTATTTTCTTTGATTCGGGTTAAATTAATGTCGATGTTTTTTAATCACAATTATTTTATAAGTAAAAGTCATGTAAAGTAAAAGCATAGAAAAAAATTAATATTAAGCTTTTATGACTGAAGAGGCGTCCGTGGCGTAGTTGGTTAAAGTGCGTGGCCGCTATGTCAAAGAACTTGGAGACCCAGGTTCGAACCCCAGCAGCGACAGAAAATTATTTGAATTAAAATAATTTTTCTGTACGGCCGCCACCTCTCTGCAGACAATGGCAAACCTCAGAGAGTAATCAAAATGACATGTAAAGCTTCTTGAGAATAAGAACATTTCGTTCATCGCCGTTTGGAGTCGGCGTTAAGTCTGTAGGTCCATTTCTCAGCCAATTGTGTATAAACTTAACACGCACAACACAATTGATCCTAAGAAGCTAGGTCAAAGTCCTTTCTAGGGATGAAATGGCCAGTTATTTATTTTTTATTTTATTATGACTGAAGAAAAATATATTAAAAAAATATTTTTGTCAATATTCTGTAATTCCACCTTTTCCTGCAATAACTGCTGCTACTCGTTTAGGCATAGATTCTATGCATTTGGTGCAGTTGAATTTTATGGATTCATTTCGGTGCCACACTTTAATCAAACGCTCTATTAATTGGCGTTTAAAATTTCACGTTTCATGAGTTCCTAGAAGTTCTCTATAGGGTTGAGATCCGGAGAATTTCCGGGGCAGTCAAGAACACGGACTTTTTTGTCATTAAGAAATTTCGTGACTCTCTTAGGCTAATGAATCATGCCTAAAAATAAATTCATTGTTGGGGAACCATTCCTGAGTTTGGGGTAGCATTTTTGTCTCCAGAACCTTAATATATTGATCCTGTTTCATCGTACAAGTGGCCTGCACCTTGTTTGCTGTTGACTGACCAAACCATGAGGATACTTAGAGGATACTTTACTCGCTTAATAATGCAGACATCTTTCAATATCTCACCAGCTATTCTCCTAACGAATTGAGGTTTGTCAGATAAAATCTGAACTGAAGATTCATCGGAGAAGCAAACCTTTGATAAATTTTTTCAAAAATAGTTTATTATCAAAGTAAATCCATTATTGAAGCAAATATAAAATTTTTAATTAAAGGAAAGGCAATTTACATACTTTTTCCAGTCTTCTATTGTCCACTTTTTGTGTTCTTTAGAATAATTTAGACGATTTTGATCGTCTTACAGCATTGCCGGTGTAAGAAATGGTTTTTTTGCAGGTCGGCGACATGCGTAGCCCAGCATCCTGTATAACTTTTGTGAGAGCCTTTAGAAACGCACTCCTGTTTTCCGAGCAAATGTCTCTAAATTTTCTTTCGTCAGGGCAGGTCATTTTTTTTGCCCACATTTCTTTAAACGTTTCGGTGCAAAGTCTATTTCTTGTTAAGTTTTTTTGTTTATTAGGTCCACTGATGCTCCTGAAACAGTATCATTCGACGCTTTCTTTGAGAGTGCTCAGTATTTTGTTTTAGTAGTATTTTTATCTATAAAATTTTACTTGGAGACAGATCTTTGGCCTTTGCCATAGTTAAAATAGAATCTTTCAAAAGACAATTAAAAACTAGAAAGAAATGATCTTCGACTGGGTCGAAGTAAAAATACCCCACGTCCGAACCAAAGTATATTCAAAGTCTTAAGCAGTCAAAAAATGTTTATCTGTAAAAACATTTCCGTCATAGTTTTAACAGAAAAAATTCTCTTTTGTTTTTTGATAAAGTTACTTTGTATGGGAGGTGGTTGTGGTTTTCATTCGATTTGGTTGAATTTCGTACACAGAGTGCAGGTTATATATCAAAGTTCATATGCAAAATTTCAAGTCCATATATTAAGTTTTGGGGAATTTAGAGAAATTTTGCATTTTAATTTAAGTCATTTTGTATGGGAGGCAGGCGTGGTTTTCACCCGATTTGGTTGATATTCATACTCAGAGTGTATATTATATATCAATGCTCATGTGCAAAGTTTCAATTTCATATATTAATTTTTGTGGAATTTTTAGAGATTTTACCGTTTTGATAAAGTCACTTTGTATGGGAGGTAGGCGTTGTTATGATCCGATTTGGCTTATTTTCGAACTTGACCTTTATTTTTTAAAAGCTTAAATATTGAATTTCGTGATGATAGCTTCAAAATAACGGCTGTAATCGTGATCACAGACGGACGGACAGACGGACATGGCTAAATCGACTCAGATGGTGATGCTGATCAAGAATATATATACTTTTCTATACCTACCACGCCTCCTTATGGGCGTTACAAACGGAGTGACAAAATTAATATACCCCGTTTACGTTTTTTAAACGTAGGGGTATAAATATGTAATACCACACCGGAAATAGGCAAAATATAAAAAAAAAACATTTACATACCTTCACAATATCAATAAAACACTCAAAAAGTAAAATAAAAACTTGAAATTTAATAAGTCACAACTGAGCCACGTGGCATTTAAGTGCTTTTTCGAACGAAATAAAGGCTACTCTTACGAAATTGCGTCGACTTGCCACATTATGAAATTAGGAGCGTTGCCAACTGCATAATTTTTTTTTCTAAAAAATAGTTTTGTCTTTAAAATCAACTATAACTTTGTGAAGTATGAAATTGTGAAAACAAAAAATGCAAGTGGCTCCAATAATAACAAGATCACCCGCTGTCACATGGTAGGAAACAAACATCCTATCTGATAATTACTTATTTACACCGATAAGTGTGAAAAAATGCCCTTTCGGATATAAAATTCTAGCACTTTGACACGGTATTTTTTAACACCGAACGATGTAGGACGCCCTGGAACACCGATCGGTATTAAAATTTAAAACAAATTTCTTAGTGTGTTTGAATGTGACACGGTTTTTAATCTTGTGTTTGAGATAAACCATGACCTAAGCTTCTTAAGTAAGTGGCGGACGTGACGCAGTGGGTAGAGTGCGTGACCCATACACCAGAGAACCCTGGTTCAATAATATCAAACACAAACAATTTTTTCAATTGAATTAATTTTTCTGTTCTGCCGTGGTTAGACTGTTCGGCAGAGTAAATAATGCCATGTAAAGCTGCTTGAGAACATGCTCATTAGCCGTTCGGAGTCGGCATAAAACTAGTAGGTACAGTTCTCGATTAATTGTGTTTAAACATTAAATAACACGCACAACACAATTTGATCATAAGAAGTTCGGTCAAAGTCCTTTCAAGGGCTGAAATGGCCAGTTTATTTTTTTTTTATTAAGCTTCTTAAGATATTGGATTTTTGTATGTAACTGACTGTTGGCATTTGATCTAAACCAAAATCAACCTTTGAAGTCTCAAATCAACCGCAAATGAAAAACCTTCCTACCATTTTGAAATTAAGAATACTTGAGAAAATACACAATAAATATAAATATTTTAAAAAATCTATTTTATAAGTTAACTAAAATTCATAAGCTTCAATAAATTGATGGTTTCGCACTTAACTCATTTGTGGACTCAAGTATGGAAATTAAATTTCAAGCCTTATAACAGGCATAACTATACATTTAAGCTAGAGTCTTTTATAATATTAACTGCTCTTTTTATTATTTTTTTTTATTTTGTTTTAACTCCTTTATTTGCCTTGAGTGTTTTTGACAAGCAGATAGAAAGGAACAACGTGACAAGCAGTTCAAGGAAGAAATGATTTATATGAAACTGCAAACAAATAAAATAATGATAACAGCAACGACAACAACTTAAATAACAACAATAGCAACATTTAAGTTGCACATGACAATGTTGTTATTATGGTTCATTGTTGTTATTTTTGTTGTTGTTATTGCTGTTGTAGTTGTTGTTGTTGTTATTATTGTAACCCTGACATTGAGTTGCACTTAAAAATGTGTTGCAAACATTACAGTAAAAAGTTGTTTTCGTTTTTATTTCTATTAGTTTGTTGTTGTATAAATTTCATTGTCAGTCGTTTCAGGTGCAGACAGTAATAACAACAACTACCAGAACAAACAGAAAAATAAAAACAACAATAATAACAGCATCATAACCATGCACACAACATGAAAACTTTTCATTCAGGATTATGCAAAAATATAGAGAGTAGATGATGCTGAGAGAATATCATGAATCCCGATAAAAAAACATTTTCAGGGCTAAACAAGACGACATTGGATGTTGAGGGAGACAGTTGATAGTGGTTCATTAAACTAGCTTTATTACTAGTCACTCAATGACTTTGGATTTTCATAGCTCTTGAAAAATCAACAAAACCTCTGCAAAGCTCCTGCTAAGTTTTCGAAATATCTCTTTGAAATTTTCTGGCACTATTTAGTATCTCGATACTATATACATATGACATACATACTAGTATCTCGATAAAGATATTGTCAAATAGAGTTTTAAGACTTAAAATAAATATATATTATTTACATTATTTGACAATTAGCTTTAACACTTTCTGCTTAAAAATAAAATTTTAAAACTTCACTAGAATAAAAAATAATATTAACATTTGATCATAGATTTGTTAAGAAATAAAAAAATTTCTTATTTTAATAAGCAATCTTTTTGAAAAAATTAATTATAAAAATTACGTGTTTTTTACTTATATACGAATTTTTTCTTATTTCTTAAGTTTATTTTCGTTTCGTTTTTTATTAATTTTGACAAAATTTTCAAAAAAAATTCAAATAATATTGATTAAACATTTACTTATTTTCTGGCTGATTACACAGTTCTACAAAATTTGGTCGTCCCTCAAACCTAGAAACTAAAACAAACCCTACTGAAGATTTTTGTCGTATCGAGTTTGATTTCGAGATCAAAAATTCTCTGTTGACTCTGGTTTTATATTTGGATTGGACTCTGGATAGTATTTGGTCACCCTTAAAAAGACTTGGGATTGACGAAGACAACTGTCTCTTTACTCTTTTAACAAATGAACCAAAGTTTTTGCTTCCTTTGGAGCAAAGAAAAACATTTTCTCTGATAGGAACAATGTGAAATGTGCAATGTATGTGCACTAAAAAGAAAAATCAATAGCTTTATGACAGTTGTTGTTGTTTCATTCGCACAGTCCGGTTCACTTTTGAACAGAAGTTGTGACTGTCGAGTGACTGAAAGCGCCACCACCATGTGGCGCTCTCAGTCACTCGAGTTGAGTTTGTTTTTTAGGTGGCCACATCTGTCATAAACATTCTATGAAATTTCCAGCTTGATAGCTTGACGTTTGTAAAAGTGATGCCGTATTGAGTACATCTGCGATTGTGAGTGTTTTTGATTTTGTATAATTTTAAGAATGGAATTGAATTCGCAACGAGCTTGTATTAAATTTTGCGTTAAAAACGGTTCCAATGTTGCGACGAAATTGCAAATGTTAGAAAAGTGTTTCGAAAACGATACTCTGAAGAAAACAGTTGTTTATCATTGGCACAAACGTTTCAGAAGTGGCCGTGAGTTCGTGAACGATGATGAACGCAGTGGCAGGCCATCGACATCGAAAACCGACGAAAACATCAACAAAATCAAAGAATAGATAACCGTAGACCTCAAATTGACTATTAGAGAGATGGCAGAGTAAATTGGCATTGATTTTGGATTCGTTCGGGACATTTTGGTTAATGATTTGGGCCTCAGAAAAGTTTGCTGCAAAGCTGGTGCCGAAAGACCTGAATTTCAGGCAAAAAAGTGACCGCGTTCACGTCGCAAAAGACATGATTATCAAGGCCGAATCCGACTCAAAATTCATCAAACGGATCATTACTGGAGACAAGACGTGGATTTGTAAGTATGACACCCAATCCAGACATCAAGCGAGTGAATGGCGTGCATCGAATGCGCAGCGACCGAAAAAACTACGTCGTTTTCAGTCGAAAAAGAAGGCGATGCTCACAGTTTTCATGGATTATAAGGGTGTTGTGTATCATAAATTCTCTCCACAAGGCGAAACAGTCCACAAGGAGTATTATTTGGGCGTTATGAGCCGTTTGCGTGAAGCAATTCGCCAAAAAATACCGGATTTGTGGGCAAACAAATCTAGCACCACGATAACGCACCGTCGAACAATGCCATCGTTATCCATGAACTTAACGCTAAAAACGAAACGAATACCATTCAACAACCACCGAATACACCTGATTTGACTCTCTCTGACTTTTTCCTATTCGATCAACTCAAGGAACCGTTCCGCGAGCGCGTTTCAGCACCGAAGATGAGATCATGGAAAAATCGAAGATGGCTCTGATGGCCATACCGCAAGCCGAGTATAAAAAATGTTTCGAGGATTAGATCAAGCGATGGCATAAGTGCGTTGCAGTCGATGGGGACTACTTTGAAGGGCATAATATCGATTTTGATGCATAATCCTCTATTTTTAATTTCCTGAATAAATTCCGGGGACTTTTTGATCAAGGTGAAATATACTCTTCTTTTTAAAATATGAAGATCACATTCGAAAATGAAAAAAAAAAAATCGTGTGAAAACAACGCCTAACTCCCATACAAACTGACTATACAAAGATTGTAAGATTGACACAATCCAATGAAAACTCGTCTACTTCCCGTACTTTAACAAAATAGTAAGACCTTAAAAAATTTCACAAAAAATAATGTAATGGCTTGATTTTTTGCGCATAAACTTTAAAATTTTTAATAAACACTCCAAGCTTGAAATTGGAAAAAATCGGATGAAAACCATAGGCTTGTCTCCCTTACAAATTGACGTCATTAAAACAGTAAAACCCTCATTGCTTTGAATATACTTAACCCTCTAATGCAAGATTTTTGTGTACGAAACGCTCACTTTTACAATTACAACTGACAATAAATTCAAAATGCGCTAAGCTAGAAAAAAATTTCCCTTGCAAAAAATGTTACCCAAAGTGCATAGAACCGATATATAATCTATGATTTGGAAAATTTGAAAAAAAGGTTTTCAGTTCTAGATTTCAAAGTTTGCCTAAAGGCATTGTTTTGCGGTAGAGTGTTAAATGCGGCTAAAGGGTATTTAAACTTCAGCGAAATCGAAGGTTAGATACTTCCAGTAAAATATATTCTCGATGATATGTTATACAGGTATTTAAAAATTTTGCTAATTTGTTGTTTGGATGAAATTTAAATCGTTGCTAGAACTTTGTATTCTTCAACACAAATTAAGAGCAATAAATCTGAGAACTATTTGATTTATTTCCCATTCTTTAAATTCCACCTTGCCTCACCCTCAGCCATCATCACAAGATAGATCACAAGACGTTACCAGCTGCTTTACATTAATTATCACTTAAACGCTTCAAAAGCTCTTCAAACACTCAAGTAAGGAATTGATAAGATTGCATCTTCATATCCTGAAGCTGCTGCTTCTTCGTGCTCTTCGCCTTCTTCTTCCACTTAGGCTGCAGGATACCAACTGGCATGTCAAATACGAGGACCTACTTCCAAATGACATTTCGGAGTAATTAGTGGCAAATTGTGTGAGCGCCTTAAATTGCTTTTAATTAGACTCTTCGTGCTGAGCCCGACGATATATGTTTGACGGCCGGTGAAGTGGGTGGGATGGGTGTGGTGCTGTGTAAGCTGCTGGTAAGTTTGAGTATTAGTACTTGGCTTCACAGCATTGTAAGGATCTGTTGGGATATATGCAAGTATCCTCTGTCAGGATATATGCAAATGTAATAAATGTCGTCATCATTTTGCTGAGTTGTGGGAAAAGAAGAAGAAGACATGTTTGATTACCAAAATGCACACAAGCAAACACATGGTTGCACAATTGTGTGCATTTGTATGCATTAGTATGCATGTTCTTGTAAAATGCAGCGTGTTTGAGTGTGTGTGTGTGTAGATTCTCATGTCGTGTTTTGCATAATAAAATATTGTAAATTTACAACAATTTTGCATGTATACAATACAAGCACACGCACCCGCTCATATCCATATATGTCAAGACATCCACTCACACCAATTTAATGCATTCTAGTTACTCTCCCACCTAAAACTACTGCTCCATTTGTCATCCAGGCTGTTGCTTATGTTTATGCAAATTTTTCTCTATGTCGCAAGTGTAAATTACACAGTGTGACGACTAAAAAAGCACAACCAAACTTTATAGAAATTCTTAAAGAGGGACATGTTGTGAGTCCATCGCACTTGGTCTGACCTCTCAATATCGTCACAATTTTTTTTAATTCGTTTTTAAAGTTTAAGGGTTCGATTTTTGTTGCGCCGACGTTCATTGAATTTTTACAGCTATTTGCCTTGTTGGAAATGAAAAACAAATTCCACTTCTTTTCAGTAGAATTTTACGTAGAATAAGGCTGTATAAAAATAAATACGATAAAATACAAAATGAAGCGTGTAGCGAACCAAATTCCTTAATTTTTCTCTTATTTCATAAAAAAAATTAATGTTTCTATAAATTTAAATGATATAATGCTGCATGAATGACATATATTTTTCACAAAAATTCATTGCACGTAAAAATACCTTTTCATTGAATCCAAAACCATCAATATCGGTTGAGAATTGACAAAATGACGGCAGTTTTATCGTTTTTTTTTCTCAGAAAACACTGACTCCCATGTATATGTTGCTATCGTAAAAAGTGTTGTAATTTTGTCAAATCTTAACCGAATTTGGACATCTTTAGCTCATTGGAAAGAAAATATGTTGAGTAACATATATCTAGAGCATTGCAATATAGATCTTTAAAAAATATATAAGCTACTATGAAACGAATAAACATATTTTTATTTTTAATAGAATTTTTATATGAATGAATGTGTACGAGTGTATAAAAAAAGTACGCTGCACACCATATAATCTGAAACATTTTTGTGAGAAAATTTTGAAAAAAAATTGTCGAGCATTTAAGTTTATCTTCGGCATTTATAGTCCTATCTTATGGCGTTTACTTTTCTCAAAAAATTCTGCATTTTTTCTGCCCTCTTTGAGAACTCTGCCCTTTATGTGATTTTTTCTCAATAAAATTCTGACCTGTAAATTAAATCGAGTTCTTTTCTCGACAATGTTGACCTCGAAAGTAGAAAAAATGCAGAATTTTTCACTCTCAAGATCGACGATTTTAAATTCTGCCCTCAAATGCTACCAACTGAATGAACAAAAAAAGTGACATGTTAGGAAAATATTAAATGTTATCATTGACATTTCATTAAAATTTGAGCTTTTTCACGGATGACAAAATAAATGTTATAAAAATTGTTCTCAAAAGTAAGCAAAATTACAGTCAACACAACATCATTGAAAAATGTTGCATTTTTCTGATCTTTTCTCGACTAAGAACAGTTCAGCATTTTTTGAGTGCAGGTCAAAATGTAAAATATTCTGCACTTTCAGAGGGCAGAATTTTTTGCCAAGAAAATAAAACGCCATTAAAGAAAGATATATAAATGTTTTTATTTCGAGAAGTCCAACTTTTTTGCCCTAAAGGTCATTGAGATCAATCACCCCGTTCTAGCACTTACCCACGAGAAAGTATATGGTAGGTAAACTAACCCTACTTTTTTATATGTGAAATGTAGCTTATTAAAATAATTAAAGTGACTTATTAGCGAAAGCTTACCCACTAATAAAGTTCTGTGTTTTATTTAAAAGATAAAAAAATGCAAATAAAAATTGAATTGAGGGCCTTCAAGGTTTTGGGCAACGGCTCAAAAAGACTTTTTTTGATTTGAAATTTATTTTTTTAAGTCATGTTGTAAAAGTTGAAATCTGGTAAGTACTAGAAAGGGGTCCTCGACCCCAATGTCTTTTAGAGCAAAAAATTTGGACGCCTCGAAATAGAAACATTGATATATCATTCTTTGACAAGATAGGTCTTTAAATGCCGAAGATATGAAGAAAGACTTAAACGTTCGGGAAAAAACAATTGTTTTTTTTCAAAATTTTCTTGAAAAAATGCTTCAGATTAGACGGAATGCAGCTTACTTTTTTCCATTACGGTCTAATGCACTCGTACACATTCATTCATAAAAAAATTCTATTGAAAATAAAAATATGTTTATTCGTTCCATAGTATCTTTTACATTTTTCAAAGATCTATATTACAATATTCTAGGTGTCTGTTGCTCATCATATTTTCTTTCCAATGAGCTAAAGATGTCCAAAATCGGTTAAGATTTGACAAAATAACAGCACTTTGTACGATAGCAACATATACATGGAAGTCATTGTTTTCTGAGAAAAAAAAAACGTTAAAACTGCCGCCATTTTGTCAATTCTCAACCGATATTGATGGTTTTGGATTCAATGAAAAGGTATTTTTACGTGCAATGAATTTTTGTAAAAAATATATGTCATTCATGCAGCATTATATCATTTAAATTTATAGAAACATTAATTTTTTTTATGAAATAAGAGAAAAATTAAGGAATTTGGTTCGCTACACGCTTCATTTTGTATTTTATCGTATTTATTTTTATACAGCCTTATTTTACGTAAAATTCTACTGAAAAGAAGTGGAATTTGTTTTTCATTTCCAACAAGGCAAATAGCTGTAAAAATTCAATGAACGTCGGCGCAACAAAAATCGAACCCTTCAACTTTAAAAACGAATTAAAAAAAATTGTGACGACATTGAGAGGTCAGACCAAGTGTGATGGACTCACAACATGTCCCTCTTTAAGAATTTCTATAAAGTTTGGTTGTGCTTTTTTTTTTGGTCGATTTCGTCACACTGTGTTATTATAAACTTAATCAAATTATATTTATTCCATTTTATATTTGACTTGGTATTGATTTTAATATTCTGCCTATTATCATCCAATCATCCTCTCATTCAAGTAATTCTATCATCATTTTCTTATTTCAATTTTAGCAAATTTTGACATCTTTCAAGTTGTTAAGCTTTAAATATTTCATGGTGACCTTAATACAATTAAGGTTATATTTAACACTTCCGGCTATTGTTGTTGTTCTCTTCGTTAACATCTTCATAATGTTGTGTAAACAATACTCTAGCATGCTAATTTTAGCCTTCGTCCTTTTCAAGTTTTAATTACAAATTAATCAAAAATTAATTAGTTTTTAATTGCTTTGTTGTTATTGTTCTCTGTTGGCTATGATATTGCTTTGTATGGGAGTTTGCCTTATATCAGCTTAAATTATCTACACTTGATTGATTGATTAGGTTGGAGTGACATAAGCACTCAAAGCATTATTAGGATTATTTATCTAATGTTCGCATTAAGCTTCCTGGATTTAATATCATTTCAATTGAGTAACGATACAATTTATAGAAATGAAACTTAAAGTATAATTTTTTGTTAACTTGTTGATCAGTATTATGTTGATAACTCAAAGCTCAGGTTTGTCTAAATAAACCAAAGTCTATTTATTTTTTTTTTTTTTTGACCGCGAAACAAATCTAAGCCGTTCAATATCCGTACAAGTCTATACAGTTTTCATTCAAATAAAACACATTAAGTAATTGTATCCTTAGAAGTGTCTTAGCTTTCTGTTTTCAAATTTTACTATTTGTTACACATGGAAATTATGCATGGAATAATTCGTAGCCATATAAACTTTTACAGAAATAATCTCTTAATATAAATATCCTATCTCTTACTAATATCCTACAAAGTGAATTTTTCTACACAATATTCTGTAACATTTTTAGAAGATATAATTGAGAACTTATACAAAAATTATTGTATTTTTCCATGAAAAACATGCAGAAATCTTCAAAATTGAAGAAGTTCATAGGTCAATTCTTAGTACAGTAATCTACCAAGCTACACATACATACTGTGAGCGTCAAAACAAAGTGTACACTTTTTGTACACGAGTTATACCACATATAACTCTTCAATACTGTGATTAGTCCTAAATCTTATTACGTTTTGAATTCTCATTAAAGTATCTCTTAATATAAGGATAAAGTCTTGTAAATAATTTACCACAACAAAAAAATATAATATAAATATACAGGAACCAACGTTAGTGCCACTACAATAATACGTGCATTAAATGCAAATGGTCTGTTTGGAAGTGTCCCTTGAAATATCAAGAAAAAAATCAAAGGCTACGCATGGATTTTGTTAAAAAGTATGAAAATCATGAAATTTCATTTTGGAAAAACATAGTTTTTAGTGACGAATCATATTCGAAATTTTTGGAAAGAAAAAATCTACAAAAAACATGGAGAAGCAAAACTCAGGAGTTCAAGGATCAAAATACTAGGAATTTTCCTAATTACTATTTTAAGTGTACACTTTGTTTTGACTCGAAGAAAATGGAGTATTTTTCCTTTTTGAATTACATATGTGAAAATTTGTTGTAAAAAAATTTATATTTTTAGTAAGTATATAGTAAGAGCATAAAAAATTAATTCCAAAAATCTTAAATTTTTTATAAAATTACTTTTAAAACATTGAAATAAAGTAAAAAGTATTCAAAAATATGGTGTACACTTTGTTTTGACGCTCACTGTATGTAAAATTTTGAGCCTTTAAAAATAGTGTTTCAACAAGGAGGTGTAAGGTTGCAAAGGCCTTTTATTTAACAGCTGATCGTTTGGCAGTTCTTAAATGTTGACATTTGTCATTTATAAACGCGTAAAATTAACAACAGTTAAAGAAAGAATGGAATTCTATATTCTAAGGAATTTTATTACGAAAATCCGCGTTTTCCAGCAATTCCAGCAAATTTTCCTCGTAATCATGTGCCTTCTGAGAGTGAGTACGCAACATAATCAAAAAATTGTGCAAGACGTGAATGAAAATCACAGTGCAAAATCTGCAATTATTTGGTTATTTTTTAGCATTTTCATTTTTTTTTTTTAATACCGTAAATAATTTAAGTAATGGCAATCCAGAATTATGCAACAAAACGGAAAAATTCAACTACGAAACATTTAGAAGGACAATGTCAGCATTGCTACAACATTACCAAATGTTCAGTTTACTCTACGACTACCTTAAAAAATCATTTGAAAAGCCATGGAGTTTAATTTCAAAAGGCAACCGAATTGACCATGCCATGGAGTTTACTTTCAAAAGGCAACTGAAACGACTACATCAAATTATGAAAATTGCAGTGAGAAAAGTCGAAAAACTATTATCGACTTCTTAGAGCGAAAGACTCTTAAGGATATTATCTCTGATTTCGCTATGGATGGCATTTCGATTCGAGCAATTACCAGAAATAAATACATTCGGTGGTGAATAACTCGAGACGGATTTAAACTGCTGGCTACCGAAACTGTCGCAGGAAGATTTTGATGAAAAGCAGAAAAAAAAATTGGGGACAAAATTCAATTGAAAGTTGCCAACGGAGTGAAGTTTAGCATGATTGCCGAAGAGTTTACTACTTTTAGAGGACGAAGCTATTTCGGAGTTAGCCTACATAATATAACAATCTTAGGAATATCCATGAAAAAAGATTTGGTTACATCTCCACAGAATGGAGCTTCAGTTAACAATAAGTATATTGGACATATCGATGCCATTGGCCAATTTTAACAAATCATGGCCTACATCTTGGAGTGTTTTGCACTCTATATATATAAGAAAAAAATTTTAAAACCTGAGACTTCAGCTTGATGAAGACACCGTTGTTGTAATGATCAATAATGAGAATGAAGATAATATCGACTACCATGATTTACTTAAGAACTAACGCAAGGTCATACCTTAATACCTTAAACTATCAACTGATCAAAACCATATTTTTCAATAAAAAAGCAAAGCTATTTTTGGACCAGAAATTGAGCTTCTTTGGAAATCAAAACTCACTGGAACGTCAATCCCATCAATGATTGAGCCATTGACAAAAAAACAGAAAGTGTCATCTTGACCTTGAAGTGTTGGCAATTGAGCTTCTTTGGAACTCAAAACTCACTGGAACGTCAATCCCAACAATGCTTGAGCCATTGATATAGACAGAAAGTATCATCTTGACCTTGAAGTGTTGGCATCTTGACCTTTTGAAGTAAATGATGTTGAAATAATTGAAACAACTGCCGATAAGTGGAATTTTACCTCTACAAGAAGAACTGAATGTATTGCTTCAGAAAAATTAATTATCAGCAGTAGCTCTCAGATATGATAATTTCAAGTGGTTAAAGGTGGTTTCCAAAAATACAGGTCAACGTACAGCAAATATTCAGAAGCTATTTGATGCAACATTAACAATTAAGTCAACATTTGCGAAAGTGGAAAGAGTAAAGCATTAAATATAATACGGAAAAAGTTAACTTTAACTTTTATTAAACATGAAAAATCACAGCTCTTAACAGCTGTTTTTTTTTAAATTTCTAAAACAGCTAACAAATTATATTATTTTTATATAGTATAAAAAAACAAAACATATAGTACAAAAAACATATAAGTGATTTATCTTATGAAATTTAATTTATGTGTGTGTTCATTTACCTCCTTTACCTATTGCATACATTTCAAGACAATTGTTTTTAAGGATTAAACTTCAGTCGCACAAAGGAGCTGACACGCACCTTTTTTATTTCTTGTTTTCTTTACTTGAGAGTTGGTCACCTTAGTGACTCATTTCTTATCTTCAATAATTGTTATCACCCTCCATTTAACTTATAGTATAAGATTAAATTTTTTAAATGTGGATAGATATTTTATAAGTAGCAGTTTTATAAATTCTAATTATTTAGCTGATGCACTCAATGTAATGAACTTAATTGTTTTTAAAATTTTTAAAAAACAATTTAATTGATATTTTTTTAATTACAGCTTAAAACACAAATTTTTTAATTGGGCAGCCCTGCCAAAGCATATGAGTTCGTGTTTTTTTACATACAACTAATTAATCTCTACAAAACAACTGATCTCTACAAAACAAACAAACTGATTGTTGAATATATTTGTCTGAACTGCATTTACAAAAAAAAAAAAAAAAAAAAAAAAAAAAAAAGAAAGAAACCAAATTCAAATTTTCAGTATGAACTCAACTCTCGTATAGAAATCAGCTCAACTAAACTGGCTGCTGTAAAAATGAACAACAATAAATTTTTATTTATTTTCTTGGTAAGTTATAGAGTTTTATGCAAATTAACTGAAAATTTATAATATATATATTATATGTATATATGTATATATGTATATATGTATATATGTATATATGTATATACATATTTATATATTATATATATATGTCTAATCATTAGTTGGTGGCTATTAACTACGAACAGACAATGACTCAGGATGTTTTTAAAGTAATGAAAACCTGTGCCCACAGATACGGTCTAACCCTGCCGAAAGTGATAAGCTTGAACAATGCAGCTAAACTGGCGGAGAGTTACATCTACAAATGTTATCATAACTGTTTTCTGGAAATTGGTTTGGTTATGAAAAATGGAAAATTTATGTATGAACAGACTAGAGCACGTGCCGATAGAGACTATCGCACATTCGGCTTGCTAGATATGATTGATGCTTGTAGACACGCTACTGATCAAGTGGACGATCCATGTGAAGCAGCATATCAACTGGAATTGTGCTTTGAAAAATCGGCAGCAGATAATAAGCATATTCAGATGCGAAAAAAATTATATTAAAAATTCACAAAACTATTAAAATGAGAATTTTAAGTATTTATGTATGTCTCAGTCTTTAAATATATATTTGTAATTTATTGGAATTATGGTGAATTAAAAGAATATGCAATTATAAAATGAGAACATTTTGCTATATAAGAGATACGTAGTTAAGGGGGATTATGTATCCAGAGGCCGAAAAAAAATGTCATGTTTGTGAATTTTTTTAAAGAAACCAAAGGGATATTTTTAAATGATACCTAAAAATATACACATTCAAGAGTATGTTACAGTAGATACAGCATTTTTTATGCGCTGTTAAAAAAAACAGGTGAAATGCGATGACCAAGATTGCTCCTCCTTAATTCATCTGAAATTTAATTAAAAATATTATTAAACTAGATACTTAAAAGTCGTAATTGTCATAGCTGATTTTGAAAATATTGATTCTTCACAAAATGGCGGACTTCCGAACGTAAAGTACCGATTTTCGACCAAAAATTCGTCATTATTTTGCCTAAAACTAATGAACGATGCTACGAAAAAAAGAACGAGATTATTATGAATAAAATACCGGTGTGAAGTTAGCCCAAATTCTTTATCTCAAATTTTCAACTCAAACCAACTTTGGAATTCGCCGTAAACTCAATCCAAAATATTTTAACTCGCCGTATATAAAGAAAATGTAAGAAATCAATTAAAAAATATAAATATGAAAGAAAAAAAGATACAGCAGTTTCGACTATGTCGTAACACAAGACGTAGAATTATATAATACTTAAATAAGAAACAATCGAGTTATACACTTCTTATTGATACTAAAACATAGAAAAGGTTGGTACAATTTTTTCAACTTGTTTTGTTGGGTGGTTTTATGTGGTAGATTTCGCATTCAATGGCTTACAACTATTAGCTTGCATTTAAAATAAAAATTTTAAGACCATGTCGCAGACCCGCCCCGCCCCCGCCAAAAACAAACCCTCCCCTCTCACAATTAAATAACAATTATACATTAGAGTGTCCCTTATTTTGCGATTTTTGGAAATGTCAAGGGGCTGAAAGGTTTTTTTATGCGTTTTTATATTCTAAGAACGAAACTAAAAAAAATTTTTTTTTACGACAACGTTTACCCGTGCCAATCGGGCCCGAAAGTTTCGAAAAAATGCCCATTTAGACCATATTTGCACAAATTAAAAAAAAATCTTTTCTCTGCTTTTTATAAATGTTTTACATTTTTTGTAACACATACATAAAAAATATGATATCTACAAAGTTTTTTTATGGTGGGCGTGGTTACCGCCCCTACTGCGTCGAAATTTCTCCCGCAGCCTTTTCCCACTTTTTCATGAAATTAGTGCAATTTAGGTATTAATATCAACAATAAATAAATTCATTTTTATTATGCTAAAAGTATGATTACATTTCATTAAATTCACATTATTTACTTACAAAAATTAACAATAAATTAAAAAACTAGTATTTTAACCTGTGGCGGGCGCGCAACAAGCTAATACCTAAAAGCAGTCTTATTGCGGCTTTTCAACCGAAATCATAGTTTTTTTTATAAATAAAAAATATCAAAAACCAAAAATATATGCCCCCTGAAGGGTAAAATTTTAATAAGAAATACAAATAAATTATAAGTTTTCTTTAAGAGCATGTATTTTTTTTTTTTTTTTTTTTTTGACAGTTCGAGTATATTTTTCGAGTATTTTGGGCCACAAAAGTAGGTTTTGTAGCTGCGCTTCTGATTTTGTAAGCTCGAGAAATTCTTGAGCAAGTTGTACCCCATGCTCCGCAACATAATTTACAATACAAAGATCTTTAAAATAATTTTTTACTCTCTGGTATTCTTCATCTTTTTCCCATTCGTCAGAATCATATTTTAAAAAATTGCATGTCAAACTAAACCTACGAAATAGATTTGTTGTTCGACAAGATGCAAAACAATCTAAATATTTTTTGTCCATTCATTTAAAGAATTTGGGTTTGCGATTGGATGATTACATGGAAACTTCTGAGCTTGCAATGCTGTCACCATACTGCGTTTTCTCTCAATAGAAACTGCATCATCGAATAAAGCGAGTGCTACAAGTTCTGCGCCAAGGTACCAAAGATGCCTACCAAATTTTTGACTTGCAGCAATGGATATTTTTTGTTAATTGTCTTGTATGCGACCAAATCTTTTAAAAAAGACAGATCCTGATTTGGAGCTTTTATGCTATTAGTAGCTTCAAAACAGACTTTGATGTATAGTAGAACTACAAAAATACAGACTTGACGGATTCCGATAATAATGAATAGCATACAAGCTCCAAATAAGGCTCTGTCTTTTTTAATTAATTTATATTTCTTATTAAAATTTAACCCTTCAAGGGGCATATATTTTTGGTTTTTGATATTTTTTATTTATAAAAAAAACTATGATTTCGGTTGAAAAGCCGCAATAAGACTGCTTGTAGGTATTAGCTTGTTGCGCGCCCGCCACAGGTTAAAATACTAGTTTTTTAATTTATTGTTAATTTTTGTAAGTAAATAATGTGAATTTAATGAAATGTAATCATACTTTTAGCATAATAAAAATGTATTTATTTATTGTTGATATTAATACCTAAATTGCACTAATTTCATGAAAAAGTGGGAAAAGGCTGCGGGAGAAATTTCGACGCAGTAGGGGCGGTAACCACGCCCACCATAAAAAAACTTTGTAGATATCATATTTCTTATGTATGTGTTACAAAACATGTAAAACATTTAATAAAAGCAGAGAAAAGATTTTTTTTTTAATTTGTGCAAATATGGTCTAATATGGGCATTTTTTCGAAACTTTCGAGCCCGATTGGCACGGGCAAACGTTGTCGTAAAAAAAAATTTTTTTTAGTCTCGTTCTTAGAATATAAAAACGCATAAAAAAACCTTTCAGCCCCTTGACATTTCCAAAAATCGCAAAATAAGGGACACTCTATTATACATCCATACCGCAGCCGCTCCTCCGCTGACGCTCTTTCTAAACGGAAATCGGTAGTCCTCGATTCTGTTAAAATAACATGCCCCTCTAAATTACGCAATACTTTTTTTTATTCTGTTAAAAACAACATGCCCCTAAAAGAATGTTACATATATTTTTTAAATCATAAGATTTGTCTTCGCTACGCTACGCTAGATGGCGCTGTCTTCACCGTCGAAAAAACCGGAAAACGTCGATAAATAGGTAGTAATCTTACAACCGCTCCTGAACCGCTGGAAAATTCGTTAATCCGACAACGGATTCGTGTTAAGCGACTCCAAATTACTTAACAAAAGTGTCGCAAAAAATAATTTTTTTTTAGCTACAAAAGTGTGAAAAATCATGGGACCTATTTGTCCCAATGGTCGTCAACGGTAAAAATGTATACCACTATTTTCTCTCCTTGACAGTGTGAATTTTGATTTTGTTTAATCTGTCTTAAAGGTTTACAAATAAAATTTTAAAAAATGACCTTTGGAATTATGGTACTTTGACCTCTATATGTCTATTGGCTTAGGAGATATTCCAAAAATATTTAAAAAGATTGTTAAAAACCCCAAAAATTTTAATGACGTAATGTTTGATATCCAATGAAAGGTTAAAAAATAACCTTTCGAATTGTGGTACTTTGACCTCTTTACGACTATTCAAAATATCACAAAATAGGTTAAATTTTCCAAAAAATCGGATCTTTCATTTGATGCGAAACAAAACTCCGTAACAAAAAAATTGTTGAGATTTTTCAACGAATTTTTGACCTATTTTGGAAATATCTTTTGGAGCAATAGTCGTAGAGTGGCCAAAGTACCATTAGAAAGAAAATTACACTTTTGATTTTATGTTTTTATTTCAGTATTACTACGAACACGATCGCAAATCAAAGTCCAACTTCTACTTGCGTCTTTTCTGCGATCGCTTTGATTTGAGTGTGCACAATCAGTGGCGGATCTAGGATTCACCCGAGGGGGGAAGGACTGAGCTAACAGTTTTATAGTCCAAGGGGGAGGCTGAAACGGCTTTTAGCGCTTTTTTGAATTTTTTTCACACACAAAAAATTCTTCAGAGGGATGGCTGCTAAAGCCTTATCAAGCCGTATATAAATCCGCCGCTATGCACTGTGGTTACAACAAAATTTCTACTTCGAATAATAATTCATTTTCTATATCTGCATTGGAAGTCCGCGGGCTACTCAAATGATCAATACGGTCACCAACCGCTTTTGTGTTGTTGTAAGACAGGTACCTAAGAGACTTAAACTTGCGGATATCACTTCCCTGTCCGATAATTCTGCAAAAGTGAAACGGGACCTAAGGACCTTTGTCTGCTCAAAACAACACAAAGGCCATCGAATAATTACTATTTGTGCAAAAAACCGTTTTGCTTCGCCAATGATCGAAATAACTTCAAATTTAATCATAAGAAAATAAAAATTCAATGCATTGATCAAAAATGCAATCAAATTTATTTTTATTTGAAATAAATCAACTTTTCAACAAAAGTAAATATGTCTTAGATTTTTAACCTTTGACGACCATTTGGAGATATAGGTCCCGTCAGATTTGGTGGTCGCGTGGGTAGCCGGAGTGGACTGTTTTTTTTCTATTTTTTGTTAAAAAGTGAAAGGTTTCCCGCAACTTCCCAAAAAATTTTTTAACTATAGCTTCGCCTACCGCCAAAATATTGCAGCAAGAAGAAGGGGGAGAAAAAATAAAGATTTTTCGACTTTGGGGTGGTCTCTTAGGCAAAGGGATGAATCGACCCTTGAAAATTAAATACTTTATGGAAGCCACATTCACTCTCTGTTGAATGATACCTTGTTAAGAAAAATCGTTTGCATAGTTTTTCCAGAAAAAATTCGAAAGTAAAAGGGTCACCGGTGTCCCAATGGTCGTCAAAGGGTTAAGCAAGAAGCATGCGCACAGCAAACAAAAACATCAAATGTTGGCTTTATATTTCATGTAATTGTGTAAAATTTATATAAGTTAGAGAGTTCAAACATGAATTTTTCTCCCAGTGAGGATCAAGTAGACAACAAGTGCTAACATCAACATTGTACGATCAGTACTTTAGGCACACCAAAGGCTCAAAATGTGACATAAAAACCGCCGCCTGATCACTATCAACCGCCCCACTAACCTCCGAGAATGACGTTATTCTACGTCAAAAAAAAATTAAATATACGGTATATTCGTGCCAAACCAACCTACAAGGTGTTAATATTCACTCAAATTTAAAGATTTATTATAAAATTTATAAGTCAGGTCAAGAAAATGTAATGAGAGGAGAAAGCTATAAAAGTGTTAACGGAAAAGCGATTTGTTTGAAAATGGACAGATTACACCTTCGACAACAAAGGTAGAAGATGAAAAGTTCTCATCGTGGATTTTTGCTTTCTCATCCTCGAAACTGTAGTTTAATACGTACAATCAAGTGAAACTATGCTGAAGTTCCGGTCTATCGTCCTTGGTACCGAAACTTCAGCAGAAATGTGAAAAATGTGATTTTTGTATAAAAGTCCGATTTCCACACCCCGAAACATGTCAGAAAACAAAAGTTCTCATCGTGGATTTTGGATATGTGATAACTGTGATTTTGTCCCTTATTCCCCAAATCGCTATCAATCGTCCTTCATGTCGTAAAATGGCCTTGAAGTGAAAAAGTCAGGTCATGAAAATGAGAGGAGAAAGTTGTAAGAGTCAAAATTTTAAAGCGATTTGCTTGACAATAGACAGCTTACACCTTCATACTGTCCGAAAACAATTTTTAATTATCCTTTTTATCGTAGAAATCGTCCTTCATATAACTAAGTTGCATGAAATGAATTGTTAATAATTTTGAAGTTTTTTTTTGGGACAAAATGACAAAAGAGGTATAAGATGAAAAGTTCTCATCCTGGATTTTCGCTCAAAATTGTAGTTTCATAAAGAAAACCGAATGAAACTATAGATGAAACTGGACGATAGACTGGAACTTGTTTCAGTACTTTCAACTTTGTACCGAAATTTGAGCCGAAATGCGAAAAAAATGTGATCTATTAAATAGTGCGCCTTTGCAACTTTAGACCTCTAATAGACAATTCTGTATTAATATTTTATCTTAAGAGTCAAAGAAGTATTTAATACATTATTAAAGTTTTTTTCTGTTATAAAAACTGAGTATAATTATTCTTCAGCTATATAAATAATGGGATGTATTAAAACGTTGTTTTTCTTTTACTCTAAACTTCCTCAAAAATTATTTAATCATCCCATTAGCTCTGCAATTATTAAAGACAATTAGTGCTGATTGTTGAAAAGAATTGATGCTCAATTTTCGGTATTTGCAAACATAAGTTGCGAAATGGGAAAAAGACCACCCCCATCCTTCCTAAGCGAAGTCCTGAACATGTGAATATCTCCAAAACTGGAATTTGCTCTACATACCATACAGTTGTTCATTAAAGCCCATTAACGTTAAAAGTCTAGACATGCTCTCAAATAACTTTCCTATTAAGCTGTATACAGCAATATAATCTTACCAAGAAAAGTGCTATACTCTTCACATCAGACTCTTCCTTAAAAAAAGATATTTAAAAAAAAAAAATTTAAAATTAATGCGATTATCAAAGGTGAATCAAAAAGCTCTACTAGTAGCCATATATTGCATAATTTCATCACTTTTGTTGTCAAGGACAACGTGAAAGAATATGACAAGAAATATGCAAAAAAGAAATAATGAAATAAAAAATAGGAAAAAAAGGAGCATAAATAATATGAAAACAAAGTAAAGTTCATTGCTTCTTGACGTTTTGTGCTTTTATTTTCTCAAGTCGTGCCCACATTTTTTCAACAAGCTTCAAATACAAAGATGATTTATATGCTTGGCCATAAATATGTCTTCAGAATCATATATCCTGTGCATACAAGGCAAAAATCACTGATATAAACACATGTGATTGTGTGTGTGTGTATGTGTGTATGTGTTTGTGAAAATGATGTTAGAAAATATGTGAGCCGAGAAAAATAAAGCTCAGCATGAAATTGAATATGAACGGCAGCAGCAAATAAAAAGGATTTGTAAACGAAAGAACGCCAGGACTTGCTCAGCACACGAAATGCAATTTAAATAACAATGCGATTTTTCATTGCTTTGGCAAAAAGGATATTTCATAGAAACCAACAACAGCAAAAGTAGTAGCAGCAGCAGAAGCATTTCTTGATGCAAGCCGTTGCATTTGCGGCTGTTGCATCATTGCTGCCTTTGCTGATGTCCTTTCTTTGCCATGAAATGAGCAATTTTTCAAGGATATGCTTAAGAAAAATGGCTGTAAGGCAGCAGTTGTAGTTGGCATTTTCAATGCTTGAGCATGAGTAATATTTGCATAAAATTGTCCCCTCGTTGGTTTGTCTATTAGAAATTGCATGAATTGTGTATCCTGAAGGTTGGAGGGTGATGCAGCTTATCTTGTGTCTAGTTTTGAATGGATTAGATAGGTTTTCGTCTTTTTAACATTTGACTAAGATGTGAGTTGAAAGATTAGACAATTTTTTCTGCTACCGAAAAAAAATAGAATGAAGTTGAAACCAAACAGACTAGAATAAAAACTTTAAAGCATGATTTAAGCGGAAGAAGAATAAAAACAAAATTTGGAAAAATTTTCAGTAAAAAATTTTTCACTCTAAAAAAACTGAGTTGAAGAAAAAAGCTTTGCTTGAACTTTAAAAGGCAAAGAGAGTAAAGGTAAAGGTAAAGGTAAAGGTAAAGGTAAAGGTAAAGGTAAAGGTAAAGGTAAAGGTAAAGGTAAAGGTAAAGGTAAAGGTAAAGGTAAAGGTAAAGGTAAAGGTAAAGGTAAAGGTAAAGGTAAAGGTAAAGGTAAAGGTAAAGGTAAAGGTAAAGGTAAAGGTAAAGGTAAAGGTAAAGGTAAAGGTAAAGGTAAAGGTAAAGGTAAAGGTAAAGGTAAAGGTAAAGGTAAAGGTAAAGGTAAAGGTAAAGGTAAAGGTAAAGGTAAAGGTAAAGGTAAAGGTAAAGGTAAAGGTAAAGGTAAAGGTAAAGGTAAAGGTAAAGGTAAAGGTAAAGGTAAAGGTAAAGGTAAAGGTAAAGGTAAAGGTAAAGGTAAAGGTAAAGGTAAAGGTAAAGGTAAAGGTAAAGGTAAAGGTAAAGGTAAAGGTAAAGGTAAAGGTAAAGGTAAAGGTAAAGGTAAAGGTAGAGGTAAAGGTAAAGGTAAAGGTAAAGGTAAAGGTAAAGGTAAAGGTAAAGGTAAAGGTAAAGGTAAAGGTAAAGGTAAAGGTAAAGGTAAAGGTAAAGGTAAAGGTAAAGGTAAAGGTAAAGGTAAAGGTAAAGGTAAAGGTAAAGGTAAAGGTAAAGATAAAGGTAGAATGTAAAGGTAGATAAAGAGTTTGAAAGAATGTTGAATATTCTTTCTAAACATGATTGCTCAATTTTTTTTAGGGTTTCCACTTCTATTTTTTATCGCAGTCACTTTTGACGTTTAAAGTATTCATGCATAAACTGTTGCTCATTAGCCTTATTTTTTCTTTTTCACTTTTGAATTTTTCGGAACAAGCCCTTTGGCATGCGTGTCATAATGAGCCTTAAAAAACTATCTCGTGTCATATAAAGTTATAGTTAACTAGCAACGCTTTCCTTTATTACATGAAAAATGTTAACATGCAGGGTTCTCAATTAATTATTTTCCGGAAAATGTTTATACTTTGGCTTGCCATGACATGCGTTACAATCTTTAATGAAAACAATGCTTAAGTTGAAGGAAAACTTTTAATGCTAACTGCGTTAATAGCAGAAACTGACACTATTTTTCACGTCAGTGTCGTTGGCAGGATGTCATGCAAATATGACATTGTTACCTGCTGCATACTTAATGCTTCATATTAGGTTGGCAGCTGTTTGACAGTTTTGAGTAATGGTTTCGTTGTGGCACAATTTTTGGCACATCATTAATTTAATGCTTTTATTATGCAAACTCCACGCGTTGCCAGCATTATTATGAGTTTTATTTTTTTTTCATAAAAATTACTTTCATTAAATTTACACAAAGGCTCGACTGTATTATCTAGTCAAATCATCAACTAGAGTCAAAATGACAAAACATTTTTTTAGAATAATGAAATTATTAAAGTGTTTATATAGCTGAAGCTTTGTTTTAAGGAAACAAATGTAGAAATATTAAACCGTAAGATCGGAACATCTGGAGGGTGGCAGCCAAGGGTGCTACCTACTTCTTATAGAAATTTTATCTTGAACTACTAAGCGAATTTTTTAAATTTTTGAAGTGAAACTTCTTAGGCGGCGCTTCGAAATTTGAACGATAATATTGAGGAGTGAAATTTCAAGGTAAATTTACTTCATTTCGTTACACGATAGAGAAGAAAGATATGTTGTATAGTAGAGAGAATGAGAGAGATATACATTGTATAAAAGACTTAAAAAATTTACTTATCACTGTTGAGGATCGAACATGCGAACTCAACGCTCTATATAACGAGCTAAACTCTTCATATAAAAACATATTCTATATACCAATTAATCAAACTACTTTTGCTGTAGATGCCCAGCGGGAAAATAAAAAGCTTTCCTAAAAATAGCGCTTTTTATGCGCATTTTTGGTATGCTTTGAGGATGTGCTTTTCAGAGTTCAGAGTTGTGGAGCTCATATTTTTATACACATCTTGTTCATAACTAAAACAGCGAGAAAATAGCAGAGCAGTAAGACAATTGATCATAATGCCAGAGGTCCGAGTTCAATCCTCACATCTTATACAATTTTCTCGCATTGTTTTTTGTTTTTTTTTTTAAAGAGCTTTTTTAATTGTTTGTTTGTTAAGAAGCGTTTTCATCCTAGGACATCCAATATTAATTTTAATATGAATTTGGTTTACTTAAAAAGCGCTTCAGATGTGTGAAGCGCTATGGCAAAAGCGCTTGTTAAGTGCTTTTGAAGCGCTTCGATTACCGCTGGGTGGCAAAAGCCGCAGATTGTGTGCTGATTGCGTTCTATGTGTGGTAGACAGGGGGGTTGCCATGACTCGGGTAGAAGATAGAAAGATTCATCGAAGCAGAAGTGAATAAGAGAGTTGCCCTGAGTGCATTCGCAAAGTGGACTCTCATACTAGGGCTGCCATGCCAATATTTTTTTAGAATACTAACGTTGGTATATCTTTAATTCAATATATTAATATAACCTCTATGAATTTTGCTCATATTACACTTATAATATTATTATTCATAATATTGCGATATAAAATTATATAAAAACCCAAATTCATGAAGCATATGCTGTCGCCCATGACGCTAACTTGACACTGTGCGCAAGAAAAGTTGGAATAAGTTCTTTCAATAGATAACTATTTCATACATATTGTAGTTATATAATTTTATATAGAAATATTATTAATAAAAGTAAGTATAATATGTTTGATATAAGTAATATTAATACGTACATTTGTTGAATTAAAAATATATCAAGTTTTATTCTGTATTCACATCTATATGTAAATACGACGCAAATTGGTTATCAAATTAATTGCTTTTCGGCCATGGTCCATACCAATGAATATTAAATAAACAGAATATTTTTTTTATAAAAACTTTTTATTGTATTTCTTTTGCTTAAAAAGTTCTCTCTTTGCCTTTAAGGTTCGATTATGCAATCGTAAAGCAACGCAACGTAACGTGACGTAGAGTTCTATCTTATGAAAAATAAGTGTAAGTAGTTAGTTAAATCGTAACGTAACCTAGCGCAGCGATGGGTTCTATTCCAGATAGAACTCTACGCCACGTTACGTTGCGTAGCTTTACGATTGCATAATCGAGTCTTTACACTAAAATGGTTCTTATTCTAGAAGAGAAAGAGTGTATACAAAGAAGAAGTTTCACTTCTTTACTGTATACACGGTATACTGTATCTTTTTGCTGACTGTGGAATCTTTTTGTTCAAAATAATATGTATCTAATTTTAGAAAATAAAAAAAAACAAACTTTAATTTCGGGAAGATAAAGTCCCTTTTCCAATGAAACATCGCATATATTAAAACAATACCCATATAAAAGTTTTTTTCTCTCCAGAAAATTTTTCGAAAATGATGATATGAGCTCCTGAAAACAAAAGGTCTGTTCCCTTACTCAAAAGTTTTAGTCCAATTTACCAGTTTTACAGGTTTTAGTCCGAGAACCGTTCCCGTACTTGAAAAAATGGTAAAAGAGAGTGCAATCGAGGGAGTAAAAATTTCCCCTCCCTGTCAAAAGTTGTAAGTTTTAGTCCGAGAAATTTCTTCTGGTAAAAATGGTAAAAGTGTCAAATTGTGTAAAATCAACTGTTTACAAAGAAATTAAAGTTAGCAAAGAAATTGCAAAACACAAAATATCTTTGAAATAAATAAAACCTATTGAATTGGTAACCAGAAACATTGTAAATTGTGTAAAAATTAATTCTAACATTGTAAAAATCTTTAGCATGTCGTCTGCTTCAATGTCGATTCTTCATATTATATAAACGATTTTATTTGACAGTTTAAACAATTAAACAGACCTATTCTGGCTATCAATTTACAAGAAATAATTTGTCAACCTGACTTGTAAAACCTATTCAGGCGGACACTTTACAAATGAAAAGCTTTATTTATTCACCACAGGAAGGGGAAAAGCAAGTTGTCAGAAAGTAGCTGTTAAGTGTTGCACTTTTATTAAAAAAATTACCCTAATTTTGTTAAGTTCCTTTTTTAAAACGAAAATTTAAATTTAAGGTTGAGAATTTGTTAGTTCTTTTGATATTATATATTTAAATATTGAAACCTTTAAAACAATGGGACAAACATATGTCTTTTCTCTTTTCTTTTAGAAGTTATATTGGCTCAAAGTTATTTCTTAAAAGTGTGATAACTCGGAAAGTTTAACAGTTACTATAAAAGACTATAAATTAAATTGAAGGAAAAAATATAACTTTTTTATTAAAATAATAAAAGACTTCCATAATAATGATTTTTTTCTTTAAAATGAGTTTATTGAAAGAACAAATCTTAAAGAAAAGTAAAATCGTTATGTCTAAAAAACCATGAAGAAATTTAGTAAAAATTTTAACAAGTATAATAAAGGCCATCAATTTATTTTTTCAATGATACCAGCTGTAATGAAATATCTTCGAAACTTTCAGAGATAGCACACTTTTAAGATAGAACTTTTAATCACTGTGTATTCTAAATCAAAAGAGAACTACACTTTTTCTTTTCATAATCTTTTAAAACGCTTCAATATTTTTACATCATTTACAAATATTTAAAAAATCAAAAATATAAAAATTTCATATTGTGCTTGAATTATCCCCACAACATATTTGATCAATACTGTTTATAGGTAATAATTTTTATTCTTATTGTTTTTTTTTTTATTTGTATTCTTTAGTTCTTATTGCTTTATTAATATGTATTATATATTATTAAACATTTATAATCATTTATTTTATTTGGCGAGAAAAATATCAGTGAATAACCCAGCGTAAGCTGGATTTCTACATAAAAAATTCACTGTCAGCACCTCTCTTGCTATTGACAACAGTGTCAAGAAAGAAGCTTTTAGAATTGAACGAGAATAGGAAATATTTACAGTTGTCAATATATTTACTATTGTTAATATGTTGAACTTTGTCAACTTGCCGGAATAGGTCTGTAAGTCCGAAAATCGTTTCCGTACTTTTATGTGCTGTTCTCTCTTTTTGAGAGATGTTTTTTTTTACTCTCACGTTTTTGACAGTTTTACCATTTTTAGTTCAAAAAGTACGGGAACAGACCTAAAAATTGTAGATCGAAGTTGTGTCCCCTGTTGACTTATATGACAGAGATTTTAACATAAATTCCTATTCCCAAAATTTTATTTTTGCATAATCTAACTAAAATTCAAAAATGTTCATTAAAATATTTGCCGAATCTGTTGCATTTTGGTGTCCCCTATGGGTATTTAGACTTATTCCAAACAATTAACTCTTTGGCCACTAAATTAGAGCGCAAAGTTTTCGATGTCAAATGAAATTTAATTAAATCTGAAAATATAGACCTAGCTGGTACCGTGCTTGACATAAGCTGAAGTTAAATACGCTCCAGTCTCATTAACATATGACAATCCAAATAAATTAATTTATGCACACAATGTACACCAAAAGCGGCTGTTCTAAATCGACTGCATACCCAGGTATGTTTGTAAATTGGCAAGTTAGAAACTCCCAACATATGTCTGCAAATACCTTCGGTGGATTGATAAAGGTTTGTGTTTGCCGCTTAGTCATGCCGCTGTTGCTGTAGGGCGCTGTTGCTAGTTGACAGACAACGTATGTCAAGGACCCTGGGCCAAAATGCATGCAATTAAAAATGCAAATTCATGCCAATCACAACGAAAATTTCGTGGTCATAATAAGTTTGCTAAATAGATTTGGAATTCATGAAGCAAAAAAAAAATGTTTATTATTTATTTTGTTTTTGGCTATCGATAACATACGAGCATATATATATCAATATCGATATTCATAAAACTCAATACTTTTAATACAGTTCAAGACTGGGGATGAAGCTCTATTTAAATGTATCTATGAGCTTCTATGCAGAATATGCTCCAATTGATCAATCCACAACAAAAGCGATCCCTCCATTTGTCCCAACTACCGTGGGATAAGCCTTCTTAATATCGTATATAAAGTATTGTCGAACGTATTATATGAACGACTGAGGCCCATCGTAAGCCAGCTGATTGGACTTTATTAGTTTCGCTTCAAACTTGACAAATCTACTATTGACCAAATATTTACTCAGAGACAAATCTTGGAAAGAACCCTAGAAAAACAAATCGTCACACACCATCTTTTTTTCCAGTCCATTATGAAATCACCTTAAGGCGGTATTCTAGTCCAGAAATTAAAATTTATAAATTTTTTCCATATTTCGACAGTTAAGATATTCAAAAATATTTCCCTAAATGGATTTTTCAAAATTCGAATCTTTTTTAAAGTTATAGTCATTTTAGTGACGTAGCACCCAGACCGGTTTGGGCGGAACGTAAAACTTTAAACGCATTTTCTCGAAACTACTTTTTTTGGTGATGTTGACATAATATTTTAAGTTCTATTCGATCGATTTACTTGAAATTTGGCATGAATATTCTTTATAAATGGTTTTCCATTAAGCACTTGACAACTTTTTTTGACGTAGAATACGTCGTTCTCGGAGGTAAGTAGGGTGGTTGATAGTGATCAGGTGTCGGTATTTACATTACTTTTTGAGCATTTGGTGGGCCTAAAGTACTAATCGTACAATGTTGATCTTAGCACTTGTTGGTCTGCTTGATCCTCAATGCGACAAAAATTCATGTTAGAACTGTCTAACTTATATCAATTTTACACAATTACATGAAATATAAAGCCAACATTTGATGTTTTTGTTTGCTTAAACTTGCTACCTATTTATCGACGGCTTCCGGTTTTTTCGACGGCGAAGACAGCGCCATCTAGCGTGAAGACATAAATCTTATACTTAATTAACAAAACGCATACTTTTGGGGGCATGTTGTTTTTAACAGACTCGCGTAGCCCAGTAATACTGAGTAATTTTGAGGGGCATGCTTTTTTAACAGAATCTGTTATTGAAATGTCAAACGCAGCCAATAAATATCCGGGGATATTATCGACAGTGAAATTTTGACACATGAGTTGTTGAAGTTGATAGCATTGAACAAATTTTGTTTGCTTGTTTAAGTTTTCTACCTATTTATGGACAGTTTCCAGTTTTATCGACAAAAGCATAAAATTTGTATGGGAGCGCCCCTAAGGAGTGGTCGGAGGGAATAGGTGTCAAAGGAAAAAATGTTCCTTTTGCAAAAGTAATGGGGGTTGGTGATACATATTAACCCTCTCCGGCACTCTCTTAAAGGTCATATCCTCAGGTGTATGGAATAAATATTTTTAAAAAAGATGTCATCAAAAGCGAATTGAATAATTCTACGTCTTGTGTTACGACATAGTCGAAACTACTGTATCTTTTTTTAAATAAAACGCAATCCATTTGAGATATTTCAAAAACTTTATTCGTTCAGAAATTTAATTCAAAGTTGTCAAGTCCCTATTGGAGGACCCTATATGTTCCTCTATCGTATGATCAAAGAAAAATTAGAAATTTTTAATTTTTAATATTTTTAAAAGTTCGGGAAAGTTAACAAAATAAGTGTGAAAATCGACCTCAATTTTTGAGTAGCCACCGTTTTGGGAAAAATTTTTTTTTCCTTTTCATAGTTTATACGATACTGTCATTTATACTGATTCAAAATTATCCATAATTTTATTTTTCAGGTGACCAGGAGGGTAGATATCATCACGACGGGACACGGCTTTCCCCCCTCTACTTCAACGATATATAACTTGTTAAAATTTTAATGTATATTTTTTTTATTTTTATATGTGCTCTTGAAATATGAATAAATAAGTCAAACATAAAATGGATCAAAAAAATATCAATTGCTTTTTTTATGCATCCTCAAAAAGCGCTCGAAGCTCGGACTTCTAGACTAGAATAGCTCCTTAATTCGATTATGTCTGAATTTGGTATTCCTGGAAAGCTCATCCGTTTTTGCAGAATGCCACTGAGCAACACATGCAGTACAGTATAAAGTGGGAAGGATTTCTCCCCTCCTTTAGATACCAAATGAGGTTTCAGAAAAGCCGATTCCCTATCATGTGACACTTTTTTTACTTAATGGTGGAAAAGATCATTCGAGTTGCTAATTTGAGACGCAGTGGCACTATATTTTACCAGTACAAACTCCTCTAACAATATCAGCATTGAGATCAACTGAACAAAGGATAACTCTTACCAACAGGTTTAACTTTGGACTCAATAGGCAATTGAGAGAGCCCTCTATCGTCGAATAAAACTAACATTCTATAACCCATTAATTATACTTGCATGCAACACAAACCTGGATTAAACAGTTTTGATGAAAAACCTTTGGGAGCCTATAATAGAAAGATATTTCGTAAGATGGTAAATACCAAATTCCAATGGAATCAAGAGATGTATGATCTGTACGCTGACATTGACATAGGTAAGTACATAGAAATCTAGCTCCGATGGCTAGGTTATGTTGAACGGTTGAAAAAACAACACTTTAGCGAAAAATTTTATTTGATTTGGTACCTGGTGGCTTGAATCCATGTAGCTTTGCCGTAGTCACTTTGCCGTGTAGACTTAATACTACAGGCCTCTTATTTAACTCCGCCTGTTCTTACGAGCAGCCTGTCCAAAGCCATGATAAAGGAGGATGGTCGCAAGCAACGGGTTCGCCATCTCATGCGTAATTGTAGAGGGACTACCCAGATCCTGGAGTTGGTCGTCCAATCTGGGGAGTAGGTGGACCGTTTGACTAGACCCTTCGTATTCCTACGAAAGAATAGCATTGATCCTTGAAATTTGTCAGCACGGCGATAGTCGTTACGCTCGAAAGACGTACTGTCACAATTTCCACCGGCACATTGGCATTGTGGCCTCTGGATGGTCTTAAAAAGACTGAATAAACGATAGTTTATGTAATGCATAAAATGCTGTATAAAAAGGTGTCAGAATGGGGTACTCCTAGGTGAAAAGTATATAAGTATAAGTAGCTTCGGAGTGTCAGTTTGAAAAGGTGCAAATAATAGTAACCATGTGTGACACACAGTCAGAAGTAATGTGGTCTACTCTGTAGCAGGTCCAATAGTGATGGCTTTTTCCTTCACAGTCATGAGTGATGAATGCAGATGTTTCGGTGTGTGTTGGTGCGTTTCGAGGTAAATCCCTTTTGCCCGGGGAGACAATCGCATGGCTGGCCCTTCGGGGAGTATCGTGCTGGCTGTGGCAGTTCAATGTCGCGAACAGGTCTGTGGTTTGCGTGGAGTTGCGCTAAGCAACCGGCTGGCAATGCCACATATTGTCAGAGATATTAGATGGGTCTCGATTTCCACCATAAAATGTAGATGGGAACCAACCAACTATAATTGGACTTTTGGGTTCCAGCATTGGTTGCTATCCATACAATATATTTATTAATTTAAATATACACTTAAATATGGTGTGTAACCGGTGTTGAAACTACTATGACAGGGCGTAGGTTGCGTCTGGAGTCATGGAAGTGACGCCCAGGAGAGATATAATGGACGTCGTATATCTATTAGCACGGCACAGACGTCCTGGAGATTTATCTGCTAGGCATCAATACCATGAACCTCGACCCCATTGTCATGGGGCAAGGCAACGTGGAATTAAGCCTGTACGTCAGGTGTCTGCGTTTTCAATAATAAGGAATTACAAGGCTTCTTATCTAGGAGTGAAAGGTTAAAGAAATTGATGCCCAATTGATAGATCTTCCGGGAGTTAAAGCAAAGGCAATGTCATATACAAGGTGGCGCAAAAATAACCTTCCGATGTTTTTTGGCTGTAATTTAAAAAAAAAAATGAAAAACTTTTATTCTTCTTGTGGATTATTTTTATTTGGTCTTTTAATTTTTTTTACATCAAGTCGAGAATATGATGTCATGTAAATGGCCGCCGTCACAGTTGATTGTCATTTGAGCCGTTTTTATGGCATTTTCCATCACTTCGGCCAAAACTTCCGGCGATAGGTCCTCACATTCTTGACGGATATTGTCTTTAAGAGCTGCAAGAGTCTGAGGCTTGTTGACATAAGCCCGCGACTTCAAAAAGCCCCACAAAAAAAGTCTGGAGCGGTCAAATCAGGCGTTCTTGCTGGCCAGTGCAAATCGCCAAATCAGGAGATTAGGCGCCCGGGAAATGCATCCTTCAGCATATCGGTTGTGGCACGTGCAGTGTGTGCCGTTGCACCGTCCTGTTGGAACCACATGTTTTCCAATCCCAATTCATCAAGTTGCGGCAAAAAGAACTCGTTGATCATTGCTCTGTAGCGCTCACCATTCACAGTAACCGTCTTCGAAGAAAAAAGGTCCGATGACTCCTCCAGCGAAAACAGCACACCATACAGTGACTTTGAGCGGGTGTAATGGCTCTTCGTGGGTTACATGCGGATTTTCAGTGCCCCAGAAGCGTAAATTTTGCTTAAATACTTACCCGCTAAGATGGAAATGGGCCTCATCACTCATGATTATTTTTGATGAAACATCATCTTCCTCTTGGTTGTGATTAATTCCGCGTTCTGGAGCAGTGTAGCATAACATTGTTTATTAACGTGTATTTCGCATGTGTTTACTACACAAATGTCAAAACAGAACTGACATTAGGGGCCAATCGCAAAATTTATAGCATTTTCTGATAGGAGGATTACTTTTGCGCCACCTTGTACTAACATCCAACCGCGCATCTTCTGGGCGTACTTTCTATGACTCCATACACAACCAACCAAATTGGTAGTTGTCAAGACCCATCTTAAATCTCTGAAAATATATGGTCATTGCCATCCATTGTACCTCTGCGCAACTCCATACCGACCTATGTAGGTCAGCTGGCGATTTTGAGCTACCACAGCCAACCCGATACTACCCGAAATCCAGCCCTGCGACAGTTTTGTGGGCAATAGAGTTTGAACATGACACAGATCTTCAACACCATTGACGCTTAACATTATCCTACTTGACTATAACGACATATTACATGTAACTATTTCCACCATATTAATCCTGAGCCACTAAACAACATCCAACAGCCCTTCCTTATTGCACTCTATAAATCACCATGCAGAACAGTACCTTCCAAATGGTAAACTGCACCACTCCGAATCAACGCATCATTCATCAAAATTGCCGTGACGATGGGGCAATCGTCACTATAGCAGTCATATCTTTACAAAACTAGGCCTTCAGACATCATCCAGTAGTTCACCATTTTTTTTTTAGCTTTGAACCAAGGATTTCAGGTGGAATAAATATTCAGTCAAGTCTGCCTTGGTTCGAAAATGGGGTGATAGATTAGTGGGAAGGATAGGGCAATCAAGTGAAACACGTGTAGGATGTTCTAAGCGTGGTTGAAAGCCAAAGAAACATGTGAATTTGAATCAGAGGCAAGTGTTATGCCTTTACATCAGTCAATTCAAGTTATAAGGCAATCTCATCGACAAACTTCTCTACCATCAACTACAACTTCAAGTCGTAAGTATTGATGAATTTTAAATTTAAGTTGCTAAGAAATCAGGATAGAAAATTTGAGAAAGGTTTAAAGCGAAGGACCATGGCCTGGCCGGGAATCGAGACCGGCGCTTGGTGTTTCCAACTGTCGCCAGCAAGCGCAAGGATGGAGAAATGGATAAAGTAAGTTCATTGTCGAGATCAAAACTGACCGAAGGTTGTGGGCATTAGGTTTGTAAGTAAGTAAGTAATAATTTTAATATAAAATTAAATATTTAGGTTACTTTAAAAATTTATTCTTAAAACAAAAGAATTTGTAAAGCATTTTAAAAAAGAATTTGTTGATATTGCTAAAAATATGTTTCAATGTTTAGGAAAAGTTCAATCTACAGTATAAAAAGTAAGTATTTTTCAACATTCAAAACTATCTCTTCCGTAATCTCATAATGGTTAAAATATGTAAGTCATGTCTTTGAGTTTATGAATATTATTAAATTATTCCCCAAAATTGTGACACTTAATTAAAAGTTTTTCTCAATTTTCCAGCTAACACCAGCAAAAGTGACAAGCAACATTTTTTCTTTGACTTTTAAACTTCATCACAGCTCAAAACAGCTGCAACATAAGTCGAAAGCCACTCTGCTGCTCAAGCATTCTATCTCTCTCTCTTAGCACACTATGTTTGGCACTCTTCGACCTGGCCATTTAAGCGCTCTTTTGCGCTTTCACAAACTTTCAAATTTGCTGTCCGGTTCGTTGATGATTATTATGTTGACCGAAGCGTAGTAAAAAACACAAACTAACACAAACACATACATGGAGACCTTTGAATGGTTAAAAAATGGCCATATTTTCAAATTCAGTGATCCTGCAAGTCTGGCAACGCCATGTTTGCACTTACAGCAGGAGCGGTAAGGAAATTTTATTACCTCCTGAAAAATGGTTTGTGGTTAAATGCGGCAAAAGCAAAAACAAGAACATAAATATAAGCACTTTATTTGTTGTAGCTGTTGTTTTTGTTGTCGTTGTTGTTTTTGTTTTGGCTGTTATACTCTGTTGTTTTTGTTGTTGTGGTATATTTGTTGCAAATTTGCAAGGCAACGGAAACGGGCTTTTGGGCCATTTGTATGCAAACACATCCGGTCAAAAATGTGGTAAGTATTTTGTAGCGAATTAGAAAAGTTCGATATAAATACTATTTAGTTGGCGGGGATTCAACAAATTGCTGTGAAAGGGAATGGCAGCAATGTCTGGTCATGACCAGAAAGTGCCAATAAGTGTGGGCGTCTGTGCAATTTATGGAAAACCGTTTATTGGCGGTACATTTTAATGGTTCCTGCCTTACACAGATTTCGTTATTGGGTCATTTCTTTAGACATGAAAAGAATAACAACTTTTTCTTTATACTGAAGAATAAATGGTGGCTTGTTAAACAATGAAAAGACTTAATTGGCTAAAATATCAGTTTTGAATGCGCACATTTAATATTTGTATAATACTAATGCTCATTATTTCACTTTCTATATTCGTATTCATGATGATCATCTTACTTTTTAACAGAATATCTTCAGTAAACTGTTCGATAAAAAAAATGTATTACGGTTTAAAGAGTCCATTAAAAGGTCCCTATTTTTAGTTACGGTGATTCGAGTTTGGAGATTTGTTTATATTTTAATAATTTACATCTTTTTTTTTAAAAAAAAATTATGCCAAGCTGATCTTTGCTATGAGACTGACCAAAACCAATAAAAATTATAGCAATTTTTGACAAAGTTTTAGATAGAAAAAGTTGCATAGAGAGGCACAATGGTTCCAAATTGAAAAAAGACGGATAAAACTTCAAAGAGTTGCACAATCTGCATGAAAATTTAGATACATAGGTTTTTGGGGCCACTGACCACGAATTAAAAAATTCGGAATTCAAAGTGGCGGCCATGAACTAACTTTTAAGATAATTTTCCTAAAACCTTAGTTTTTATAACAAATGATAATGCGACAAGTGAGGTATGTGTATATGCGGTGTTCTTTATAAAGAACAAAAACTTTTTAACAAAAAAAAAAAAACCGACTTCAAAATCACTACAAAGTAAAAAATAATTTTAAATAACTTTTCCCATTCATTTCTTGGTCATATTTACAAAGCTATTTATATGTATTATAATATTTGAAATCTTATCATTTTAAGTTTTTCTATTTTGTGTTATAATCATCAATATATTAATTGCTTTATGTACATAGAAGCTTTGAAGTCGACGCTTATCTTACTATGCCGAAATCTTTTTATTTAAATTTTTTCTAATTTGTTTTATCATAAAAATATTATTAACTTTATGAATATAAAAGCTTCTTAGCGATTTTTTTCTTTCAGTTGGCAATTTTTGAGTACGCTGAATGTAGCCAATGTGTTCCATGCATTATTTGTTCAGCTGTTACACACTATGTCATATTCAATATGAGCTTTACAAGCTCACCCAAACCAGTTTAGTGAGAATTTTAATGTGTACAAAGCTTTTAAAATTACTACAGTGTCACCCAGGCACCAAATATTGCACGGATGGTAAAAGATCATGATTGTGTGTCAAAGATGAGCGCCGACTTCAAAGTTTTTATGTTCATAAAGCAATTAATGTATTGATGATAATAAAACAAAATAGAAAAAATTAAAATGATAAGAATTCCAATATTATAATACATATAAATAGCTTTTAAAATATGACCAAGAAATTAATGGGAAAAATTATTTAAAATTATTTTTAACTTTGTAGTGATTTTAAAGTCGGTTTTTTTTTTGTTAAAAAGTTTTTATTTCTTCCTTTTTAAAGAATATGAAATATTTTATGTAATCGTATTCTTGAGGAAAATTTTCAAACATGAAACTTTGTTCTTAAAAAATTTGTTTTATTAATTTCTGAAAGTTTGTTGGGTATTTTCCATTTCTGTTTCTTTACAATTAGTGCCACGCCTTTTATATAATCCCGCCCACTTTATTTACCGTACCTTATAATGATTCTACCTAGCCCTGTGCCAAATTTCAGATTCCAAGTATCAATATTAACCGTAATATAGTACTTTCCTTAAAGTGCCACTTCCTGTGTACAATCCCGCTCACTTTTTTATTGATTCTACCTACCCACTTATCTGCATACCAAATATTAGTGTCAATATTAACTAATAGCCCGAACACAATACGCGCGACGACCGGCAAGCGCCAATTGTCACTTTTTTTTTACATGTATTTCTTATGGGACGTATTTTGGAGACTTGTAGCTCAACATTGTCGCGCGACATTGCCGTCGGCTTAAATTTAATTTTAATTTGACAGGCAGCAAAAGCAAGTTTCCGCCATTGTTTACATTGGTTATTACTGGTCACATGCAGCAAACTAAACTGTTGTGAAATTTATGGTAGCGATGGTAGTGAGGGATGTTTTGTTTGAACTCTATTCAGAGTTGTTAAGTCTGCATTCATATTCAGAATAAGCACAACTGAATAACGACATAAAAATCCATAAATTAATGCAAAATTTATTTATAAATAAACTTTTAATTCACATTTAATTTCAAAACTTTAATTTTATTCATTTCAATAAATCATTTTTGTTGTCAATTTTTTAATTTTTATTCATATGAAAACTATACACAAAGAATGCAATGCAAAAAGAATTTTAGAATTTGCAATTGTTTTTTAATATAATTATATTTAAATCGTTATTCATTTTTTTAATTCATTGTTCATTTGTTATTCATTATTCATCTGTTATTCATTACTAATATCTTAGTTATTATTGATTTTTTTATTCATTAATTGATATAAATGTAACGAATAATTAATAAATTTTTTAAATTTGAATGTGAAATAACATTTTCATTTATAAATGAATTTTGCATTCATTGAATAGATTCTTATTTCGTTATTCACTCATTCAACTTTTTGAAAATAAAATTAAATTGGATGGATTTCTTTTTCAGCTCTGATTGTGTTGTTATTCTAAACGGTAACTGTTGAGTCGGCTGAAAACAGCCATTGTTTTTTGTGTACTATACATGCTGCTGAAGTTTGTTGGTGTCGCGTTTATTATAATCAAGTCGCTCAACATTTCTCTACAACGACAGATTGGAGACGTGTTGCTCGCCGTTCGTCGCGCGTATTGTGTTCGGGCTATAAGATATAGATTTTTTTATAATATTGACACTCCCATTTGTTGAATAATGCCCACTTTTTTGGCCGTAATTTGTAGTAACTGTACCTACCCATGTTCAGCACCCTAGTGTCAATATTATTCGATATATAGTGTGTTTATAATATTGCCACACCCATTTGTCGAATAACGCCAACTTTCTTTACAGTAATTTTTAAAAATTGTGTCTACCCCTGTACTAAATTTTAGTACCCTAGTGTCAATACTATTCAAGATACAGTGTTTTTCCAATATTGGCACACCCCTTTGTCAAATAACGCCCACTTTATTGACTGTAATTTGTAATAACTATGCCTACCCATGCACTAAATTTTAGCACCCTAGTGTCAATATTATTCGATATATAGTGTGTTTCTAATATTGCCACACCCCTTTGTAGAATAACGCCCACTTTCTTTACAGTAATTTATAAAAATTGTTCTACCACTGTACTAAATTTCAGTACCCTAGTGTCAATACTATTTGAGATACAGTGTTTTTTTAATATGACCACATCGCTTTGTCAAATAACGCCCACTTTATTGACCGTAATTTGTAATACTTGTGCCTACCCCAGTATTTTTACTGTAAATTTCAGTACCCTAGTGTCAATATTAACTGAAATACAGTGGTTTTCTTATATTGACACGCCCCTTTGTCGAATATCACCCACTTTTTTAAAAAAAGGACCTCCGCGTTCATCTATCTATCTGTTGACAAAAAATTACGGAAATCGGGCAAGGAGCTTTAGGAGTTATCGATGTACATACATTTAAAAAACAAAAAGCGGACAAACCAACGAACTTAAGAACCTCCTCCTTTTTGAAGTCGGTTAATAAAATGATGTTGTAGAATAATTTTAAATGTAGCAATATGAAGCTAGTGATTTAGAAATTCTGTTTTTGGCATAATTTATTTTTTCATAATTTTTAAGATAGAGATCGACTTCAACCAATTATTTGTGATCGATTCACAGAAATAAAAATTATTTCTTGATCGGTATTTTTTTCAGTCAGAAATACGAGTTATTATTTTATCGTTATTTTTCGATCAGAAATAGAGGTTATTTTTTAATCGTTTTTTTTCGATCAGAAATAGAAATGAATCATTGATATATTTTTTCCAATCCAGTCCAAGAAATCAGAAATAAAAATTATTATTTGAAAATTGTTATTGATATTGAAATAATCAAAAACGGAAATTCAGCCGTTTTGAGTTAAAATAAAGATGTTATTGCGGATATAAAAAACAAAGTTCATACGTACCATCTACCGAACCCTCGTTTATTGGAAGCAAGTCGTATTGGGCGACGATTTGTACAACGATTTTGACATAGATAAGGACAAGATTTTAGACATGGATTTGGAAAAAGATTTAGAATAGTATTTGGACAAGAATCTTCTCAAGATAAGGACAAGGACTCGGGCAAGGATTTGAATAGGGACTAGGACAAAGGTTTGAATAAGACTAAGACAAGGATTGGATATTTTTTTTAGGATACAAGAAAATATTTGGATAATTTAAAAAACATGTAATATTTTATTGAGTTATTAATAGAAATAAGTTAAAAAATTACTAGAAAATTTTTTTCGAATTTTATTTATAACTTCTAAACTCAAGTTGATGGCGAAATACTGACACTTTTTTGCGAAAAGCCAAAACAGCTGTTAATTTTTTTTTATCTTTTCTTCGTTTTCAAAATATGGCGCTTTTTCTAAGTTTTTAAGTTGTAATTATATTATATTTTCTATCTCAATACACATGCTACTTTTTCGATCCATATAATTTCGATCAAAAAATCATTTTTTTTAATCTGATCGCAAAAATATCGATCAATGATTGATTTTTATTTCTGATCTAAAAACAGAAATCGATCGTTTATTTGATCGATCAAAAACAACTTTTGTTTCTGATCGGAAAAATATAGATCAATGATTTATATCTATTTTTGATCGAAAAAAATTAGGATTAAGGAATAACTTCTATTTCTGATCGAATAAATAACGATCACAAAATGATTTTTATTTCTGGTTGAAAAAATATCGATAAAAAATATCATATTTCTGATCGAAAAAAAAAACGATGAAAAAATAACTTTTATTTCTGATTGAAAAAATAACGATAAAAATGATTTTATTCTAATTGAAAAAATTATGATACAAAAATAATTGTTATAAAATAATTGATCGATAGCGATAATCGTTATTTGCGATTAATTCATTAAAACTTGGTCCCTAATAACTTAAGATATGGTACTCATGATACTCATACTCACATCGCTTTTATCGTGAACAGTCACTTTATTCACGTGCTCCAAAAATTCTTTAAAAACTTTTGTTTTATTCAGCTGGTTCCATTGAGTTGCATTCAATTACAAATTAATCGTTGTAAATTCAGTGTATGTGGTATTATTATTGAGTTATTGTCTTTTTTCAGAATATAAACACAATTTGATAAAAGAAGTAATTGTATAGACAAAAAAGGAAATGAATATGATCTGAAAAAAGTAAGCACAACAAATAACATATTTTCAACTAATCATTGCACTCGCACAGCTTAAGTGATACTGCTGTAATTTCTCTTAATTTTTTTTTTAAGATGACGCCCTCGCCTATGCAGACACGTCAACAACTAAACAAGACTGAGGGAGCGCCAAGAATAGGCATTGTTCTTCAAAGAGCAGTGCTGCGTTGTTCTGCACTCAGTTAAAAGCTTTCGAAGAGCCTCTAGCGCGAATGAAAGGAAAGACAATGCGAGCTTAGAAAATCAACTCCGGCAATAATTGATTTTTATATTATTTATAAATAATTATAAATTTTAAATAATCACTTAAACGTTACTCATCAGCCCTTGCAAGCTGTTTGAATAATTGGATAATGATGTGGATACGAAAGCAAAGAACTTTGAAGAATCAAGTAAGAGCTCTCTCACCACTCTACCATGATTTAAAATGAATGCAATAATATAAAAAACAACAGTAACTTCAGTGATAACAACATTATCAGCACTGATTGAAACTATGATACTATTGATATCTGTATGATATCACTCTTACGTGTGGAGAGAATCTTAGAGGCACTTTTAACCTTATATGCCGCTTTATTAATTTTATAGCGCCTCCAATAAAAGATATCTTTCGAATTAAGCCCAATGATAACAACCGTAACCCTGTGGTAATTGCCAAATTCTATCCGCCTTCCGATCGTAATCGTGGGCTAAAAGCTTTTGGAGATTATCGCATTAAACTGAGGGTTGCTGGGATTGACTTAGATTGCAATGTTTTTATAGACGAAAGCCTTACTCCAGACGCTGGAAAACTGCAACTCAAGCAGTTATCGTCTACAAATGCAAAAAGGATACAGTTGGCTGTTTTTTGGACACACCCGTAGGTTTTGACGTGGCAACGCATCTTTATCTCCGTTTTTATTCTTATAGAATAAAATACAACGTATAGAATAACTTTCCCTTCTCCTTAACCTTAATCGGTCCCTTGTGTAAATTTTAAACACACTTTTCTGATTTTTTCTTTTATATATAAAACTTCATCAAACCAAGCTAGGATTTTGTTTGTTTTTTTTTAATCTTTCTTTTTTTAAAATAAATAAAATAATGAATTAGTTTTAACGACTAGATCGCATTCATTTCATTGATCGATGACAATATAAAAAAAAAAAATAAATAACTGGCCATTTCAGCCCTTGAAAGGACTTTGACCTAGCTTCTTATGATCAATTGTGTTGTGCGTGTTATTAAGTTTGTACACAATTGACCGAGAAAGGGACCTACATATTTAACGCCGACTCCGAACAGCGATGAACGTAATGTTCTTATTCTCAAGAAGCTTTACATGGCATTTGATTACTCTCTGAGGTTTGCCATTGTCTGCAGAGAGGTGGCGGCCGTACAGAAAAATTATTTTAATTCAAATAATTTTCTGTCGCTGCTGGGGTTCGAACCTGGGTCTCCAGGTTCTATGACATAGCGGCCACGCACTTTAACCAACTACGCCACGGACGCCGATGAAAATATGGCTCTTGAAAAAAGTTTGTCCCTACGATTTACACACAAGGAACTAATTCAGTTTCTAACACAGAAATGAGGGACCGATGAAGATTAAACATGTCCCCATCTTTATTTGTATGATTGACCTTATACTTGTTTGAATATGAAATTTTGGGTCGAGAAGTTAAAGAGATTAATAATAAAATCGTTGTGCTGCGATTATTGCCACATTGTCATTTGTGTCCTTTTCGCATTGTCATTTTCTATTGAGCAAATGTGCTATTTTTCTTGCTGCAATTGATTCGAGTTTTGCGTATTATTACACTGATTCCGGATAGTCGTATATCGCGCATTAAATCTGAAAATGATGCAAGCATTATTGTTAGGTCACGAGCATCAAACTTGTATACGCAAGGTGGACTTTGCTTATTTTATAGTTTTCTACTACACTTTAACTTCTAAAAAGCACATCACTGTTTGCTATAATCAGATCCTCTCTTTTATAACTTTCACTATAATCTATTGAATTTCCTCGGTTAGAACTTACTATATCAATACTCACGAAATAAAGTTAGTTTGAATTTTGTCTTTAAGCCGTCGCGGTCTACTTTTTTATCACTCGCGTTCAACTCGCAGTTATCAAGCTGAACTTTCATCTAGATCTTAATTAGAATATGTTTCATTAAAAGAAGAACATTTTGAAACTCTTGCTTCAACTTTTGATCAAGAAAAAGCTCTTTGATCCAACAATTACGATCAATTGAAATTCAATGCGATATTTATCAATTCTATAATTTTTCCAGAAAATAAGTTTGCGTGTAAAAAGTGAGTTTATTCAATAGGATTGCGGGCATTCTTGCGAAATATTCACTCTGTAAGTTTTTTTCTAGCGCATAAATGAGCTTTTTATGCAGTTGACCGAACGATGAAGGATTTACGAGGTCATTCGAGACGGTTTGGTGTGTGATATGATATTGCTTTCTCTCGTCAAACGTTTCCCGTTACCCCGAAATCTACTGCTGCCGATGAACTTAATGCATGCCTGAAATCGTCGTCTTTGTGACGGCATGTCAAGAAGTTGAAATTGACCACGAACATGAGATTTGCAGAACGTTGCGGAACGACCCATCGGCTGCTGAATTCTCGAGTCAACTGTTGGCGCTTGGCAATGTGGCCAATTCCTGTTGATATTTCGACTGAATTGATTTTGTTCCTCATAGAAGGAGCTCATCACCAAAGTGTTCTCCTCGGCATTGCACAAAATTATAAAAATCTCGATTATATTAGTGAACGGGCAATACTAGCAGCTAAGAATAAAGACGTCGATAGCTTGTATCTCATTATTCAAAGTCAAATCGCTGGAGAACTGCATTCGTACAAATCCGTTGACACGTAACCGACGAGGATGTAGCGACCAACTATCCGATGGAATTTTTGAACTCGATTGATGTGCCAGGAACTCCACCTCATAATTTACAGCTGAAGGTGGGATCGATCATAATCATGTTGTGGAATCTGAATCATCCAAAATTGTACAACGGTATGCGCTTGTCAGTCAAGAAACTCATAAACAATGTGATTCAAGCGCCGATCATCAAGGGCAAATACAACGGAGAGGAAGTCCTTATCCCACGAATTCCGATTATTCCAACTGATCGTCTATTCCAATTCAAGTGGATTCAGTTCCCCGTTTAATTGGATTTTGCGATGACAATCAATAAATCGCAAGGCCAATCGTTGAAAGACTGTGGAATTAATCTCGAATTTCCCTGTTTTTTGCACAATCAGCTGTACGTTGCCTGTTCGCGTGTTGGCAAACCGTCTTCGTTGTTTGTTTTTACGCCGGAAAACAAATCGAAAAATATTGTTTATCATATCGCTCTCTACTGATTTCGATTCCATCCAAGGAAATTATCTGAAGGCGTTAAATTGGGGCAAGAATAAATTCGCCGGGTCCACTAGTTTAAAATAAAAACTGAACTATATGCGTTACTCTTGACATATTCGACTAAAATCAATCTATTTGATACATGTAAAAATTATAATACTATATAAAAGTAGACCTTAATGTTTGTTAAAGGTAACTTTTGGATGAAACCTATATCACGTATTAGGTCACGACCCAGACCATTAAGTTGGTCTTCAGACCATTATGTTCCCAGATTATAAATGTAATTCGAAAATAACCTCAATCCATTTTTCCAACTCCTCATCGATTTAACAAAAATTTCTTCAATTTTCATGGCAAAATGTCAAGAGATTTTGATTTTGTGGTATATGGCTTTTTACTTTCTTGGCTCGTTTTATGAAAGTTTCTATATCTTTCATTGTTTTTTCTTACTTTTTTTTTTGTGCTATTGCCTCTGTTGCTTATACAAAATTCCCCAATTTCTTCTCCAATTTTCTTCGCACCCACAACTTTATTTTTCGTTTTAATATCAACATTATTTACTTTCGTCTTCACCTCATTCAGTGATTATTCTTAACATCAAAGAGCAGCTTCATCAACTAAATCCCCAAATAAATCCTCAAGTAGCTGCAGGCAAAAACACACAACAACAAAAAGCAGAAAAAAAAATTCCTCACACTGCCAGCCTGGCACTTGAATAACAGCATTACATGCGCTCTTAAATCCGCAAGCACACAAAAGTATGCAACATTATTATTATTACTTTTATAATAATAGCACAACAACATTAATACAATGACAATTGAGTTTAACCTCAGAAACGAAAACAGCAACAATAATGTCAAAGTATTCCTCACAAGGACTACACATTTTTTATTAAAGCAAGTCCTTGATGTTGAACCATTTTGTATTCTTAGCTTAATCGAAGAATATGCAAAAAACAAAAAAAAATACTTTCAAATCCACAGACAGCTATGCAGGAAATGAAAAAAAACCAAACAAAAAAAGGAAAAAAAAGTTCTGAAAAAAAGCAAAATTTAATATTTCATAGACAAGGTTAAGGGTGCTTCGTAATGCACCCATGCTTGCGCCCTCAAATCATCAAAATCCAAGACGTCTTGCAGCAATACTACGCGGCACAAGCTGTCGCCAAGCATATGTCAGTCAATGTGTCAGTCTGACTGTCATGACAGCGTTTTTTGTCAGTTCACCTCTCGGGCTGTCCACACTTCTCTCAGACTGTCTGTGATATGTCTGTATGCCAGTTTTCACTGACGACTACATTTCGTAAACTCTGCATTTCGCATATAAGTATTCATTTAGATGTCAACCTGCAAATGCGCCACAAAATATGCAGTAATATTTTTGATCTTTTTTTTTGTGTTTTGCAAATATATCATTTATCATTTGATTCCCTCTGCACTGCGTGCGTCTGCATCGAAAGTGGCGCTAGTTATTTTTTGTTTTTGCACTGTCACTGATAAGCTTAAATTTCGTTGACGCATAAATTGTTTTCCGCAAAGTTTGTTGCATAATTTTAGGCATATTTCACAAATAATATAATATATGCTGTTTTCAGGTTCATTGAGCCAAAATAATTGGTTATGTTTTCGCTGTATTTTATTCAGCCTATGCAGGAGATTTTCTCAGTTCGTATTTTTTCATGCGTTTATCCAGCTTATTTAAGCTTTTTATGCCTGTGGCGCGTGGCTGTGGCATATTTTTAGGCAGTTCAATTTATGTTGCCGGTTGTTTTGTTCTTGTTACCTTATCAACTGTTTGGAGTTGCCGTTTAAGCCCAGTTATCGTATTTTATATCGGTAACAACAGTTTTATTGAAATTTAATACTTTTTAGGGTATTTTTTCAATATTCTACTACTAGGTATTGCAAATAACATTATGGGTGTGTATGTGTGATATCCAATCCTCTGTTGCTCAAATCTCAAAGAACTTCTTTAAGAAGGAATGTTGGTAAAATATGCAATTTATGCAACAAAGAATTTTTTATGCATTACATTTAAGTCAATAAGAAGATGAAAGGATAAATTTTTTTTATAGCAAAAATGTCAATAAGTAGTCATCTACTTCATACACCATTTTGAGCTGTATAAAAACAATGCTGAAAATTGAAATACTGGTTTTCATTATGAAGAAGAGAGTAACTTTTTACTTTTACCTTTTAACTTTTTTCTTTTTACTTTTTACTTTTTACTTTTTACTTTTTACTTTTTACTCTTTACTTTTTACTTTTTACTTTTTACTTTTTACTTTTTACTTTTTACTTTTTACTTTTTACTTTTTACTTTTTACTTTTTACTTTTTACTTTTTTCTTTTTACTTTTTACTTTTTACTTTTTACTTTTTACTTTTTACTTTTTACTTTTTACTTTTTACTTTTTACTTTTTACTTTTTACTTTTTACTTTTTACTTTTTACTTTTTACTTTTTACTTTTTACTTTTTACTTTTTACTTTTTACTTTTTACTTTTTACTTTTTACTTTTTACTTTTTACTTTTTACTTTTTACTTTTTACTTTTACTTTTTACTTTTTACTTTTTACTTTTTACTTTTTACTTTTTACTTTTTACTTTTTACTTTTTACTTTTTACTTTTTACTTTTTACTTTTTACTTTTTACTTTTTACTTTTTACTTTTTACTTTTTACTTTTTACTTTTTACTTTTTACTTTTTACTCTTTACTTTTTACTTTTTACTTTTTACTTTTTACTTTTTACTTTTTACTTTTTACTTTTTACTTTTTACTTTTTACTTTTTACTTTTTACTTTTTACTTTTTACTTTTTACTTTTTACTTTTTACTTTTTACTTTTTACTTTTTACTTTTTACTTTTTACTTTTTACTTTTTACTTTTTACTTTTTACTTTTTACTTTTTACTTTTACTTTGTGTGTTTAAGGTCAAAAGTTTTGCTCTTGTTCTTAGTTATTTAAAAATAAATATAACCATAAAAAAGTTTAATACCTAAAAAGCTCAGATATTCCACACTTACATATACTCGCGCTATTTATGAAGCATTGTACTTCATGAGACCAATATCCATGTATATTTGAAATATGCCACCAGAAGAAGGTACAAAGCATTTCAACCGTTTACGTTTTCTGTTAGCCACATTTTGTTAACCACAAAACATCCACTCTTGCGGTTATAATATTTGTGTGGCTTACTGCATAGACTCACCTATAATTTTCTAATACCACCCTTACTAATTTTCTGGTTTAAAATTGGTTGCACAATAAAAAATAAAAGAAAAAAGAATTTTTATTTCAATATTACAATTTCATATGAATTTAGATATGCTTCTGCAACGGAGTTGTTGATGGAAACAAAATAAAACCAAAAAGAAGGAATATAACTCCACTACATTCTAGCTACTTTCAGTTAGTTACCTGCTACCCCAAGTCTAACCAATGCCAAATCACAGTCTGGCATTTATGTTTATTAAAATTCAAAACGTTTGCCAAAAAATAATGGTAGCGAAATCGATTGTTGCGCACGATTTCCAATTGGATTTAATGAGACGAAAATTGAATGAAATCAATTCAAAAGTGATACAGTTGAAATAGAATTTTTGGATTTTAGAATTGGATTTTTGTTTTTTGTTTCTTTCTCTTCCAAGGAAGTCTGACTAGCACTACGCCTACGTTGATTGGAGGTAGACACATTTCTCTTTTCTTTTTAAATTGCTGAAAATAATTTCAATATTGTTTTAAATTAAAAGTGAGTCTCAATTTGTGTTATTTTGGCGCTTTAACTAAAACAATCTTCTTTATTTACACCATATTGTAAAAGCTTTTAAAAACTTCTGAAGATGTTTGAAAAGTGCTTTTATTAGATGTGTTACAACTTTTGAACTTCATCGAACAACTGACTTTCTCTTCCTTGTCATACAACGTAACTGTTTAACTTCTAGTAGATTCATGTGGAAAATGTCATCTTAAAAGGCACACACACACATCATCACATACAGTTATATTTATTTGACAAGCCCAGGTAACAAGCAAAGAATTGTTGTTGAAGTCTTCAACATACAACCCACCGCCAACTGAAGTTAGCTACAGCCATGTGTGCAGCCGAGCTGAAGCTTCTGACTCGAACGGAATTTCGGTAAAATCACAAATAAGACAAATAAGATGTTACACGAAAGAAGTTGCAGTGGCATCTTCAATAGGGAAGAAATGGGGAAAATAAAGCCAGGCTGTCGAAATATGAAGGAAAATCATATACAACAATAATGATATTCTTCAAGGTATAGAATGTTTTTTTTTAAGGAAATATTACGTAAGAGTAATATTACAAAAAATATTTAAAAATAAATTGACGATTAAATTAAATATTTACAAATCTACTTGTCATCGTTTTATTGGCTTTCAAAATGTGTTATATTAGTTTTCTATTGTATGCTTTTATCAATTATTTTAGTTAATTTCTTTAAAGTTACATACCCACAAATATTTAAAATTCTTAGATTCTTAAATTCTTAAACATTGCTCTTGTGTTTTGTTTTTGATCCATTTTTCATAGAATTCCAAATTGTCAAAACAACTAAAGTCGATAGCTTGAATCATGCCTCGTTGGCTGATGCTGTGTAAATTTAAGCATGAAATGCATTGCATACTTTTCGGGTAAAAATGTCGAATGCTCGCAATTTGCTGATGTGCATTTGTGTGAACAATAAGGAAAACTTTTCAAATTTAGGGCAAATCGTTGTAATGTAAACTGAATTTAATATTTTATTTAGAGTTTGGAGTTTAAGTCTATTCTTCCTTACATACAATTTTTTTAATTTTTTTTTTTTATTATTCTTTTGATTTGTTATAGCCTCAGAATAACGCCCTCAGTTATTTACGAATTTCAAAAAAATTAAAAAGCTTTAGCGTTAGGAGAGTACTTTTTATTTAATATTTTTGTCAACCAAATATATGAGGTGTGTTCAATAAGTAATGGGAATTTTGAAACTTCGCGGTCTGCATGGGTCAGATTTTTTTGTTGTTGTGTTGGCAACATGTCTAGAAAGTATCTTTAAATTTTCAGCTACATTGGTTGCTTACTTTTTTGTGAGCTGCTAAAAGAATAAGATGTACGTTGGTATTGTCGGCGATTTTGCATTTTTAATAAATAATATTAGCTGCGTTCGATTCGCCAGTGCTCAACTTAACTACGAAAAAAACGGCTACTCACTTATCTGTTACTTACTGCATAGTTGGCAACACTTTTGTTTTCACAGACCACATAAAGTCTGTTAACCCTCAAACAGCTGACAGTTTACAAATGTAAACTTTCCGACTTTGAAGCATTTTTTCTTTATATTTAAACTGTTCAAATTTCTTGAAACTTCATAAGAGAACTACAAATTCAATTCTAAATTGAATAAAAGAAGATAAAAGTGTGAAAATATTTTTTTTTACCTTATATTGTCTGTTTTTCAAGACTACCTGCTAAACGACTGACTGGTTTACATTTGTAAACATATGTATAATATATGGAGATACCATAAAATAGCAAAAACTCATTGTTTTTTTGTATTGTTTTTAATTCATATTTTACTTGAAATTCGAATAAATTACATTATTATATTAGAGTTATTATAAATAATTATATTATAGGAAAGTTTTAAAATTTTATTTGCATTCCGGGCACTTTGTAATCGTGACACAGTGCGTATCAAACACCTTCGTGGCGCAAAAAGAGCACATTTTTCGGGTTACGCGTTGTCTTTTCTCTATTTCGCAAAACACACACTTTCCTTTGATACCTTATCCTGCATTCGCTTGTAATTGTTGCGGTGCTGATCCCATGGAAGACTCGTGGTGCCCAGCATGTCCAGCATCGCATTGCGAACATGAGGCCAACGATTGACGTGGCTAATCTGTGCTCGACGCCTGATGTTCGGAGTGGCCAAATCGTTCGCCAATTCAATAAGGAAGCTGCGATGAGAATTACTGGTCCCATGCGTTTCAGAATACAACACGTATGTCGGCCAATGCCGACAAATCCACCATGTTGAAAAACATAGTTAATGGCCACCGGCGCGTTTTCCGCTTGCACGTAAATTGCCAAGCATTTGGTCCATGGTATCCACCCCAGCTTTTGTATGGTTATATTCCATAATTATTTCTGGTTTCCCAGTTTTTGCATCAGTGGCGTTGTTGGACTGCATCGAGGACAAAACATAAACCATTTTTTTTTTGGCTTTGGACAGTAAGTGACCAATGTGACGTCTTGGCGAAAGGCGAACACAGATTCGCCCACTTTTCTGTCACAAGTCCAATGCATGTCTTGGGGAATATAGCGTTTGTTCTTGCGCATTGTGCCTACACGAGACTCAACTTTTTGCCCACCAAAGTTAAAGATGAGTCAAATCCAATCCAGTAAAAAAATTATCCATTGTGATGTTTCGTCGAGAGCTCCAATATGGTTTGACGGGTCCTTGCACTGTATTAGTGCCAATATTACTGACCATCGGCTGACCAGGCTGACGGCCATAGTATATGTCGTCTCTTAGTGGATAATGAGTGGCAGCATTGGCAGCCCACCAAATTTTATTCCATATTTTGAAGGCTTGGATGGAATGTACTGCTTGAAAGATACGCGGTCTCGCAAATAACAGTTTTTTAATATTTCAGATTTGAAAGAATACATTTAATTTTTTCTTGATTTTTTTTATTTTTTTTACGTTAATTTTAATTTTATTGTAAAAAAATCTGGCAACGCTGCGAATAACGGTAAGCTTCGGTAAGCGTGCAGCTGTCGTCGCGTTCCTATGGATTGAACGTGTGTTCCACATAACGTTCTGGGCAGGCTGCGAATGAGGATTATATATGGGTTTACAAATGTAAACTAGTCCGCCGAAATAGGAGTAAGTAAACAGTCAGCTGTTTGAGGGTTAATAAATAAATTTTGTTTTTGTACTCACATCACATTTTGACAGAATCTATTACATTTACCTTATTCTGTACACAAACCATCAAACATCATCATCAAACATCATCAAGTTGATCACGATACTGAGAAGAAAATCATCTTCAGTGACAAAGCCCATTTTAATTTCAATGGCTACGTCAACAAGCAGAACTGCAGCATTTGAGGTACGGAGAATCCAAGAGCGCTCTAATAGCTTTCTATGCACCCACAACGATGTACTGTTTGGTGTGAATTTTGAGCTGACGGTATTATCGGGTCAATCTTCTTCGAAAATTCAATCTGAATGGTGATATCGCGATATGCTGACCAATTCCTTTTGCCCTGAAATTGCTGATATGGATCTTGATGACATGTGGTTTCAACAGGGTGATGTCACTTGTCACACAACCAAACAACACAATGCACTTATTGCAAACGAAATTCGAAGGAAAGATTATCTCGCCTCGAGGTAATGTGAATTGGGCACCAAGATCATTCGATTTGACACCGTTAGACTTATTTATTCGGGATTTGCTGAAAGGGAAGGTCTATGCCAACAAATTCCGAACGATTTCGGAGCTGAAACAGGAAATCCAACAGGCCATTGCAGCAATTGATCAAGAATTATGCCAAAATGTCATGGAAAATTTCATGAAAAGGGCTCGCATTTGAAAGCATGGCAGCCATTTGAGCAACTACTATTATATTTTTAATTATATTTTTACTTCATCAACAACCTCCATATTTCTACTTTATAATTCTATAAAAACTCAGAGGCATTTCAAACAAAAACAATACATTTTATGAAAAAATTCAAATATCTATGACTTTTGGGGCACGCCTTATATCGAAGTTACCACAACCATTGAGTGAACAAAGCTAGTCTTGTGGGGAAGACTGTACTCATATATATGTATTCTACCATTTTCTAGTTTTATAATTTTTTCTACACCTTTTCAAGTTGTAGTTCAGAAAACATAAATTTTATTTCAGGAATATAAATTCTAGTTCAGAATTGTGAAATTTAGTTCAGAATCCGTAAATTGTCTTTCAGAAAAGTGAAGTTTAGTTCAGAATAGTAAGTTCAAATTCAGAAATAATAAGTTGTATTTCAGAATAGGACTTTGCAGTTAAGAATAATAAATTGTATTTCAGAAAAGTAAACTGTAGTTCAGAATAGTTAGTTGAAATTACAATTAATATTACTGAAATACAATTGAAGATTTCTGAACTACATTTTACAATTCTGAAATACAACTTACACTTTCTAAATTTCAACTTGCTATTCTGAACTACATTTAACTAATCTGAAATACAATTTACGAATTCTCAATTTCAACTTTCTATTTTGAACTACAATTTATTTTCTGAATTACAATTTATTATTCTGAACTACAATTTACTATTCTGAAATACAACTTACGATTTCTAAATTTGAACTTACTGTTCTGAACTACAATTCACTTTTCTGAAATACAATTTACGGCTTCTGAACTACATTTCACAGTTCTAAAATACAAATTACGCTTTCTGAAATAAAACTTATTTATCTGAAATAAAATTTACGTTTTCTGAACTACAACTTGAAAAGGTGTAGAGTAGCAAGATATTTATGAAAATTTTCAATATAACGCGTTGTTCGTTACTAAAACAATACATTTTCGTAAATGTTGGGCAATAACCTAAAACAACAATGACAATTGTTTGAAAATCAGGGATGCCAATGCTAAGTATTTGTAAAACCATTGACCTCTAGGATATGTATTCCTTAAAATTTAACTTGAATTTCGCCAACAAGTTAACACAATGGGGCCCAAGAAATTTTAAGCGCGGGCCAATGCTTAAAAAACTAAAAAACAAACATAAAATGCTCATCATGGTTTTTAACAAAAAATCAAACAAACAAAAAAAAAAAAAAAAGATACAGCAGTTTCGACTATGTCGTAACACAAGACTTAGAATTTTATAATACTTAAATTAGAAACAATCGGGTTATACACTTCTTATTGATACTAAAAATTAGTACAATTTTTTCAACTTGTTTTGTTGGGTGGTTTTATGTGGTAGATTTCGCATTCAATGGCTTACAACTATAAAATAACAATTATAAAACCATGCCGCAGACCCGCCCTGCACCCGACAAAATAAAACCTCCCCTCTCACAATTAAATAGCAATTATAAATCCATGCCGCAGCCTCGCCTCCGCTGACACTTTTTCTAAACGGAAATCGGTAGTGCTCGATTCTGTTAAAAAAGCATGCCCCTCAAAATTAATATTGATTCTTTTAAAAAAACATCCCGTTAAAAACGTATGCCATAGTATGCTTTTTTAATTATAAGATTTATATCTTCGCTACGCTATACTAGATGGCGCTGTCTTTACCGTCGAAAAAACCGGAAACCGTCGATAAAGTGGTAGCAACCTTAAACAAGAACCATGCGCACAGCAAACAAAAACATCAAATATTGGCTTTATATTTCATGTACTTGTGTAAAATTTATATAAGTTAGAGAGTTCAAACATGAATTTTTCTTTCAGTGAGGATCAAGCAGACCATCAAGTGCTTACATCTACATTGTACAATGAGTACTTTAGGCACACCAAAGGCTCAAAGTGGGACCTAAAAACGCTATCAACTGCCGCCTGATCACTATCAACCGCCCTGCTAACCTCCGAGAATGACGTATTCTACGTCAAAACAATTACAATGCAATAAAATCACATGTAATGAAGTACACTGCCAGTGCACTGCGACAAGACTTAATTTCTATTACATCATTGTTATTCTATTACAATAACAATGCTTGCATAAAAAATTACTCCACACACAAGTAACGGGACAATCAGCTTCAGCATCGTGAGTTTTTATTTTGGCTTTGCATGCATTTGTTTTTGTAAAGTTCGCTAGAAAAGGTGCTGAACTTTGAACGAGTGGGGTTTGTGTTGTTGTTTTTTTCAAGTGTTCTTTGATTTTGGCTCATCGCAAAGACAAAATTAAGATAGAAAAAAAAAAATGTATGAAGGGCCACGTGGGCCATTCGGGCAACTAAGTGGGCATGTTTGATTTAACAGTAAACATAACCGTGTTCATTTTAATCTAATAGGTGTAGTAAAAAGATATCTATTATTTTTGCAAGTAATTCAAGGCTTTATTTATCATAGTTATAATGATCTGATTTTGGGCCAATATGTACCGTTTTGATCAATAACTTGTTGCGATTTTGAAGATAGTTTCAGTATGCCTCTCTCACAAAAACCCTCGTCCATATTGGCAAAAAACTGTGAGAGTCGATTTTCACATGCTTCCCATGAGGCAAAGTTCTCACCTACAAAATCATTCGCAATAGACAGGAACAGGTGGTAATCACTTAATGCCAGCTCCGGACTATAAGGTAGATGCATAAGAACCTCCCAATTAAGCTCCCTTAGCTTATGGCGAGTCACTATCAATGTGTGTGGCCTGGCGTTGTCCTATTGGAACACAATTCCTCTCCTATTGGCAAAAGATGGTCACTTCTGGGTGATTGCTTTCTTCAGATGGTCCAATTGTTGACAGTACAGGTCCAAATTAAGAGTTTGGCCATAAGAGAGCAGCTCATAGTAGATGGCTCCCTGCCAATCCCATCAAACACACAGAAATCCTTAAGTGGTTTATGTAGACACCTGCTGTATGGGCTTTATTCCACGGTGTCCCTTGACACGAGGTGTCGTGGTTCATGGAAATGACACCCAAAAAATTATTTTCCTGTGTGTCACCTCTATGGCTCCAGACGCGACCAACGCCCCATTATAGAAGTTTCAATACCGGATACACACCGCACTTAAGTTGTATATTTAAATTAATGAATATACTGTATGGATAGTTACCAGTATTGGAACGCAACAGTACCAATCATGAATGGCTAGTGATATCACCATCCACAATTATCGGTTTAAAACGAGACCCATCTAAAACCTCTGACAATTTGAGGAATTGCCACCCGGTTGTTAACAAACGCAACTCCACTCCAGACCTACATAGGCCTTGTTCACGACGTTGAACTACCACATCCAGCACGATACTCCCCGAAGGTCCTGCCCACAATAGTCACCCTGGCAAAAGGTTCCACAATGAATAACCATATCAATATCACCAACTTATCAGGAAGTATATCTCTAACACTTATATTTGACTGTGACATTTTGACACTAAATTGTATATGACTAGACAAAATAAACATTTACCTTTTTAGCATAACTAGTACAACGTAATGTTATTATACTACTCCTCCTCCGTTACGCATCTTCGTTAACACAAATTAATGTGAAAACTAGGATGCGTAAATTTAAACGTATCGTCGTTACCACAATTTAATGTGAAAACTAGAGTGACGTTTCTTCTTTTTCACCAATATCCGAAGATAAAGGCATTTTCACAGTGTTTTAAACACCAAAATTTTACAACAACTGAGGTCAATGATATATCAACGGCTACTCTATGAGGATGACTATTCCCGTGCTGTTTAACAAATTATTTATTGCTTTTTTTACTGCATTCATAGGTATAAACGCCACTATTGCTATGTGAAATAGTCCAACCTACTCCAAGATTAAGCTGGGACACACAGCAGGCTGAAAGTGGGCCTTTTTATTTTTACACAGATATAAGGGAATAAGATAAGATAAGGGAACACAGATATTTACACAAAAGAATTAGAAAACCCCCTTATATCTGCAACCATCCTCCTTTATCCCGGCTTTGGACAGGCTGCTCGTGAAAACAGGTGGAATTCCACCAAATTTACAGCAAAATCTTCCTGGCCGTCAAACCGGCCTTGGCCAACGTTTTCGCCGGCTCACCGCGATTCGAACACGACCGTTTGCGCTTGACGCTGTCGTAAGTGACCCACTTTTTATAACCAGTCACCATCTGCTTGAGAAATGGGTCGATGTTGTTGTGATTCAGCAGTAATTCGCAGACATAAATTCGGTCCATGATGTTTTTTTGCGTTAACTATTGTGGAACCCATACATCGAGCTTCTTTTTGTATCCAGCCTTATTCAAGTGTTTCCAAACGGTTTTTTGTGCAATGTTTAGCTCCTGGGCAATCGAAACCGTGCTTACATGATGGTCGGACTCGACGATTTCCTTGTTTTCATCGACATTTTTGACAATCGGCCGTCAAGAGCATGGTGCATCTTTGACATCCAAATTACCGGAACGGAATCGACGAAACCATAATTGCGCGTGATTTAGGCGGCCTCGGTAGTCGAGTTGGAAGCGTGCTCGTCTGTCAACCCAGAGGTCCCGGGTTCGATTCCCGGCCAGGCCATGGTCCTTCGCTTTAAAACCTTTCTAAATTTTCTATCCTCATTTCTAATCAACTGAAATTAAAAATTCATCAATATTTACGACTTGAAGTTGTAGTTGATGGTAGAGAAGTTTGTGGATGGGATTGCCTTTATAACTTGAATTGACTGAGGTAAAGGCATAACACTTGCCTCTGATTCAAATTCACATGTTTCTTTGGCTTTCCACCACACTTAGAACATCCTACATATGTTTCACTTGATTGCCCTTTCCTTCCCACTAATCTATCACCCAATTTCGAACCAAGGCAGACTTGACTGAATAGGTATTCCACCTGAAATCCTTGGTTCAAAGCTAAAAAAAAAAAAAAAAAAAAAAATATGGCGTATTTTCTCTTTGCTGGTGTCCATCGTTGACTCGGGATCAAACAAAACTGAGATATTAACTTTGAGAAAATACTGTTCACATGATTTTTTTTTTTTTTTTTTTGTAACTAGAAATCGGTAAGAACATTGTTTTAATCATATTTATAAATTAAACTTAAAAAAGTTTTTATTGGTTTTTATGGTTTTTACCGAACAATTTTTTTTGTTTACATAATATTCAAAAGTCACATTTATATACATATATTTTCTTAAATGTCTCTTACATTTTGAAGTTACATAAAAGACTTACTATTAAGATTTATTTTTATATTTATAGGACTTAATTAAAGAAGATTGTTCTGTAAAATTTTCTTATGTTCCTAAATTGAATATTTTATACCAATTATACGTTAACAAAATACAATTTCCATGAAATTTCACAGTGACCGTAAATTTTAAAGCTTTCCAAATAAACATGAACTATTTTGTAAGCCAGTGTATCACGTATAGCAGTGTGCAAGATAGAATAACTTAACTGTATACTCTAATGGCAACACTGGTTTCCCATTAGACCAAACGATGAACATCTATATAAACTAATTCATATTTAAACACTCCCAACCCCACTCCAAACCTCTGCAATGTTTGTCAGCTTGTCTAAACTAATATAAGCTCTAAATAATTCGCCCAAAACTTCAAACTTCATGCTATACCGACATATTTGCAAGATTGCGTTAGAGCAGATTCTTATGTAAGTTCACTTTTGGAACAACCCTCAAATTAGTTACAGGATTTAGAAAAGGTTAATTGCTACAGTTTGTCTTCAACATCTTTTACATTAGCATGCAAAAAAGGACTCAATATGCTTGAAACCAGTTAGCTATGCTTTTCCACCTTCCCAAAGGTATGTCCTGCGAGGCATGCACTAAACTAAGCTTTGATTAACAACTTCTACAGGAGCAGAAGGTTCGTTTTGTGCGTTTGTCGGTATGTTTGGCAGTCAGTGTAGTGAAATGGAAAAGTGGCTGGCTTAGTGAAGAAGGTGCTGCTGGGTTAAGCTAGAGAAAGGAAAAAAAATACCTGAATGTCGCCACTTAGGTGTAAAATTGAAAAATTAGGTGTTGAGCTGAGGTATGCAGCTTGGAATGGGATGTGCAAATGTAGCAGTTTTGAGAATCTACTGAATTGTAACAACTTATTTTCTCTGCTCACACACACTTACTAACTTGCTTACTCTACGTACAACGTTAAAGTTGTCTCTATTTGTCGGTATTCCTTAGTTCCCTGGCTACTATTTATTTCCCATATTAATTATTTTCTACTGCTTTGTGCTTGCTATTCGTTGACTTGTATGAGCTGCCGGTTTATTTTTTGTGGCATCCATCGCATGTCCTTGTTGGGTTCAACACGCATGATGGGTCCATTCTGATTGCCTTTAATTACGTAATGTCCTTGATTGTGTCTATCTGCTGCTAGCATCCGATTTGATATCCCGTACTTAGGGTAGGTTGGAGTCGTACTGCGTTGCTTCCAATGCTGTTTTAGTTTTCGCCCGATGAACGTTGGTATCTCAATCAGAACGAAATAAACCAGTTCCACTCCGCTTATTAAAGAGCAACCCAGAAAGAGCCCAGCAATACCGCCAAAAGCAACTAAAAATAAAGAAAAGTAAAATTATTTTTAATGAAATACATACATACATATTATACCGTACCACCTCCTATTAAAAAAAAAGTGCGCCGTATACCAGCGAATATGACGTATTTTTGCAAGACAATTACGAAGAAAAAATTTTTTGACCGAACGTAGGGGTCGCGCATTGACATATAACTTCATAGCTCTGGTGTTTACAGACGGATTTTAAAGTTTGGTATATCAATGTTTTTGTCTCAAGGAGACCAATATTTACGAGCTTTAAATTCCTCAAAATCAATTTCAGGCCTTTCAAGGACTTGTAGGAATATTTTTTTTTTTTTGGAGAAAAAATAATTGGTCTCTTTCAGACAAAAACATCGATATGTCATTCAATATGATCAGACTTTTACTACCGAAGATATGATGAAAATGAAAAAAGGGAGCCCTACGTTCGGCAAAAAATTTTCAAAAATTTTTTAAAAATACTTCTGCTGGAAATATCGATATACTTTCTGAGCAAAAGATTAATGATATTTTAAGAGCTTTATTTTTTTAATATTAGGGTGGCACATTAGGATGGTAGAAACTGAGATCTGGAGGGTAAGTACTAGAACGGTACACCTGAGGTTAATGACCTCTATAGAGGTCATATTGGTCTCCTTTAGAAAAAAACATTGATGTAACAAACTTTAAAATCCGACTGTAAGCACCAGAGATATGAAGTTATATGTCAATGCGCGACCCCTACGTTCGGTAAAAAATAAATTTTTTTTCGTAATTATCTTGCAAAAATGCATCATATTCGCTGGTATACGGCGAACTTTTTTTTGAGGTACGGTCTAATACATATGTATCTCTTATGCAATTGTTGTGTGTGGAACATATTATATTTTATCAAAAATGTCAATAAAATTGGAAGGCTTCCATATGGAAGTGATTTGGAAACATTCCTCATCGTATACTTTGGAAACTTATGGGACGTTTTAAATTGATATTGTTTCCAAACCGCTTTCTTAAGAATATATGTGGAAACAGTAGTATAAGAATTGATGGGGTGAAATTCCTCATCGTATCTTTTGGAAACTAATGGAAAGTTTTAAATTGATATTGTTTCCAAATCGCTTCTTAAGGAATGAATGTGGAAACGATTGCTTGTTTTAGGGCAATTTCATTTTCAATTTATTTCAAATAATAACATCGCCAGCAACGCCATAGATAGGTACTTCATAAGGGGGGGGTTTACTGAAGCAAAATAAAATTATATATTAAATTATATTTAACTTAATATCTGCTAACAAAAATAACGAGTTAAAAATACACCATTTGCAATTTATCGTCACACATAATATGGCAAAATTAAATATTTTGGAATATTTGCGTTTTTATTTAATATAGAAAAATATTCTGGATTGCTAAGGGGGGAGGTTTGAACCCCCAGAATCCTCCCATATCTACGGCGTTGATCGCCAGAAATAAGGTAGCCTCCGTAGTCGAGTAGGTAGCGTGCTTAACTACCACCTCAGAAGTCCCGGGTTCGAATCTGGGCCATCACGAACCATTTTTAGTTGTTATTTATTTGTTGTTTCCACATTAATTTTTAAGACAAAGGAGTGGAATGTTTCCACATTAATTTTTAAGACAGCAGAGAGAATAATGTTTCCCTCATATGACATAGTGTGTATAAAAAGAAATGGAATGTCTAACGTAAGGATATGCTTCCTAAATTCTATGGAATGTTTCCTGCTTACATCTGGGAATGTTTCCATTTCCCAGAGGGAATACATTTTTCAGAAATATGACACAAAACAGAATTTTCTAATAAATTTGATACAAAACAGACTTTTTTCTAGAAAATTTCCAAGAAATACAGATATTAAAAACATAAAGTTCTGCTTTAGAGTGTTTTTAAAAGTGGTTTTTAATAGTTCTTGTGTAGTTCTAGAAAATAAAAACTCTGCCAACCAATAAATTTTAATAAGTTATTCAGTGCATAGACTGGTGAGACTATACAAATGCCAATAATATACATAATTTAAATAAGTTTTAAAAATATTTCTCAGAAAAGACCCCGCAATAGTTTTTGAAAATTAACCGTTTGTTCCTGTTTTAAGCCGAATTGAAGAAGCCCAAAATATATCGAGAAAACAAAATTACTTCGCAATTTGAAAACCCATTTCTTCGTATTGGAAATGTACGTTGTACATAAATAAAATAGTTGAACAAATTTTACGTTCTAATAAAAGTTCTTCGAAAAAGAACGAAAAAAGAAATTAGAAACGGGATCCTTGACCTCAATAACCTTTAGAGTAAAAAATAAAATCGATATAACATTCTTTAAGATCGCATTGTAAATGTCGAAGATATAACGAAAAATTTAAAAGTAGGAGGCCTACATTCGGAAAAAAAATAAAATTTGTTTTTAAATAATTCCACTAGGATAATCTGGGATACCACCTTGATCAAAAAGCTCCCGAAATTTTTTCAGGAAATTAAAAATACAAGATTATACATCAAAATCGATATTGTCCCCTTCAAAATAATCCCAATAATAATCCAAAATAAAAATTAATAATAAAATAGTCCCCTTCAATTGATCAAGAACTAGACCTACTAGTTTTATGTCGACTCCTAGCCGTTCGGAGTTCATGTTCTTAAGAAGCTTTACATGGCACTATTTACTCTCTGAGGTTTGTCATTGTGTGCAGAGAGGTGACAGCCGAACAGAAAAATTAATTCAATTGAAAAAACTTTCTGTGTCAGATGGAATTGAACCAGGGTTCTCTGGCGTATGGGTCACGCACTCTACCCACTGCGCCACGGCAGCCACCATCCTCGAAGCATGTCTTATATTCGGTCTGCGGTGCTCTCATCTTGGGTCCTGAAACGGGTTCCGCGGAGCGGTTTCTTGAGTTAACCGAATAGGAAAAAGTCGCAGGGAGCCAAATCAGGTGAATTCGGTGGTTTTGAATGGTAATTGTTTCGTTTTTAGCCAAATGTTCACGGATAGCGATGGCATTGTGCGACGGTGCGTTATCGTGGTGCAAGATTCACGAGTTGTTTGCCCATAAATCCGGTCTTTTTTGGGCAAATTGTTTCACTCAAACGTCTCATAACGCCCAAATAATAATCCTTGTTGATTGTTTGGCCTTGTGGAAGGAATTCATTATACACAACACCCTTATAATCCATGAAAACTGTGAGCATCACCTTCTTTTTCGACTGAAAACGACGGGGTCATCCGGTGCATGCCATTCACTCGCTTGATGTCTGGATTGTATGTAATACTCAAAAATACACGTCTCGTCTCCAGTAATGATCCGTTTGATGAATGTTGGGTCGAAATCGGCCTTAGAAATCATGTCTTTTACAACGTCAATGCGGTCCCTTTTTTTCACGAAATTCAAGTCTGTCGCCACCAGCTCTACAGCGACACGTCTGAGGCCCAAATCATTAACCAAAATGTCTCAAACGGATCCAAAAGCAATGCCCAACTCCTCTGCTATCTCTATAATGGTCAATTTGCGGTCTACAGTCATCCATTCCTTGATTTTATTCGGTGTTCTCGTCGGTTTTCGATGTCGATGGCCTGCCACTGCGTTCATCATTGTTCACGGACTCACGGCCACTTCAGAGTGTCGTTTTCTTTAGAGTATCGTTGTCGAAAGTGGCCTCCGTGGCGTAGTTGGTTAAAGTGCGTGGCCGCTATGTCAAAGAACTTTGGAAACCCAGGTTCGAACCCCAGCAGTGACAGAAAATTATTTGAATTAAAATAATTTTTCTGTACGGCCGCCACCTCTCTGCAGACAATGGCAAACCTCAGAGAGTAATCAAAATGCCATGTAAAGCTTCTTGAGAACGAGAACTTTCCGTTCATCGCCGTTCGGAGTCGGCGTTAAGCATGTAGGTCCGGTTCTCGGTCAATTGTGTACAAACTTTATAACACGCACAACACAATTGATCATAAGAAGCTAGGTCAAAGTCCTTTCAAGGGCTGAAATGGCCAGTAATTTATTTATTTTTTTTTTATCGTTGTCGAAACACTTTTCTAACATTTGCAATGTCGTCGCACCATTGAAACCGTTTTTAACGCAAAATTTAATACAAACTCGTTGTTTCGAATTCAATTTCATTTTTAAAATTGTACAAAATCGAAAACACGCACAATCGCAGATGTACTCAATACGGCGTCACTTTTACGAATGTCAAGCTATCAAGCTAAAAAGATAACTCAAATGGAGTGACTAAAGCACCACACGGTCGTGATTCCGGGAACTTTTTGATCAAAGTGGTGTACTTTTTTCGGAAGTGTTTGATGATTTTCTGTGAGTTTTAATTTTATAACTGAATTTTATTTCAAAAGAATGGTACTACATTAGGATGGTAGAAACTGGAATCTGGTGGGTAAGTGCTAGAACGGGGTGCTTGGCCCAAATGACCTATAGAACAAAAAAGTTGGAATCCTCCAAACAAAAAAATTTACATATCATTCTTTAGGATCGGATTGTAAATGCCGAAGATATGAAGGAAAACTTAAATTCGCGACCCCTATGTTGGGTAAAAAAATTTTTTTTTTTGAAATTTTCTTTTAAAAATTCTTCAGATTAAATAGTGTGCTGTGTACTTTGTTTTCGATACGGTCTACTGTATATCTTTGTACATTTCGAAGGTTTTTTAACGGGGATCGAGTTGTTTTCGACAAAAAAATGTTTAACGGATTAAATTTTGAGCTTAAATTGTTTTTGTAAGTGCTTTGTGTATTTGTTCTTTCGCTTCCTTCCTTTTTTAAGGGATAATTGGAAGTGTATATAAAAAAAAATTTTTGAAAAAATGGATATTTCCATACTTTTAAATAAAATAATATATATTATTAGAATTCAAACTAGTTTTCTACGAATAAAACAACGACTAGGACTACATAGTCCCAGCTCATCCAATGCAAGTCATATTATCTTGCATTTTTGACCAAAGATCCCATAGAAACTTTTTAGTCCTAATGACTCACTTGGGAACTTAGATAAGTCCAGTCATTAGCTAGACCTTGGAGCTCATACGAGTATAGCTCTAAGAAATCCGGATGACACAATCTGGAGGTAGCTTAGTCACCTTGAAATATCTTGTCCAAATGGTCCTTTAATCATGCTTTAGGAGTTCACATGAAACAAAAACAGTTAAATCAAAGTAAAAATCTTCTGGAATAAGCTCAGATGCATCAAAGTTGCAAAACGTAAATACTTGAAATCCCGTGTATTTTCAAACTTCACCTTTAGTTCGAGTTCGTGTTTTCAGAAATTAACTTCAGAGAGTTCATTCATACACTTCCTTATTCATGTGAAATTCGAAATAAATCTTCTCATTCCAGGACGCATCAAACTGATATAACAAAAAGAAGGTTCAATTCTCTATAAGCAGAAAAACTTCTCCAAAAAAAGATTGACCTTCTCAAAAATTTCTCAAATGGAGTAATACTTTGTGTCTCTGAAACTTTTTGAAGTGCCAAGCCTACTTGAACTACTTGAACATATGAATTTCAAAATGAACAAAAAATGAACACTATGTAATTATTGCCTGCTATAAATCCCTATAACTACCATTTGAGCTTATACCCTGTGAACTTATTACTGGTTCAAAACCCGAAATGGTCTATATTAACCAATAAAATTTGGTGCTTCTTTAAAATAAGCATGCTTAAATATTTATATTTTGAATATACTGAAAACAAATTTGAGCTCTAGGCCAAGCATGTCTAGACAACATGAAGACAAAGAAGGCAACAACCTCTTCTGTCAAAATAAATTCCGGGTTACTTTCTCGGCATAATAAGCAGTATAAGTAGAACCTAAGTTGCTTGAGGCGTCCGTGGCGTAGTTGATTAAAGTGCGTGGCCTCTATGTCAACGAACCTTGAGACCCGGGTTCGAATCCCAGCAGCGACAGAAAATTATTTGAATTAAAAAATGATTTTTCTGTACGGCAGCCACCTCTCTGCAGACAATGGCAAACCTCAGAGAGTAATCAAAATGCCATGTAAAGCTTCTTGAGAACAAGAACATTCCGTTCATCGCCGTTCGGTGTCGACGTTAAACCTGTAGGACCGGTTCTCGGTCAATTGTGTACAAACTTAATAACACGCACAACACAATTGATCATAAGAAGCTAGGTCGAAGTCTTTTCAAGGGCTGAAATGGCCAGTTATTTATTTATTTATTTTTATTATAAGTAGCTTGAGTGGATCACAGTGAAAAGTCATACAAGATTACTAATGGGTTGGTGTAGCGGCCAACGAAACAGTCTGTATAGTCAAGCTGTGTGATTTGCTCTATACAGAGCCGTTGTTGTTGTTGTTGGTTGTTGCCTTCTTTGTTTTCATGTTGTCTCGTAGTCAATATGCTTGGCCTAAAGCTCATATTCGTTTTCAGTATAAATAATGAAAGGCCGTATTCAAATATTAAGATTAAAAATATATTTTAATCTTAATATTTGTATACGGACTTTTTCATTATTTATATTATATTACATAATTTCTACTCATCATTTGTGCTTGTAGACAAAAAAAAAAAACAAAAATCAAAGTTCACCACTGCACTGCATCGGCCCCCACGTTGAGTAACACTGATGCTATCCGCCACTACTCACCCATCAAATCAACCCAGCCGAACACCAAACTTGTGCGGTAAACCATCATTGAATCGAAGCGGAAATGAACATCCAAATCAACATATGACAAATTGCCACGAATTTCCGGCGGCAAGAAAGTTGGGCGAATATCCGTAAAAAAATTCAAAGAATAACAGTTGCGAAAGCATTTGCAGACCATGCCTGAAAAATGATTGGTCACGTATTGCTCCTCAGCAGGCTGATGGGAGTAGAGGAAGAAATCTAAAAAGGAAATGTAGGAAGAGTAAAAAGTTTCGTTTCCAAATAAAGAAATATAACATGGATAAAAATCAATTGAATATAAATAAGAGAGAGATAAAAACAAAAAAAAAAAAATATAATAAAATAAAGAGGCTAGAAAACGAACCATTATTGCGAGAGAGGCATGGCAAATCCTTGGCCATGCACGAGCGATATGGACCTGTTGGAAAGAAAGGGCAGAAAAAAAAGTGTTGCATTATTCAATAGCATGCTGTTGTAAATTTTGTTGTTGTTGTACCCGGGGGAAATAATAAATCCATTGTGCAGTTACAATAACGCACCAAATACTCCTGGTGGCACTGGGCCTGGCAGTTCTCAATCATGTAAACATAGCCTTGGAGCGATTTGAAGTTATTGCTATTACGCTCATCCTAGGTTGAAAGTGAATGAAAAATATGGGTGAAATAAAAAAAAAAAATCAATTGTTTATGAAAAACTACCTGGAAAATACATTGACGCTGCTCGGAGGATATAATTCTTGTATCATTGTCAAAGAAGTAGATGATGGGCTCAAATTGCACTATGGTGTGAGTATTCTCGGGTACTTCGGAGGGATCATTATGCCAAACTAAGGGTTCGGTGACCATAACCTGTTGATCAAAGCAGAATATAAGCTAAGCTTTTATGAATAAAACAGAAAAAAAAACACACACACCGTAAGACCCTTCTCATTGGTGCGATTGGGAAAGTGTTTCTCCGGATTAATTAGAACACGCACTGTTAGCCCACTTGTTGGCCCACAGCTACCTGTACGCCAAGGCCATTTCGGATCTAAACGCTGCATGCGCTGACCCTCAACTGTTTCCAGCGTATTGAAAGACCAACATAGCCCATTCTTGCTGCGACGCTTCGAAAAAATCTCACAACAGTTCATTGGGAGATGCCGCCATACACACTCGGCCAAAAGCTCCTCACAGCGCCAGGTCATGAAATCAAAAACATTGCTAAAATTAACATTATTCAGCATCTCAAGTGGTTCATCCTGAAGCACGCCAAAGTCGTCAAAGTTGCCAAAGCGTAAATCATCATAGGTACCTATGACGCGCTCGAAAAGCGTCAGCTTATAATCGGATCTCTCACCGGGCAGAAATAGTTCTTTCGCCTCCTCGAGGCGAAACCAGTTCAGATGGTTTTGATTGCATATTGTAATGACTGGAAAGTTGATACGATACACTGGTAGGCGGGTAGTGTCGATGACAGTCTCAAATTTACCCTCATTAAAACGGTCCGACAGTATGAGGCAAACATAGACGGCACCCCCTAGCGCAAACATGATTGCAAACAGCCAAAGGGTGCTACAAACAGAAAAAAATGTTGATACATTCTACGATCTCAGATTCTCAGAGAGAAAGAGAGCTTCTTTGCCCCCCACTTACCGCTCAAAGCGTCCCGAGCTATCACTCAAAAGACGATTCATGCCGTGAATTGTGCTGCGCTTGGCAAAGCGGTGCACCAACTCGCCTACGCTGGCCCACCACGTTTTGTGCGGCTTGCTATTAGAGACCTTAGAGTGCTCCATATCTGCATGACGCTTATTAAGAATTCGTAATGAGCTCGTTTGTGCCGGCTGAAAATGTGGATATGCCATGCTTGTTGTTGCTATTTTCGAAATAACTTCCTAAATACTTCTGGCACGAAGCTTGAGCGTTTTTAAACTGAATCTAGCTGTTTCAAAATCTTGTGAGTAAGTGAGTCCGACTGAGTGGCCCTTTATAGTTGTCTATAATTAACCATTATAATTATCTTAATAATGTGTTTGCCGGATCTCAAATACACTCGCCTTGTTTACCTTTGTAATTTAACGTTTATATTAAACGTTCGAAATACGCTTTTTATTGTTTCTTTACATAGCGTTGTTGTTTTTTTTTTATTTGGCTCCGCTTTTCTTTTTTTTTATATATATTCTACACGTGATTTACACTCGCTTTATTTGCAAAATATTAAGGTCAAAGTTAGTTCTGGCATCGTTTCGATTCACAGTCGCCGGAAGTCCCTAGAGTGTTGTTCCACTTTGTTTCGCTTTGAATCAAGTTGTTTCGGAACGATTAATAAACGGTTGTCAGCAACGGCGTTGGTAAGTAAAAAGGATAAGTTCGGCTAGGCTTTCAAAGAAGGTGTTCTTGTAATTGCCTATTGAAGTGAAAAAGTGTTGAAATAATTGTTGTTGGTAAATAACTGAAAATAGCGTTGTGAACAAATGACCTTGGATAAAGGCAGGGTACAAAAATTTTTATTTGCATTTTTTAGAAGTTTTTAAATATAAATAGTTTAATTCTTTTGAACTAAAACCAACTAACGATAAAGTGCAGCCTGTTTTATAACCTTGAATATATTTCAGTAGAATTGTAGTTGTTAAAATAAAAAATTGTGTCAAACAAAGCAGAAACAATTATGACATTGTTGCACGCCAAGTGCAAGGATTTAATTTTAAACTGTCATTGTCATGGCTGTGCAGAAATTAAATGTCCCTAAAGGCTAACTTATTTCAATCGGTCCAAAAAGGTAATCTATAAATAGACAAAAGTTTACAACAAGCAAAATACAGCTATGTTCATAAAAATAGCAGTACTCTGTTTATTATTTTTGTTATTATTAAAAATTTTAATGCAAATGAAGAATGATCTGGATATTAATCCAGTCCAATTTTCCATATTTTTATTAGAAATACTTTTTGTTAAAAAATCAAAATGGATGTTCACAATAATAGCAGCGCTTTTCAAACAAGAAAACAATTTGAGAAAATATAGAAAAACTTAAATATTTTTTAATTATAAACTTTATTTGTAATTTTAAATTTGAATATGACCTTTCAATACATATATTGAAAACAATTTTGAGCTTTAGGCAAAGTATGTTGACAACAAGACAACATGAAGATAATGAAGGCAACAACCAACAACAACAACAACAACAACGGCTCTGTATAGAGCATATCACACAGCAGACTAGACAGACTGTTTCGTTGGTCGCCACACCAACGTATTAGTAGTCATTTTCACTGCTATCCACTTAAGCTACTAAGGTCCTACTTATACTGCCAATATGCGGACAAAGTTACTCGGAAGTTTATTTTGACGGAGAGAATGCTTTGTACATTAGTAACTAAGTTCTTATCTACTTAGGATGCACCCTGTGTCAAGGTTAACTTTGATCGTGTAATACTTTTAGGCATAGCCTTAACTCAGTTCATCTTCGAAAATTCGATCACAGTGGTTTACCGCTTTCAGAGCATGTTGAGGTTGTGTTATTTTGTTGTTAACTCCTTCCTCTTTCCTAATTTATTTGTAATTTAAGAGTTAATATTTAGTAGCATGGTCTCCATTTTGAATGATTGCGACATATCTGTGTTGCACAGAATTGACCAAGCTCTGACCAGAGAACGCAAATAAACAAAAACGAATCGTTCTATTTTGTTACGTTCGGATCTTTCAAGCGAACGAACCAAAAACGATTCAAACAACAAAAGAACGATTGGGCGTCTGTTTTGTTTTTCGGTTTCTGTCACTAACGAAACCATTAACAAAACGAAACGATTGAGCGACGAAGAGACACAAACGATACCGAAACAACGATTCGTTAAACGATCGTCGGATAACAAAAAAAAAATTTTCTACCTCGCCAAGGTTGCACAAGTACGTACTTTTGTACCATTTTGGATACTTTTTTATTATTTAAATACGAAGTACTAATCTTTTCGTACTAGTACAATTTTATTTCCATCCTTCCCTTATGAATTTTGTTCTTGGTGTTGCCAAACATCTTTAGATTTACTTTCTTTATAGTTATATGGCAGCACTCCAATAGCTATTCCAAGATTGTTTACGTATGGGATGCAGAAAATACACAAGGAATACCATTTCAATGAGGAAAGTACGAGGAATACCAAATATAAAGGAATACGAAATATGGAACGTACTTGGTACAATCCAGTTTATATGAAATTTTCATACAAATCAAATGGTACCAAGTACGTACACTGAAAAAAAAAATGTTTTAAAATTGACGACAATTGTTATTAATTTGACATATTTGTGTTTAAAAAATAGCTTGCAACAAATTTCGTCAAAGTAAGAGCAAATGTATTTAAAAATTTTGAAAAACATATGAAAAAAAAGTCAAATTAACAACACATTTTGTGAACACATTGTGTTTAATTTTAAGCTAACTTTTATTTCTGTGTACTATTTCGTACTTCCTTTATATTTGGTATTCCTCATACCTTACTCTCTGCATCGTATTCGTTATAAGTTTGTTTACAAATAATATTAAAACAGAGTGAGGAATGAAATGATGCTGCCATGCCATTTTAAATAAATAAAAAGAATATTTCATACGATGCAACATTTTTGTGCAATTAGTAAACGTTATTATTTGAAAGCTGCATTTGTGGAAAGTTAATAAAATGCAAAAGCAAATAAATGTAAGTAAAGTACATAATGAAAACATTAAAAATCTTAATATTTGTTTTTGCTACGGTCAAATTAAACAAAAATCAAGGAAAATTTTATATCAAGCTGGCAGTCAAATTCGAAAGTGTTAGTGTGTAAGTGAAAAAGTGTAAGGGTATTGCAGCTTGAAAGGCAAAACTTCACCGCGTTACCCCCGTGTACCCCACTTTATGGGGGAATTGAGACGGATCACTTTGCTTTTCTTTTTGTCACTGGATGTGACTGTTGGAAATTATATCTTGCTAAACATATGTTTTACAGACAGGTAAATGCAATTATAGACTTTAAATACTTTATTGAATACATATTAATATATTTAAAATATAAATTTTATTTATTTATAATATATTTATACTCTATGACAACACATAGTTTTATTTCACTGAATATGCATGGTAAAAATGTCAATAAATATAGTTACATAATAATATACGATTATATAATATACATACATTAATTTATTTGTTTTTTCTAAAGTCATATCTTGTTAGAAAACCGTTACTTTTTTATGAATGTGGCACCTCGTTTTATTTTTTAATGCAATTTTTTATTTTTGGTGGCAACATTTATTATTTCAATAGTACTTTTTTATTTTTCTCCGATGCAACCTTGTACCTCGCATTATTTTGCGCAGTTAGCATTTTTTGCGCAGTTTGCATTTTTTGCATTTACGTATCAACAATTTTGCCTCAAACTTGATGAATTTTTGGCTTAGAATATCAGACTAAAACAGAAAACAAAGCAAACGAAAATAAAGAGGACAAAAGTATAGAAGCGATTGTCATTGATAGATTCTTCAAATAAAATTGTTTTTTCTACGTTCACAAATATCAACCACTGAATGATGACAACGCTATTGACAAACAGGTCAAAAACAAAATTCAAAATCAACTCTATAGAAGAGGCAAGCATCATTCGCATGCTGACTCTTTCCACGGAGTTTGAGTTCAATGCCTTTTGCATACCAATGATCACTAATGAAACGTTTGATTTGGTTTCGTTTTCTATACTGACACGTTAGCGAAAATTATAAAAATTACGTTAGTTCTCTCTTCCACTGAAAAGTTTCGTGTTTCGGTAGGCCTCACGAACGAAACGAATGAAAAATAAACGTTTTGTATCACCCTCTGAGCGATCTGTTCGGATATCGTTTAGATCATTTGCGTTCTCTGGTTCTGACATCGTTCAATCGGTATTACATACCATGATTCACTCACTATTTCCCAGTGTTCCTTGCTATTTTTTAGATTCCCTGCACTTACTGCTTTTTTAATGTCTTCCTAAAGGTTTTTTATTGTGTCTAGGTCCGGAGACTGAGTTGACCAATCCTTTAAGTGAACATTTTTTTCTCCCAAAACTATTGTTGTGCATGCTTACTTGTGCACTTCGGGTCATTATACTGCTCATATACACATTTCAACGGCATATTGCCCTCAGAAAATGGAAACATTGTTTCTTCAAGTATCTGAATATAAAGAAATTGATACATGATTCCGGTTATCGGATATATGGGTGCAACGCCATGATAGGAGAAACATATCCATACCATAAACTTAGCGTCATCATGTTATACTGATTTAACGCTACATTTTGGAGCATAAGGAATCATGTAAGTGTTTAACGTAGACACCTGCCTTGTCGGCTCTATTCTACAGTGCCCCTTGGCACAAGGAGTCTAGGGGTTCAAGGAAATGACGTCCAGCGGATTAATCTTCAGGAACGCCAATTTAGCAACGTACGGTAATTAACGTACATCCAATACCGATGATCTTCCCGACGCTAACACCAGCTACGTTTCATTAGCGTCCTTCCGACAATCCCCTGCACCCCACTTCCTTCATCCCGGATGCGACCAAGGCCCTATGTTATAGTTTCAATAACGGTTCCACCACCACACTTAAGCATATTTAGTTTAATACATATCAAGCGTTCTCTCTGTCCAAAATAAATTCCGGGTAACTTTTTCGGCATATTGGCAGTATAAGTGGAACCTAAGTAGCTTGAGTGGATTACAGTGAAAAGTCATGCAAGACTACTGATGAGTTGGTGAAGCGGCCAACGAAACAGTCTGTATAGTCAAGCTGTGTGATTTGCTCTATACAGAGGTTGTTGCCTTCTTTGTCTTCATGTTGTCTTGTTGTCAACATACTTGGCCTAAAGTTCAAATTTGTTTTCAATTTTAATAAATATCCTGTATGGATTGCATACCTATATTGGAACCACAGTACCAATCATAGAAGGCTACTGTTATCACCATCCACATTTATTGGTAGAAATCAAGACCGATCTAAAATCTCTGACAATATGGGGCATTGTCACCGGATTGTATACAAGCGCAGCTCCACGCCTAACACAGCCAGCACGAAACTCCCCGAAGGGCCAACCCTGTGATAGTCTCCTGGGCTAAAGGATTTGCCCCGACATAGAACTCACACACATTGACATATAGCGTATCACGTATGACTGTGAAGAATATAATTCAACACTTACTACACCAAGATGAACCTTGAGCCACCAAATGACGTCCAACAGCCTGTCCAGCTTCACCAATTTTGCACTACTGTGTTGGCAACCACAGTAATACTACATTGAACATCCCGAGAACCTCTTAAATTGAATTGGAAGTGGAACTCATCACGCCCATAATCCATCTGAACAATCTGAGACCACCTTAGGATAGGCCACTAAGGTGAGTCTCTTCATGCCCTGAATGCTTCAGTTAATACATCCCAGTTACGCCTTCAGATACTTCACATTATTCATTCGCTCTGAATTTATTCTGGCTTACGCCTTTTTGAAACTTCGCATTTTTGCTCCGACTTTAATAGCTCACACCATTACAACACATCACATCGCTCCGAGTATTATAGCTCCTCTATATCACACATCGCTTACTAAAACTAGGCTGTCAGACTCTTCTAGTGGCTCATCATGTACTGCACTAGCAAGCACGCGGTTTTGCAGTTATTACTGCCACCCATTTTAAACCATCAATTAAAGCACTCTAAAGACATGCTATTGTGAAAATGTATTTGTGTTCATGTTTCCGTCAGGACAATGACTATTCCCTTGTTAACAAATTATTTTTCGGATCATTGCTACTCCTTCGTAGGCATTAACTACCGTTGATCATGTCAAACGATCCAGCCTACTGCCATTGATTTAGCTAAACACGCAAGGCTCAAGGCGGGCCTGATCATAAGCAGTATTAATGGATATTCTCACGTATTTCCAACGACCTTTCGATTCATAAAGAACTATTTTGCTCTCATCACTCCAGAAAATGTTTTGCCATTTTCCGATAGATAACTCCAGGTATGCTTTAGCGAAAGTTAGTCTTTTAATAAGGTTTCTTTTTACAGTAATGGTACATTTCGGGGTTTCGTGCGGCCAGCTTAGCTTCCAGTGAACGTCTTCGTATTGTCACTGAACAAATCGACACCTTTAGATTCTCTTTTTTTTAGAACTGAATTGCGGATCTTGCTTTACCATTTGCGCTATTTTTCGATCCCTGCGGATGCTCTTAGCACGTTTTGACCCACGTGTTTCGCGTTTGTTTTGTCATTTTAAGGTATTTGAAATCATTTTGAAAGAGCAACCGACGATTTTTTTCAATTTCTCGATTAGTTTTCCCTTCCTTTCGCCAGATTTTAATTATATTCCATATTTTCTTCAGAACAGTGTTTAAATCGGACCATTTTGCTTTATAACTGAATGAAATAAATTAAATGAATAAATTTATAAACAATAATATTTCTAAATAAATAATCGCTTACCTGTCATTAGTATTAAATAAACTTATTTTGCAACAGAGCGGACAATGAAATATTGCTGCTATTATTATGAACAGCTATTCTTGAAACGCGATCGAATTATCTCATAAAATATAATGAACCTTTATTTGAAGCGCTCGCAATATACTGTTATAAGGGCATCTTCATGCAGTTAACAACAAGTAACAAGTTTAACATGTCTTTTTGACACTTTCATAATATGAGGAATTGGCCTGCGCTTTTTATGAACACAACTGTAAATACTACCTATACTATATAGTTTGCACGGACTGATCTGGATTTTCTTTTGTGAAATGAACGAGGAAAGTACAAAAAAATTTTTGGAAGAAAACCGGTATATCAGCTGTATGTTCAACGTGTCTGGAGCTATCTTATTTGTTTTTTTTTTATATAAAGAGGTTAAAATGTCATAAAACCTTTTCATTCTCAACACGGAGAGAAATAATATGACCTAAGAAAATTCAAAACTAAGTTTCATTTTCTCAAATTAAGCACAAAAAAACTAGAATTAAGAAAAATTTATTTAGCATTATTAATTTATTAATTTTTGAGCATTTATTTCAAAAATTGAGTGCTAGAAACAAGGATAAAATACTTGATTCTAGAACATGGTACAACACTTTAATCAACAAAATATTTTCTTAATTTAAACAATCGCAGAGAATTATTTTAGTTTTCAGCAAATTGTTTCCTTGAATCAAGCAAATTTTCCTCATTTCAACTTATATTGGCATGCTTACAATTCACAACATGTTTACATGAAAACATGTTTAAAATGGTGTGGATTGACAAACTATGGCATGGTCCGAAGGTGCAGTGTCTTATCTGTTACTTTATTTGAAAACGTATAAGCGAGAAATTTTTTATGATCGGTTATCCTACATCCTGGTGGCGGCCGTGGCGCAGTGGGTAGAGTGCGCGACCCATACGACAGAGAACCCTGGTTCAATTCCATCTGACACAGAATGATTTTTCAATTGAATTAATTTTTCTGTTCAGTCGTCACCTCTCTGCAGACAATGGCAAACCTCAGAGAGTAAATAATACCATGTAAAGCTTCTTGAGAACATGCACATTAGCCGTTCGGAGTCGGCATAAAACTAGTGGGTCCAGTTCTTGATCAATTGTATACAAACATTTAATAACACGCACAACACAATTTGATCATAAGAAGTTCGGATAAAGTCTTTTCAAGGGCTGAAATTACCAGTTTATTTATTTATTTTTATATCCTACATCCTACATCTATGCTGAAGGATTTTCATTATAATAAGAAAATTAAGTTTCTAACATAAAAAAAAACATTCTAGTATTAAGAAAATTTTTTACTTGAATCAAGCAAATTATTCTCAACTTCAAAGAAAATCAATTTCTCAAATTAACCAAATTATTAGTTTTCAGTAAATTCTTTACTTGAATCAAGCAAATTTTTCTCACATCAAGCAAATATTAGTTTTGAATATAGAAAAAATATTGTTGAGTTTTAAGCAAATGTTTCTTGAATTAAGCATTTTTTTCTTAATATCATATGTTTTAAATTTGCTCATTTCTAGCAAAATAATGCTTGAATTGAGCAATTTAGTCCCGTTATCTAATGTTCCTTTTCTCAACTGAGTGCATGACGTCACACAGTACTTTTGTTTGACAAAAACGTATGCATTTGTGCAATCTCTTAGGCAAATTGATGAAATTGAAAATAAATTCTTTCGAAAAAGTAAGGTAAAAATATCTACTCTTCTGTTAAAAAAAATATGAATATATTCGTATACGAAAAATATGAATTTTTTAAACTTTCAAGATTTTTGTCTTCTAAACTATTCGAGACTGACAAAATTTTATTGTACCAATGGGTTAAGGATGTGGCTGTAACAATGGGTTAAGGAATGGATTTAGGCGTGGGTGTGGGAGTAAAATTATTCCAAATTCTGACAATATCGCTTGTGACGTCATGTTCTCTCTCTCTCTCTCATTTGTGGAACACGTAATCTGGTTTCTATCATTCTTGGAACAAGCAAAGAATGTTTGATTTTTTTATCTCAGCGAAAGCATTTCTCTTATCTTTTCTCTTATAAGAGTCAAAACTAACTGGAATTCTCAGAAAAGTAAAGTTAAATTTATTTTATTTGATTGAGTTATCTTACGATATTGTAGACTCAAACCATTTTTTCAATATTATGTGACTGGTGACTGTACGTGTTAAGCATTTATTTGGTGCTTAATCAGTTTATTCAGAACCCGCTCTCATACACCTATTTTTTTTTTTTTTTTTTTTTTTTTTTTAAATAAGGCTATGAAGTTGCCATGAAATTGCTCTCGAAAGCTATTATTGGCTTAGACTACCCCAAGAATGATAGAAACCAGATTACGCGTTCCGCAAATGAGAGAGACAGAGCATGACGTCACAAGCGATATTGTCAGACTTTGGAATAATTTTACTCCCACACCCATACCGAAATATTTTTGTTTCTTAATTTTATAATATGTATATGGACCTCTTAAACCGATTGGTACAATAAAATTTTGTCGGTCTTGAATGGTTCAGGAGATAAAAATCTGAAAAAATTTAAAAAATTGTTTTTTTTCGTAAACGAAAATTTTCATTTTTTTATGCAGAAGAGTAGATATTTTTACTTTGCTTTTTCGAAAGAATTTATTTTCAATTTCGTCAATTTGCCTAAGAGATCGCACATTTGCATACGTTTTTGTCAAGTAAAAATACTGTGTGACGTCATGCACTCAGTTGAGAAAGAGAGCATTAGATAACGGGACTGCGGAAAGCGTAATCTGGTTTCTATCATTCTTGAGACTACCCAAGATTTATGTCTCAAATTATTAGGAAAGAGAATTTTGAAGCTGCTATTTACTATCCTATTTTCGCTACGACCCGTACAGTTGCTACCCAAGCACTATTTAGATTGATTCTAAATATCTAAAAATAGCATTCAAATGTTCACAAAATAATTCGGATGAAATGTTAAAAAAATACAGGGTACGGTAAAGTCCGCTCATGTACACATGCAATCCAGTAATAGCTCATTTTGATACACGTTCGTGTACTTTTTAAAATAATACGCCCACTTACAAGATCCAAATTCTAAAAATAATCGAACTTGCTCATAAACGAGAACACTAAAAAATATTTGTTCTCACAAGCGTGTGAGAGAGACGATTAACGATTGGGGTTCATGAGACAGTTCATGAGCCGTACATGACAATGAATAGTAAAAATTAAAGGGGGGCGTAGCATAGCTCCCAGATAAGTCGCAAGAACTTTTATGTATTAATTGAACTCCTTTTATATACCTTCGATTCTAGGACAGAATTATGCGCTCGGACTATAAAGGTCCTAAGTGGTTTTTTTTAATTATTTTGTGTGTTTGAAGACTTCAGGACAAAATAGGTGTTATTTGACAAATTCATTTCACTGGAATTACATGTGTACCTACATAAACTTTTATATACATGAAGGTAAGAGAACCTTTAAAAGTTCCAATTACGCAAATTTATCGATACAATATCGGTGGAATCTTTTGGACATAGAATTATCGATATTTTTCATAAGATTATTGACTCTTATGAATCCATAAAAATTCCAATAAATCACCTCAGAGCCAAGTTATCCTCTGCTCCATCCAGTTTTTATATTGCCCTTCATGGACGTAAGCGGCTCACAAACTGTCTCATGAGCATTAAAAGTCTCATCTGCAATCTCTTCCATGAGTGCATGAGTGCATACTTTTTGGTAGGTACGCTTAATGAGATCTCATTTCTCAAAGTCTCTCCATAAGATACGCGATTGTGAACGAGAGTGATGAAATTTTTGATAGGGTACGCGTCCGCGATCATATAGAATGGAACCAATTAAAATTTACAAAAAAAATATGAATGTTCCTAATAGTTCGTTCATTTCAATTTTATGCAACAAGAATACGATTTTGGTCATTCTTAAGCAAAGATTAAATTTGAATTGAATTTGATATTTTGTGGAGCACAACAGTTTTTTTACAAAAATTTCATAAAAATTTTAAAAATTATTTTTTATTTTTCCAATTTGGTGGGATCGATATTCTCCGTAATGGAACAGAGATTTGGATATTGTGGATTGGTACCACTAGTACATTTCATAGCAGGCGTGGGACAATCTTTGTAAATAGGATAATCCAATACGTTGGCGTATGCAAAGTTGCAGGCTATCAGCATTGACCTAAACGATGAGCCCGGGGTAGAGAAAGCGGACGCTCCACAGCCAACACGTACATTTTTATCACACACTAAGGTGGTAAAGTGACCGTAGATACTAAAAAATTAATAATAAGCAAATAATTAGCGAACAATGAGATCAAAACATCACGAAGTATGAGTTACTTACAATCCATTATACGGATACCTTCTTATATTATTCATATTGGAATAAACAACCTCATCGTACCACATTTTTATAGCTGATTTAAGCTCTTTTTCAGTGTCTATCGGAACAGTGGATGACATTTGGATCAAGTTTTGCCCAGCGAACTTAAAGTAATCAGTATTGCGGCATTGATCATGCATCATAAAGCACTGCCTGACATTCAATTCCGCTAACTCCGCCAATTCTTGATCCCACGATATGGTTGCCATGCGGCAAGCAGGTAAGTGCCTTGGATCGCCACCACCAGCAATTAAGTTGCGATATTTATTAATTTCAGTTACGACTAAGTTCATTCGTTCTGCAGAAAAATAGATCATTTCTGCATCGGCTGGGCATTGTGGACCAAAATGCTGCGTTAAAACAAATGAAACTTAAATAAAGATTTTAAAATAATGTTAACGGATAAACTTACGTAATTGGCGCCACAGCCAATGTGAGCTCCAACGCCCGTGCACAATTTCGGATCGCAGTAGTCAGTGGCCCATACCGAATTTAATGGCGCTACAACGCATAACAACAAAAATGCGCAGAGTTTCATAGCGAGCTAATAATTTGCACTTTATTCGAGATAAGGGAAGCGCTTCGGTGTAGCTACTTGTACCAAACAACTGAGATTGTGCGATTGCTGTTGTGGGTGTCGCTTTTAAAGACGCAAGAATTTTTATTTAATGTCCGTAGTACACAGAAAAATTTATTACTTATTTTATTTTTAATTAACTTTTCTAAATGGTAATTAAAAATGTGTGCTTTAACTAAATAACAAAGGCATAATTTGCAAATACCGTAGCGTTCTATCGGAAAAAATTCAAAAAGTACTGTTGCAAATTAAGAAAATTAAATAGTTTGAAGTTACATGGAGAGAATTCAGGTGACCTAACTACACTTCAACGCGATGAGTTGTCAATATTTATATTTTCTTTCATTCAAGCTATTTATACCTTCCACAGTCATCATGTAATATGGATGTACAGGTAGTTGGACAAAAGGTTAGCATAAAAGGTACTTAAGGATAGGAATATGTGTTTAGATAACAATTTCATTAGTGTTTTCTTTGGCAACCAATGGTTTTTGTTTTATCAATGCTTTGTCTTTTGCTTGTCTAAAAATGCTTTCCTTCCATGGTATATGGGGGTCAAATCTAATGCCATTTGAGCAAAAGTAATGTATTCAGTGAGTGTTTTAATAAAACTTGAAACTTCAATGTCTATGTTTTAACAATTATGTTGAGTCATGTGAAAATAAATTATATAAATGGAAGTTGTAAAAAATTATCGTAGCCAAAAGGAGAAGTTATATAATTTTAAATATAATCTTTAAGCTTTAATTTAGTTTTAAGATAAATATATGTATATTCTTTAACAAGCCAAATGTTGTTCTAATAAATAAATAAAGTGTATGTCACTCTTACTTAATTTTTTTAGCAACGTAATTTATTTTTTTTTTCGGTGTAAAAAAAAACTTGCAGTATCTGCCTTGTTTCTTATCTTTTGTCACAATACATCAGAAAAAATACGTCATAGGTATACAGCTGTTTCCATCAACAATAGTGGATGTAAAAAAAACAATGCTTTTAAATGAGATCGACGGAATCTGGCCGAAATAAAGCAAATTTTACACAAGCTATTTTGTTATCGTTTCTCCAAATTGAAAAAACAAAACAAGTTAGTTAGTCACTTTATAGGCTTAAAAGCTTCGCATATTGGAGTTATTCTTAATCAGTGCCTTATCAGCATGTGAAAAAGTTGATAGAAATTATTTTGCCGGAGATGTTTTTTTATCTTAAACCAACGCTTATGGAATTTCCCTAGATATGCGCAAGCAAGATATTGAATTGTAGAGCTAACAGTGAATAATAATAATAATAATAATGATAATAATAATAATAATAATAAAAAAGAGTTGGCTGTGCCGTGGACACACCCGTAGGTGCGTTTCTTGCTGTTGTTGTTAATGTTGATGTTGATGTTGATGTTGATTTTGATTTTGATGTTGATGTTGATGTTGATGTTGATAATGATGTTGATGTTGATGTTGATGTTGATGTTGATGTTCATGTTGATGTTGATGTTGATGTTGATGTTGATATTGATGTTGATGTTGATGTTGATGTTGATGTTGATGTTGATGTTGATGTTGATGTTGATGTTGATGTTGATGTTGATGTTGATGTTGATGTTGATGTTGATGTTGATGTTGATGTTGATGTTGATGTTGATGTTGATGTTGATGTTGATGTTGATGTTGATGTTGATGTTGATGTTGATGTTGATGTTGATTTTGATGTTGATGTTGATGTTGGTGTTGGTGTTGGTGTTGGTATTGGTGTTGATGTTGGTGTTGGTGTTGGTGTTGGTGTTGGTGTTGGTGTTGGTGTTGATGTTGGTGTTGGTGTTGGTGTTGGTGTTGGTGTTGGTGTTGGTGTTGGTGTTGGTGTTGGTGTTGGTGTTGGTGTTGGTGTTGGTGTTGGTGTTGGTGTTGGTGTTGGTGTTGGTGTTGGTGTTCTAGTTGTCGTTGGATTTGGAGTTGGTGCTTTTCGTTTAGCTTTTTTTTTGCTTCCCCATGGGTTGTGCTCTAATATCAAATAATCCAGCAAAAGTGATGCATATGCGTCACATTAGGCGGTTCCCTGAGGGTTTTTGACACGCCGGCAAATTTTTTTTTATTTTTGTCATATGCCCGAAGACCTCACCTTTGTTTTCGTTCCTTAAAATTTACCGTTGCACCAGTAGTCACAGAGTTAAAAATCCATGCAACTTTTTTCATGGCTGTAGCATTTTTACTGCATTATGTGATTGCATCCCTGAAATCATGACAACAAGAATTTTTTTTGTAATTTAGTTGTGAAGCGTAATAACACACAACTGCTGACGTAAAAGAAAATTTACTGTAGCGCTCCTCCTGAGTGAGTAATAATTCCATGCAACGATATTACATTTCTGTTACATAAGCTGCTATATTCACGACCTGACGACGCCGGAATTTTTTTTTTATTTTTGTCGTAAAGCCATGTATAAAACCTTTATTTTCCTTTTTAAAGTTTTATCGTAGGTTATATACTCATTGAGTAAAAATTCAATGCAACGCCGCTGCATGAATGTTGCGTTATCGATCTTTGAGCGGCTCTCTCAGCGTCCCCATGATGTCAGAAATTTTTTGTTTAATTTTGTTGTGAGGGCTTCCAGTAGGCCTTTATTGGCGTATCGTATTTTTAATCCTAGCACTAATACTCAGCGAGTAATAATTCCATGTAACAAATTTTCAGTTGCGTTGCTTACGCAGCCCCCACTACGTCCCTGTGCCGTATTAAATTTTTTTTTGTTTTTTTAATATAGTCAAAGAATTAACCCTTATGGTCATACTATTTTTTTAATCATAGCTCTTATACCCAGAGAGTTACAATTCAATGAAACGCAGATGAATTTTTAAAAAATTAATTTTTCAACTTTTTTGGAAACTAGAGCAGTACAACGTAACTTCGTCACGTCAATAATAATATAAAATAACTGGCCATTTCAGCCCTTGAAAGGATTTTGACCTAGCTTCTTATGATCAATTCTGTGGTGCTGTTATTAAGTTTGTACACAATTGACCGAGACCTGGACCGAGACAGGTTTAACGCCGACTTCGAACGGCGATGAACGGAATGTTCTTGTTCTCAAGAAGCTTTACATGACATTTTGATTACTCTCTGAGGTTTGCCATTATCTGCAGAGAGGTGACGACCGAACAGAAAAATTAATTGAATTGAAAAAACTTTCTGTGTCAGATGGAAATTGAAGTAGGGTTCTCTGGAGTCTGGACCCCACACTCTACCCCCGCAACTCCACCTGTTCTGACGAGCAGTCTGTTCAAAGCCAGGATAAAGGAGGATGGTCGCAGTCAACGGGTTCGGCCTATCCTGTGTAAATGAGTAGGGACTACCCAGATCCTGAAGCTGGTCGCCCAGTCTGGGGAGTAGGTATACCGTTTGACTTGCTCCTTATGAATTTGTTATCACGGGGATAGTCGTTACCCTCGACAGATATGCTGTCACAATCTCCACCGGTACATTGGCATTGTGGTCTCTGAATAGTCTAAAAAGGCTGGTAAAACGATGCTTATATGATGCATAAAAAGCTGCATAAAGAAGTGTCAAATTGGGGTACTCCGAGATGAAAAGTATATCTTAGTAGCCTTGGAGTGCCAGGTTGAAAAGGTGCAAATAGTGGTGACCATGTGTAACACAAAGTCAGATGCGATGTCGTCTACTCTGTAGCACATCCAATAGTGGTGGCTTTTTCCTTCACAGTCATGAGTGAAAGCAGATGTGTCGGTGCATGTCGAGGTAAATCCCTTTTGTCCGGGGAAACTATCGCAGGGCTGGACCTTCGGGGAGTATCGTGCTGGCTGTGATAGTTCAATGTCGGGTTGCAATTCCCCACATTGTTAAAAATCTAAAATGGGTCTCGATTTCCACCAATAAATGTGGATCCAACTAATCATCCATAATTGGTACTGTTGCGTTCCAACATTGATTACTATCAAAATACTTTATTTATTAATTTAAATATACACTTAAGTATGGTGTGTAACCGGTGTTGAAACTACTATGACAGGGTGTTGGTCGCGTCTGGAGTCATGGAAGTTTCCGCCCAGGAGAGATATGACGGACGTCGCATATTCATTAGCATGACACTGACGTCCTGAAGATTTATCTCATGGTCATCAAATTCCATAAAACTCGACCCCTTTGCCATGGGGCAACGTGGAATGAAGCCTGTATGGCACGTGTCGGCGTTTTAATTAATTGGAATTTCCTTCTACCCACTGCACCACGGCCGCCGACAATACTGTGACAGTGAATACTTGATTTAAATATACATAGTTCAAAACTGACAGAAAACAGGTTCGAAGGGCAATTATTACACAATTCTATTTAGCAACTAAAGGAGGAATTATCTCTGTAACGTGAGATTATGTTGGCCATCTAAGCAATATTGTGGGAATGGTCTTTGTACGTCGAGCGGGTGAGACTGGAAAATATTCGAGCTAGTTAAATCAGGGCATGTATTCAGGGCCTTGGACACTTCACATCGTATTACCATTTCAGATGGTTTTGGCATCCAACATTGAAATATGGTATCAATGGTATGAAATGGTATTACTTGAAACCACTCTATTTTTCAAATAAAATATCTTTCCTGTTTTGTATGAAAATCCACTCATAATAGAGACGACCTCGGTAGTCGAGTTGGTAGCGTGCTCGACTGCCACTCCGGAGGTCTCGGCTTCGATTCCCGGCCAGGCCATGGTCCTTCGCTTTAAAACCTTTCTAAATTTTCTATCCTCATTTCTAGTCAACTGAAATTAAAAAAATGCATCAATATTTACGACTTGAAGATGTAGTTTGTTGTGGATGAGATTGCCTTATAACTTTAATTGACTGGGGTAAAGGCATAACACTTACCTCTGATTTAAACTCACATGTTTCTTTGGCTTTCCACCACGCTTAGAACATTCTACACGTGTTTCGCTTGATTGCCCTTTCCTTCCCACTAATCTATCACCCCATTTCGAACCAAGGCAGACTTGACTGAATAGGTATTCCACCTGAAATCCTTGGTTCAAAGCTAAAAAAAGGGACCTTATCTTTCCCGACTAAATTTTTCTGGAGAGTTTAAAATAGACGTTTAATTAAATTTTATCGGTTTTCAGCATAAGGTTTGTAATACTGCCTAGAAATGCGTTCTAAGTAGGCTTGGTTAGTTCATGAACGAACTAGTTGAATTGAACGATTCCCACTCATGAACTATGTGAACTAGTTCAGTGTTTCCCGCTAATTTGAATTCATTTGATATTGCAGCGAGTAGGAACAAAACGAACGAGAGCAAAAATATCTAAATTTACCAAGCTATGGTTTGATTCCTTGGTTTGAGACACTTTTTGTGTCTGCACTAATAAAAATGGTGGATTTGATGGCTATCACATATTCAGACCAAGTTTGTTTCATTTTATATACCTGGACATGAATGAGTAAACGAAACGAACTAAAAGACCAATCGAACTAAAAGTGCTAACGAACTAAAAGAACGAACGAACTAAGAGAACAAACAAAGTAAAACATGCAACGAACAAAAAGAACGAACTAGTTCATTACATACGATTGAACTAAAAGAGCGATCTTTGTGGAGAATTAAAATGCCCAAGCCGATTATTTAAGTCGATTATTAACTCAGAAATAAATAAAAATAAGACATTTTCCCCAAACCTCTTCCTCCTTAAAGAAAGAAAAGCTTGTATTCCACCATGTATTTTAAATGGGGAAGTTTAGGGAACCTTTTAATTGTCAAACTTTGAACATCAATATATCAAAACTTGAGTTTTGCATGATAGACTTCAAAATGCTATAAGTAAGCTAAATTTTAAAACTTTTCAGTGATTAAGTTGTCTTTTTGTTCAAAATAATATGTAATTTTTATGTAAATGCAAAAAAAAAGTAAATTTGCTTCCGGAAAGATAATGTCCCTTTTACTGTGAAACATCACATATAATGAATTTAGAAACAAAAAATCAGATTTATATTCGTTAAAAATAAAAACTCACATCATAATACAAATAAATCAGAAGAAATAGACTCACTAATGACATCAATAATCCTTTATTTGACGCCAATAATTTCAGCTCCCCCACCCCTCACTAATTACAAAAGACATTGATTAATTAAATAAATAAATTAGCTGCAATTCAAGCATGAACACATTTAACTTGAACAAATAAATTAGCGGAGAAAGTAAACCGTTAGGTTTGCGACTTGACCTATTCCAGGGAACTTTTAAAGGAAACAGTTGAAACTTGTAAACGTCGCTAGCCAGACGTCATCATGTTTCTTGACGAAATTTGTAAGAACAACAATTATTTAAGTAAGAAACGTGGCAGTGGACTGCTAATTTTCCAAGTTCAACCAGTCAATAATGCAGTAATTGAGGAGGCCAACTTTCTACAGTCTAAGTCCAAAGAGCAAAAATCATGGAGATCAGTATTCTGCAAAACAACCGAAAAGTTTTCCAGTCAGACAACAATACATGGTGTAAACAAATGGGTCAACATGAATTCGGGCAAAACGGAGAGGTCAGTAATGTCAAAATTTAGATATTTAGTAAAGATGATAACATCTACTTTACTACAGATTATTTTGGCTGCTGGCCTTCATTTCTGCACTGCTGGCCTGTATTTATGTCAGCATTGTTATTGCCAACCGCTACAATGCCAGAACTTTTCATACGCTCATCGACAGCACCAACTATCCGATCTATAAAATACCCTTTCCGGAAGTAGCTATTTGTAATCATAACCGCTTAAACTGGCAACGTATGGAAGCAGCACAGCAGCGATTTCTACACAGGCAGCATCGCACACCAGAACTAAAGGCACTCTTTGAGCGCATTCTGGCCACTTATGATAACGTTACTTTTGGCAATTTGGACAATTTTCAAGCACTGGCCAAAGAGCCCAAAGCACGAATGCGAGAACTAAACTATATTAATTTTACCAACGTTGTGGATTTCATGGCATGGCGCTGCAATGAAATCTTTCAGCGTTGCACCTGGCGCTCAGCTCCCATCAACTGTTGTGATATATTCCTTAAGCGCCGCAGTCAATATGGTCAATGCTTAGCCTTTAATTCTGTTGAAGGTGCTGTGGGCGAGCAGATGATGCGCTTGGATCCAACTTGGCCATGGCGTAACACAAAATATGGTCAGAAGAGTGGCTTAACTTTGAGGGTGTTGCTCAATGAGCATCAACATAATCCAAACAGTACGAAAGAAAAGGGTATCTCTGTAAGTCTGACGTTGCATAGAGTTTGATGGTCCAATATGTTTTTCTAATTTTTTTTTTAACTCCAGGTGATGTTGAGTGAGCCGTTTGTTTATTTCAGCGTTCCCACCGATATATCTAAGAATACACAAACAAGAATCTCTGTTGACGCTGTTATGCATTTTTATGATGATCTAACACGCGGAGTTTCATCGAGTAAGCGTGAATGTGTGTTTGCGGTGAGTAGAAGGGCAGTGTTACTAGGAGTTGTTTCATAGATTTTGAAGTAATTAATAATTTTTTATAGAAAAGATAGAATATATGGTGGGATTATACAAAGAACTAGCGGTCTTATCGATTCCATTCTTTGCATGAAAAGTAAAAGCACTTTTATGATTATCATTCATTTGACCATAATGTATATGTTGATACAAAAAGCTTGGTTTTGATTATGTTTTAAATAATATTGCTTTAAAACTTCATTTGTTTTTGCATCATCAAAAACATCAATAACTTGGTTCTATCAAAAGTTGATTTAAGCGATTATTGCTTCGGGAATACCTTAGTATCTACTTTCAATTTTTGCAAAAAGGCACACAATTTGCCTTCCAGCTTTTAATAAATTTTAATCAAAACTTTACCAATCAAGGCACATGATAAACCTTTTCAATCATTTTTGCCTTGAGAATGATGGATTGATTAATACAAGGGTTGGGGAAAATAACTTAAGGATCGAATGAATATTTTTAGATTGCGTAGAGTACATATATTTGGTAAACCTTTTAATTACATACTTAGCCTAATACTGTGTTCTAATATAATATGTTACTAATAGAAAATTCTAACCCAACACCATACTCTCCACATGCCTTTCCACAAAGACAAGAAATTGTTGCCGAATTCGAATCGTCTAAAGATAATGACTCACTTAAACTTTTAAAGCTTATGGCAGAACAATTTAAAAGAGCAGAAGTTAATTTATAAATACAGGGTGTTTTTTTAGCTGCATGAGAAGTTTCGATGGTTGTCAAGAACGATAGAAAAATAGATTGCGCAGATCGTAAAAATAATTTTCAACGATCTGCGCATCTACGTCACGATAGACTTACGATATGGCTTTTGTCAAGTCGTGGTAAAAATGTGAACAAATATGAAACAATGGCAAAAGATTCAAGAAACAAACTTGGTCTAGCGTGACGTCATGATCGTAAAAAATGCTTTGTTCGTAGCTAGAAATGTCAAAATGAAAAGTAAACAACATAACGGAGCTGCGCAATGCGTAATCTATTTTTCTATCATTCTTGGATGGTTGTTGTGTATGGTTTGACAGTTGGGAATGTCAAACTGTGTTGACATTTCTGTTTAGTAAGGTTTGGCAATTTATCATGACTCATGTAACGCCACAACAACGCTTCCAAATTGTAGTAATTTACTTTGAAAAAAATAAATCTGTTCGCGAAGTTCATAGAACACTTCGTGCATTTTACGGTCAATATAATCGGCATAGTGAGCAAGCAATTCTTATTGATCGTTTTCGCACTTATTTTACTCTTCTTGATTCAATACCATCAACAAGACAAAGAAATGTGCGTACCGAAGAGAATATTGCTGCTATCGTCGCCGTTCTTAACTTGTTGGGCTTTGTCCTTTTACTACGTGGAAAAATTTATGTAAGGATCCTGGCTTACGTGCCTATAAAATACAGCTCGTGCAAGAATTAAAGCCAAATGGCCATCGTTTACGTCGTATTTTTGCTGATTGGGATAAATTGAAACTGGCCGAAGATGAGCAGTTTTACCGAAGAATTGTGTTTAGTAATGAAGCTCATTTCTGGTTAAATGGCTTCGCCAATAATCAAAATTGCCGTATATGGAGCGAAAGCAATACACAAGCCATTAACGAATTACCATTACATCCATTAAAATTGACTGTTTGGTGTGGTTTACACACTGGCGGCCTTATTTATTTCGAATATGGTGAATGGTGAGCGCTACCGAGCCATGCTGACTGATTTTTTGTTTCCTAAAATTAATCAGCTGAACATCAACAAAATATCGTTCCAACGAGACGGCGCAACTTGCCATACATCGCGCTTAACCATCAGTTTATTGCAAAATCAATTTGGTGACAACTTTATTTCCAGAAGTGGTCCTGTAAACTGGCCCCCTCGTTCGTGCGACTTAACGCCTCTCGATTACTTTTTATGGGTCTATGTTAAGTCATTGGTTTATGCCGACAAACCAGCATTTCTTGAAGCATTGGAAGCCAATATTCAAGCCACCACTGACGCCATACGGCCAGATTTATTGGAAAAAGTAGCGAAAAATTGGATTGATCGAATGGACTACGTAACTCGTAGCCGGGGCGGACATATGCCGGAAATTCATATAAAAAATAAATGCCATTAAATTATCTACCAGAATATAATAATAAAATAAATTCATTCAAACAAAATTTCTGTCTTGTATTATTATCAAACTCTTAAAAACATCCCTTTACTTTTCAAAATTAGTAAGAAAAACCTAGTTCCGATGAAAAAGACGAAAAAAATCCAAACTTCGATATTTTGTTCTTTAGGATTAGGATAAGGATAAGGATAAGGATAAGGATAAGGATAAGGATAAGGATAAGGATAAGGATAAGGATAAGGATAAGGATAAGGATAAGGATAAGGATAAGGATAAGGATAAGGATAAGGATAAGGATAAGGATAAGGATTAGGATAAGGATAAGGATAAGGATAAGGATAAGGATAAGGATAAGGATAAGGATAAGGATAAGGATAAGGATAAGGATAAGGATAAGGATAAGGATAAGGATAAGGATAAGGATAAGGATAAGGATAAGGATAAGGATAAGGATAAGGATAAGGATAAGGATAAGGATAAGGATAAGGATAAGGATAAGGATAAGGATAAGGATAAGGATAAGGATAAGGATAAGGATAAGGATAAGGATAAGGATAAGGATAAGGATAAGGATAAGGATAAGGATAAGGATAAGGATAAGGATAAGGATAAGGATAAGGATAAGGATAAGGATAAGGATAAGGATAAGGATAAGGATAAGGATAAGGATAAGGATAAGGATAAGGATAAGGATAAGGATAAGGATAAGGATAAGGATAAGGATAAGGATAAGGATAAGGATAATTATAAGGATAAGGATAAGGATAAGGATAAGGATAAGGATAAGGATAAGGATAAGGATAAGGATAAGGATAAGGATAAGGATAAGGATAAGGATAAGGATAAGGATAAGGATAAGGATAAGGATAAGGATAAGGATAAGGATAAGGATAAGGATAAGGATAAGGATAAGGATAAGGATAAGGATAAGGATAAGGATAAGGATAAGGATAAGGATAAGGATAAGGATAAGGATAAGGATAAGGATAAGGATAAGGATAAGGATAAGGATAAGGATAAGGATAAGGATAAGGATAAGGATAAGGATAAGGATAAGGATAAGGATAAGGATAAGGATAAGGATAAGGATAAGGATAAGGATAAGGATAAGAATAAGGATATGGATAGGGATAAGGATAAGGATAAGGATAAGTATAAGTATAAGGATAAGGACTTCGGGTGATTATTTCCAATATTCAATGATGAATGAAACCGGTCTTTAAAAGAACGTTTTATAATAATATCACAAAAGCTCACGAATTCGTGACAAGAGTTACAAAACTGAAATTCAATTTTCGTTATTTCAACCAACGCACAGTGGACTGTTTGTCCTATTTAGACGGAATTAAATCTGTGACTGGAGTTTGAGTGCACGGAATGAATTGAAATTTGGGATTTAGGCTATTGAGTGGCATATCTTCCTTACGTGTATGAATGAAATTTCCTGTATGAATTAAACTATAGAATCTTTTCAATCAACCCCTCCTTCCCCCCCCCCTGTCCTTTGTCACGCCCTTACTTCAAAATAGCTGAACAATTGAAATTGCTTATGTTAAAGTGAAGAATTGCAGTAAAGTAAACAAGAGTAGAATGATTTTTAAAGTAATTTTAACGAAGGATCATAAGTTTCAATAAAAAATGCAGGTACACAAAGTGTTTTTATTTTAAATTCACTTTAAACTTAAAAATAATGTATTTTCTTCCAAAAAATTCTGCTTTCACCACCAAATACTTCTAATTGTAACACAAATATCTACTAGTGTTGCATATCGTTGGAAAGGCCATTAAATAATCTTTCTAAAACGTCTTTGCATAAAGCTAAACTTTAAAAAGTTTCGTTGGAACAGCATTTTTAGTAAAACAACTTCCGGAAAATATAAAATTAGCCCATAACTCCCCAGGGGGTCACATAGAACCCCACTTCCCACACATTTTTTTTTGTTGTATTTTCATACCCTATCGTTTAAAATCATAAAATAATTTTTTTCGTCTAACTTGTATAGGACGATCCACTGTTTAACGCTTAGGTTACAACTTATGGTTTGGAACGGGCCAAGTGGTGTTTTGATGCGGACAGAAGGAGATAGTAACCAACTATGTTTATTTGTATTGTATGTTATATACTTTGGCCGTCTTGCAAAAGAAGTTTTCATTAATTATTATAACTTATTGCTTTGAAATAAATTGCTTCAATCCATTGTTAGCTATCTTAACTGAAATTATGTTCTAATGTTCTTGCAGGACGAACAGAATAGCGAAGATTTCAAATCTCTAATTGGACACAAATACATGTTCGAAAACTGCCAATCGGAATGTCAACAAGAATATCTGATGGATTTTTGCAACTGCACAGTGGATTTATTTTATCCGCCATGTAAATATTATATTTGACAAATGTTATTACATGTATTAGAAAATAATTTTGACTCACAACTAAATTTTCAGCTAAATATCCCGCATGCAAGCTAGCAGATTTGACATGTTTGGCGCGCTACAATCGTAAGTTTTTGAGATTAAATTAAAGATTTTCGAATTTTAAAAGTTTATTCATTTCATGCCTATACGCAGATCTTATGCTCTTCATGGAGCAGCCAGATGAGAAAAACTACGTCTTCTCAAATCAGACGGGCATGATTTGCAAATGTTTTCTGAATTGTTACTCTTTGACCTATGTCACCGATGTACGTTCCGTAAAGCTAAGAGAGGTCAATGTATCATCTGCTGCTATTGACTTGGATATCTTTTTTCTTGCTAATTTCATTTTAGTATTTAAAACTAATCTGATCTACACGTGGGTGGATCTTGTTGGTAAGAAATTTCAAAAATATCATAGATTAGTGATAATTCTAGTGGTAACCTCTGACATATTGATACGATTTTAGCTATGATTTTCTTTTTCAGTTTCTTTTGGCGGCATCGTGGGTCTCTTTCTAGGATGTTCACTCATGAGTCTAGTGGAGCTGGTTTACTTTATGTTACTTGAAATTCCACATTCTATGCTGGAATACCAACAGCAGCAGTATATCAAAAAAATTAAACGCCAAAAATTTGAAGGCAGTGTTAAAAAAGTTGTACACAGTAAATTGCGGGGCTAGAAGAAGTTTCAGCCAATTGGCAAGAAATAATGCCAATATAATGAAAAAAAATTTTATATTTTAAAGCATTCGTGCAAACGACAGCAACACTATCATATTAAAGCGTTCCAACATCATTTTATTTAGATTATTTTTTATTTATTTCCTTTTTTTGTTTTTGCTGTCCTTTTCACTCGTTGTTATTAACCTTTGCTTTATAGCATGTCGCCTGGCAAACGTTAAAGTGGCTCGAAGGACCTTTTTACTGTCATATTCACGGTCTAGTGCAACATGAATGAGCCGTTTTCCTGATTCTCAGCTAGAAGTCCTCTGTCATTCTTGGATTTTTTTTTTGTTGTTGTTTTTATTTATATTGCCTTGTCTTGCTTTTGCGTGTCTTAGCTTTATTTTGATTTTTTTTTTAGTGCCTAGTTGTATGCTGTCTTATTTTCTTGTAAGGGAAGGTAATGATACCATCGTTTCTTTTCTTGGAAACTTGAAGTTTTCTTAAAATTAAAGGGCATTTTAATTTGTCGATAATATTGTTAATTGAGCACTCAACTAAAAAAATGCTTAAAAAAGAAAAGTATAAAATCATTAAGATATAAATGTATTTAATAAAACTACAATAAAAATTATTGTTTAAAAATAAGTGATATCCAAGATTTTTTATGTTGACAAAAAATTCCTGAAAAGGAGGTTTACGAGTAGATTGTAATTTTTTTAAGAAGTCAGTGTTTCAATGGGAGTGAAAATATAAGAAGAAATGTCTTTGGGTAAAAAACTCACGCCAGTCAGCTTAAGAAGTACCTTGCCAAATACTAAAAAAAAAACTACACGCAAAAAAAAAAACGTTTATCGCCAGTTTGCCGCAAACAAACTTCGTTTGTCGTGCTTGAAATCGTCATTTGCAAACGTTTCAACAGTTGTCATAATAACAGTTCAGTTGCGAGAAACGCGTTATATAGTTGCAGGAAATTAATTTCGTTTGTCATAAACGCGAGTGATTTTTAAATTGCAGCAATTGAAAACTTCGTTTTTTCCAACTGAAAATTTTGTTTATTTTTCCCTTCGTTGTATAAACATTACGCTTATAGTTTAGAGTTACTTTTAGGACAAATTGTTACTATATAAGGAAATTGGTAGTTTGCTTAATACGCGGACGGAGATAGCAACGGAGATGCAATCCATAAGAAGACGGACGGACGGAATGAGAAAGATAATTAATATAATAAATAATAATGACCAAAATAGCTTGCGATATATATATATAAGATATATTTTCAAGTTGTGACAACTGAAAATTCGTTTGCGGCAAATACAGCTCGCAAACGAAGTGTAGTTGGTGAATTTTTCAGTTGTGGCAAACGAAAAATTTCTTTGCGTGTAGTTAGGAATGGCTTGGCCGAAGTAAAAATACCCCCACACTTGTGTGTGATTTATAATATCTGAAGTTATGAAGGTTTTATTATTTTGATGACGTCAATTATGAATTATCTGCAATGAATTTGACTGACTGCTGGTATCATGCTTCTGTGAATGACAAGCTTAGTGTACTCATGAATAAATTAAATATTCTGTTTGATCGTCATGTTCCGTTACGTTCCGTTCAAGTGGCTAATAATTCTTGTCCTTGGTTTTCTAATCGTGTATTGTCAGTTATAAGAAATAGGAATAAGCTCTACTCTAGATGGAAAAAAAATAGAACAGCTGTAAACTGGGATAACTATAGAATAGCTCGTAATGCTGCTACTTTATTGGTTAGGGAGGAAAAAACAAAATTTTATAATCGCAAGCTAAACTCTCGCTTATGCTCTAAGCAACTGTGGCAAAACTTAAAAAATATAGAGCTTTCAACAAAGAACCTAATGAGTGTCAGTTAGATCCTGATCTGCTTAATAACTTCTTTCTTTCAAAAGACTGCTCCATCACCTTCAGTAATAGCAGTGAGAATTTGTCGAATCAGTCTAGTAATTTTGCCTTTCCCTCTTTTGAATTTCAGCCAGTCAGTGAACTTTATGTAGCTAATTGCATAATGAGGATTAGTTCCAATGCAGTAGGGATTGATGAAATGTCCATTAAGTTTATTAAAATAGTAATTAATTTTATTTTAGCGCCCCTTACTCATATTCTAAACCATTGTATAACAAGTTCTCGATTCCCTGACTTATGGAAAATTGCTACGGTCATACCTGTAGCTAAATCTACTTCTGCCTCTGAACCTAAGGACTACATACCCATAAGTATACTCCCTGCCCTGGGTAAAGTCTTTGAACGAATAATGTCCAATCAAATCTCTGAATACCTTGAGGTAATAACCTCTTATCACCTTTGCAGTCTGGCTTTCGGAGTGGCCACAGTTGCTCGACGGCAGCTATGAAAATAATGGACGACATAAGAATAGCATATGATGACAACCAGTTAACTCTTCTTTGCCTTATTGACTTTTCCAAAGCTTTTGACTCTGTAAACCACAATCTGCTTTGCAATAAACTTAAAAACTTCTTTAAGTTTAGTGACTGCGCCGTAAAACTACTATCTGACTACCTGAAAGGTAGAATGCAACGGGTAAAAGTTGAAAATAATTATTCATCTTTAGAAATAATTTCAGCCGGTGTTCCCCAAGGGTCAATTTTGGGACCACTTCTTTTCTCCATTTTTTTAAATGATATTTTCTCCATATGTAAATATGCTAATGTTCACGCGTACGCTGACGATATTCAGCTGTACCTCTCTCGACCTACTGGATTGTTAGAAGATCTGAGCTATAGACTAAATCATGACTTATCTCTGCTAAATAAATGGGCTGTTTCGAACTCGCTATTAATTAATCCCTTAAAATCTAAAGTGCTGCCGATTGCGAGGAATGATTCTTGCTTTGTGGATATTCCACCTTTAATAATAGGAGTTGATAAATTGGACTTTGTGAATAAAGTAAAAAATCTTGGTTATATAATAAATTCAAATCTCACTTGTACTGACCACATTAATTATACATTAGGTAAAATATACGGAACTTTACGGTATTTACGTGTATCTTGTGACTTTACACCCCTTGAAACTCGGCCAAAACTTGTGGTGCAACTAATTATACCGCATATAACATTTGCAGACGTTGTTTATAGTAAACTTGACTCTCATTCCCAGCACAAACTTCAAGTAGCATTTAACAGTGCTGCTAGGTATGTTTATAAAATCAATAGATTTGACCATATTTCTTTAAAAAGTAAAGATATTCTTGGCTGTAGCTTAGAACAATATTTGAACATACGTAATATAATCTTTATGCAAAGACTTATATATACTCAACGCCCTGGGTACCTCTTTGATAAATTACAATTTTTTCAATCCGTACGATCTACAAACTTCATTGTTCCTAGACACAACTATCTCAATAGCAGTAGATTCTTTTTCATTAGCACTATTAGACTTTGGAATTCGTTACCCAACTATTTGAAAAATATTACTGTTAGAGCCAGCTTAAAACATGCACTTATCACCTACTTTTCTTCGCTCCAGTGAAATTTAAATTGTCTGATTTTTTTTAGTTTATCTATTCTCATCTATTCTGCTTCATTTTTTCGTTTTCGTTTTATTCAAATCTCTCAATTTTTCCTTAACTTTATTATCTTCTTTTCAATACATTTTAAGATATAATGCTGAAAACACATGCGCAGATATTCTGTTGCAGCAAAATCTAAACTCATTTATTCATATGGCGAGAGACACATGTATATTCTGCACAATAACGCAGCGCTGCAAGTAGTCATCAAAATAAAAAATGCTGCGCATATTCACTGCTACCAACATACAAACTCAAAATTTATTGATTTATTTAAAATGAGACTGTAAGTGAAAGTGAGACAAAACAATTCAGAATTTGAAACAATGCTGCTTCGCCAATAGTTGTGTATGTCTACTGTCGTATGTTGTGTAGCCTACTGTCAAGAAAAAATCTGCACATCTATTTTGTTTGCAGCGCTGCGCGCAGATTACTTACAGTTCTGCGCGCAGAAACGCTGCACATGTGTTTTTAGCATAATAATGTTCATTGTAATTGTAATCACTTATCATTCCTGTTTATTTTTAATTTATTGCTTTAAGTAAATTGCATAGTTGTTAAGTAAATTATTATAACCTTAATTTTCCGCTTTCGTTGTACTATTAAAGACTTGTCTTATTGTACACCTAATTTTAAATAAATAAATTAAATTAAAAAAAAAAAAAAAAAAAAAAAAAAAAAAAAAAAAAAAGCATTTGTGTGGGGTATATATAAATATATGGTTGTGTACTTCAAATATCAATGTTTATTAAGGTGATGCCTATACTTAAAAATGCCAAAATGATTCGGGACACCCCCTTAAAAGTTTCCGTTACTCGAAAAAATAATGAATCTCAGATATGAGTTACATCGAAAAAAACCAATTCTTTGTTTAAATGAGCTAGCCAACATGAAAACTAGACAAATATTACCATAGTTTTGACTTTTTTTTCCTTTTTTGAGCATCTCGGGTGGTATAGCGATGATTTTGATGTGAAGCTCAAGTCAATCAATCAATCAATCAATTTTATATACTCAAGTCAATCAGCTGATAAATGTCAACATTTTTCAATGTTTACATACCGACAAAAAATATGGCGCACCCTGTATATACTTTTCTATACTTACCATGCCTCCTTATGAGCGTTACAAACTTAAAATACCCCCTACGCAGGTTAACAGCTGTGATGTTGGGGATAGATAACAATTTAATTACAATATTTTTGAATTCAAAAGGCTATACTTCGTGTACATTTAGCTTTTAGAACCAGATTTTTTCCAAACGACATGCTTTTTACCAATGTCTTGCAAGTTTCCATGTAATTTCATTCCACTTTGTTTCCACTTTTTAACAAGGATCATCAAAAGTTTAGAGAACGTTACCGCTCGCCTGCTGATGTCCTCGTGTTTCAAGGGCTTGTAGTCCGGGGCCTGTGAGGTCCAATTGATACATTTAATTTCCTTTTCTTGCAACAAACTTTTAGTTAGAATGGAGCTTTGCTTTGAATCTTTACCCCTTTGGAACAAGTGGTATTTTCAATGGGAAAAACCTCAAATACTCAAGTTCTCACAGATAAAGCGATTCGAAATGTCAATGATGTTCCTCGCAGCTTTTTGTCTCTCAATCATGTGAGCTATACCAACACCATTTTAAGTCACACAACCTAAAGCATCGACAGTCCGCTGTAGGCTTGTGCTAAACAGTTCCGAGGTCGGAACGGACATGGAACGATTCTTTTGTACAGCGGAACTAGTTCGCGGAAACATGTCCGCGGAACTATGTAGTTCCTTTGAGCCGTAGTAGCAATTTTTTATGGTTTTTGTATATGTATTCTCTACACCTGAACAGAAGGGCTTAAGAGAAGGCCGAAGAGGATAAATATGTATGACCGACCCCCATTACTTTTGAAAAAGGAACATTTTTTCCTTAGACACCTATTCCCTCCGACCACTCCTTAGGGGGACTCCCATAGAAAAACGCAATAGGGGCATATTAATTTTGTCACTCTGTTTGTAAGCCCCATAAGGAGGCATAGGTATAGCAAAGTATATATATTCTTGATCAGCATCACCACCCAAGTCGATTTAGCCATGTCCGTCTGTCTGTCCGTCCGTTCGTATGTAACTTATAAGTGCTTAAAAAGAACAAATTGAGTACTCTCTAGTTGCAAAACGTGTCCGCGGAACTATCTAGCTCCGCAGTTCCATTTGATTGAATGAAACTCATATGCAGCAGATTGTAACATGTTCGCGGAACTATCTAGTTCCGCAGTTCCATTCGATTGAATGGAACTCATATGCAGCAGATTGTAACATGTCCGCGGAACTATTTAGCTCCGCAGTTGTCCGCAGTTCCATTTGATTGAATGAAAATCATGCAAGTCATATGCAGCAGATTGTAACATGTCCGCGGAACTATCTAGTTCCGCAGTTCCATTCGATTGAATGAAAGCATGTTAAAAACGAAATAAACACAGCATTGCGCGCAACAAGAACGTCGAAATGTCATCTTACCATTTCACACATCAGTTGTTTCGTTCGTTCGCAAACATATCTTTGCACTTATAGTCGATCACAAATTCGTGTAAGCCATAATATGTGTGAAAGAGAAGTTGGTTCATATTGATTTATAGAAAAAAATTCATTGCAACCGGAACTGTTTGAACATGCTAAAAATGAATGGAAGGAACGATTGGAACTATGTCCGACTGTGAACATAGTTCCAGGAACTATACAGGTTCGGAACGACCCATCTCTAGTCCGCTGGCAAAATTCGTTGTTGGTGGTAATGTCTTCTATTCAAAGACATTTATTCTTGCAACACACGCACTATCGCATATCTAACCACCCTGATCTATTTTCGCCGTTTTTTTTTTTTTTAAGCGAAAAAGTTGAAGCCGTATTTCTCACAAGGGTATTTGAATTCATTGGAGCGAACGAAGCTCCCATGGAACAACTTGCATGAAGAATGTTTAAAGGAGCAGAACTCTGAAATGGGTTGACCGATTTTAATATTTTTGTTCTTAAACTGCTCTGCGGATCTTAAATTATGTCCTAACGAAGCTCAAATTTAAAAATTCTATTTAGTTTAGAAATTTATTGGAAATAAAATATCCATATCTTTCTTTGTTGATACACTAAGGGAAATAATGCATATTAACATTATCCACACCTGAGTATCAATTTCATTTAAATATTTACGTGGATAAATCAAATATTTTCCTTACAACTCGTTTTTTCCCGTATTTGAATTTTATTTATACCACACACGTACACACATATTCCATACAAGCAAGCAGCAACAGCATCGCACACGTACATACATATTCCGACAAGCAGCAACAGCATCGCACTCTGTTCTCTTGCAGTTGCAACCTTAGTTCTTATAATTCTCATTTCGTTTTTGTTGCAAGAGTTGTATAAAAGGGATATTTGGCCGTACGTATCAGCGATTGCGTGCTGAAATAATGCAATTATATGTAGGGTGGAGTGACAACTCGACATTTTCCCACGAATGTGTCGTACCGATTGTCATTTGCCTGCATATTTTGCTTTATTAGTTTGCTTTATTATTGCCATTAGCATGGTTACTTTATTTTCTTTTTTCGTTCTTTAGTTTTATACTATTTTTGACATATGGTGTCATAATATTGCACCGACTGTCAAAAATAATATAATATTAAGGAACGAAAAAAGAAAATAAAGTAACCATGCTAATGGCATTAATGGACGCAGCTTGTGAGAAATATTTGAATATATTGTTTTTTAATTTCAATATTTTTTATATAAATTTCCTTTAGATGTGATAGTTTTATTTTCAAATAGTAAATTTTTAAAAGATATTTAAAAAATTCGTGCATAATTTTAATATATTTTTTTATTATTTCTGTTTAAATATTTTAATATTTTATTTAATTAAAAAACTTTTTAAATGAATTTTAAATATTTACGTAGTCGATTTATGCAAATACGTTATTGGTGCAAAAATGACTCGCTTTTTGGATAAATTAAAAAAGTTTTTGGATAAATTTAATATTTTTTTCCCTTAGTGTACATATTCGCTTAATTCAGTTTGCTGCTTGCCTGTTTCTGTATGTATTTGTCGTTCGTTTCGCTCGCTCGCTATAAATAACCGAACAGCATGGAACAACAACAAACACATCAAGTCGAATTTTTTTCGCTGCAACAGCTGTTTATTACTAACTAAAATAAATAACTGCTATCATGACCCAGTGGGAAAACTCGTAAGGAGCTTACTAAATAATTAATGTTTTCCTTAAGCTTATGAAGTTAGAAATAAGATCATATGAAATAAGTATGTGGTTTGATATATCCAGAGCACCTTACGCCGTCCCTTACGATTTCAAATAAGAAAGAATGCACATTTGCACCGAACGTTTCTTCGTGTGATCATTTCCATGTACACATTATTTTTTAATGTAAGCGACATGCAGCGGCATAACGACATAACGGTTCTAAACGATTATTTTATGAAATGGAATGCAGCAAAAATACAATAGAAATAAGAAACTTGGGCTGCCAGTACTGTCCCATCCTTTAAACATAAACAAACGTTTGCTGATCGCCGTTGCGTGTCTAAGCGCTCTTAGTTATAATTGTGCGTGTATAAATAAAATCTAAATTTTAATAAGTTTAATATAACATAAAATAATAACAACTAACACCAATAAATTTTCTAGCCACAATTAATAAAGTCCTTAATTACACATGGTGGCATATTAAAAAGCCTGCATCGCTTTAGGAATTCGCAAGGAATTTAAAGCTTTTAAAGATATATTAATTGTGTTTCCTATTCACAGAAATTTTTCCATCTTTTTCATAAATAATTTCATTTTATTGTTATAATTGTTTAGTTTTTAAGAGTTTTTTAAAATTTGAAACTTTTAAAATAATAGAAATACTAATTCAGTTATTAATTTTACATTTTAAAATAGTTGGCAACAGCAAATATTTTATCAAAAAATCTGAAAAACGCGAAAGCAAAGAGAGCGAGAGCAAAGAACACCACGTACTCCATTTTAACGTTACCCAACATGGAAAATGTAAGCAATGCTTGCGAAAGCACTTACAAAATATGGTAGGCATAAGGCGGGTATATAATACCTAACCGATACATTACATGATACATTACGTTTTCATTTATACATCCTACTTATTAAATAAAGTGCATAAGCATGGAAGCCCGATCGATTCCGACTGTCGGAAGTGCATTCCCTACACTTTATTTTAATAAAGGGTCATGTAAGCACGTATGATGCATATCTTACATTACAAAAGAAAGCTTATAGTGGCGATCCACTAGAACCACTGAGACTACTGATGAGTCGGAGTAGCGTCCGACGAAACCATGGTCTAGTCAGCTTGGTTTAAGTTCTGCAAAGAACTTTGTTGTTGTAGCAACCTGTTGCTTCATGAATTATTTGGCATTAAGCTCACAATATAATTCTTAAAAAATATGTTTTTTAAGAATTATAAAAGAAATAAACTTATTTGCTTTCATTGCTTCTTAGTGGAAGCTGATGTGCTGATTTTAACACCAACTTATCAAACAATTATTAGATTCTATCAATACATGACTATACATTAAAATTAAAATTATCAGCTAAAAAAAAAAAACGAATAAATATTACAAAATCGTCTTTTAATTTTTTTAAAGACGAATTATTATTAAAAAGTCTATGTCGCGATCAATATCATGATATTCAAATTTTTAGGTCCTAGGATCTAGGATATTGATCGCGACATGGATCGAAATATAGACTTAGATATGTTTCTAAAAATTGTCAACAACATTCAGTTCATTAAAAGTGCAAAAGAAGGTTTCGTACATTCAGAAGCATCAAGAGGGAGCACTGTGCATTTGCATAAGGATGAAAGTTGAGTATTGGTTTTTGTTCAAACTGCCTTAAACAACAATTTAACACAACAATTTGTAATACTAAATCAAATAAAGAAAGTGTTCGTAATGAACCAGCTAATGAGGCAAATTGGACCAGAACAACAAGCTTTAAGGGAATGTTTATTAAGAGTATCATTAGAAAAACTGACTCCCCTAGACTACTTCCTCCACCATCGACCAAATTTCTTATCAACAATCAGCGTTTATCTTATTTATATACAAATACTAGCTGGTACCCTACGCGTTGCTGTCGTAGCGGAAATGATTTCTATCTCTATCTGAATATCAAACTCAGCCTCAATCTCAATCTCAATCTCAGTCTCAACCTCAACCTCAATCTCAATCTCAATCTCAATCTCAATCTCAATCTCAATCTCAATTTCAATCTCAATCTCAATCTCAATCTCAATCTCAATCTCAATTTCTATTTCTATTTCCATTTCTATTTCTATTTCTATTTCTTTTTCTATTTCTATTTCTATTTCTATTTCTATTTCTATTTCTATTTCTACTTCTATCTCTATCTCTATCTCTATCTCTATCTCTATCTCTATCTCTATCTCTATCTCTATCTCTATCTCTATCTCTATCTCTATCTCTATCTCTATCTCTATCTCTATCTCTATCTCTATCTCTATCTCTATCTCTATCTCTATCTCTATCTCTATCTCAATCTCAATCTCAATCTCAATCTCAATTTCAATCTCAATCTCAATCTCAATCTCAATCTCAATCTCAATTTCTATTTCTATTTCCATTTCTATTTCTATTTCTACTTCTATCTCTATCTCTATCTCTATCTCTATCTCTATCTCTATCTCTATCTCTATCTCTATCTCTATCTCTATCTCTATCTCTATCTCTATCTCTATCTCTATCTCTATCTCTATCTCTATCTCTATCTCTATCTCTATCTCTATCTCTATCTCTATCTCTATCTCTATCTCTATCTCTATCTCTATCTCTATCTCTATCTCTATCTCTATCTCTATCTCTATCTCTATCTCTATCTCTATCTCTATCTCTATCTCTATCTCTATCTCTATCTCTATCTCTATCTCTATCTCTATCTCTATCTCTATCTCTATCTCTATCTCTATCTCTATCTCTATCTCTATCTCTATCTCTATCTCTATCTCTATCTCTATCTCTATCTCTATCTCTATCTCTATCTCTATCTCTATCTCTATCTCTATCTCTATCTCTATCTCTATCTCTATCTCTATCTCTATCTCTATCTCTATCTCTATCTCTATCTCTATCTCTATCTCTATCTCTATCTCTATCTCTATCTCTATCTCTATCTCTATCTCTATCTCTATCTCTATCTCTATCTCTATCTCTATCTCTATCTCTATCTCTATCTCTATCTCTATCTCTATCTCTATCTCTATCTCTATCTCTATCTCTATCTCTATCTCTATCTCTATCTCTATCTCTATCTCTATCTCTATCTCTATCTCTATCTCTATCTCTATCTCTATCTCTATCTCTATCTCTATCTCTATCTCTATCTCTATCTCTATCTCTATCTCTATCTCTATCTCTATCTCTATCTCTATCTCTATCTCTATCTCTATCTCTATCTCTATCTCTATCTCTATCTCTATCTCTATCTCTATCTCTATCTCTATCTCTATCTCTATCTCTATCTCTATCTCTATCTCTATCTCTATCTCTATCTCTATCTCTATCTCTATCTCTATCTCTATCTCTATCTCTATCTCTATCTCTATCTCTATCTCTATCTCTATCTCTATCTCTATCTCTATCTCTATCTCTGTCTCTATCTCTATCTCTATCTCTATCTCTATCTCTATCTCTATCTCTATCTCTATCTCCATCTCTATCTCTATCTCTATCTCTATCTCTATATCTATCTCTATCTCTATCTCTATCTCTATCTCTATCTCTATCTCTATCTCTATCTCTATCTCTATCTCTATCTCTATCTCTATCTCTATCTCTATCTCTATCTCTATCTCTATCTCTATCTCTATCTATATCTCTATCTTTATCTCTATCTCTAAGTGGAACGACTCGTGTAAATTGATAACCAAATTTCGAGGCTATGCTACTTATAATTCCAAAGTTATTCGATATCGCAAATTTGGCTTGTATGGGCGGAGCCACACCCCTTGTTCAATGACGTCTCAGTTTTCTAGTAAAAAAATATCACCCAATAGTAATTCCATACTGAATTTCGTTGTTAAACGACATTTAGGTCCAAAGCTATCTGATATCAGAAATTTAAAGTGTATCGGCCGAGCCACACCCCCTTTTCTAAAGCCCATCCCAGTTTTATAGTAGAAATATATCACCATGTGGCAACTCCATACTGAATTTCATTATTATACGGCATTTAGTTCCAAAGCTATTCGATATGATAAATTTGAATTGTATGGGCGGTGCCACACCCCTTTGGCCTATACTTGCTCAATTTTGCCAGTCGAAAGACACGACTATATAGAATGTTCCAGCCGAATTGCATTAATGTGTGACTTATAGCTCGAAAGTTATACCAAAAATTTGGTATGCTGAAATAGTGCCACGCCCCACGTCCCCTTAACATTTAGGGGGATGAAAATAGATGTTGTTCGATTCTCCCCCCTGACTAATATCCTCGCTAAGGATCACGAAAATCGGTCGAGCCGTTTCGGAGGAGTTCGATTACGCACCCCGTGACAGAAGAATTTTATATATTAGATGTTGAGATTCCCGTTATCATCACATGTTACTGTGTTTGACGCACATTTACCGCATTTGTGACCTAATTGTTACCAATTGTGACTTTGTAACCAAATTATTTATAAACGATTAACTTCCGGTAAAGTTTTGGACACATTTTTTGAAAATTTTGGTAATGCTGTGACAATCACTAAAGCTTTACATAATGCTTTACACACCCACGAGCATTGTCAGACTCCTCTGAAGACGCAAGAGGTTTAAGCCAAAAATTGAGGCTTAAATTAATGAGCCAAAATCTATTTTCGTTAGCAGGACTATGCAATGGGACCATAGGTGAGGTTGTAGAAATTATCAATAACAATTGCGAAAGTGGTCGATTTATAGAGGAATTTCCTTTGTACATTATGGTCAAGTTTCCCAATTATTCTGGACCAAAATACACCAATTTAAAGCCCTACTCATTCCTCCCGTCATAGTATCATTCAAAAAAGGATCAAACAATTTTACTTGCAAGCAATTTCCACTACAACTTGCTTAAGCGATTAGTATCTATAGATCGCAAGGATTAACTTTCGATCAATCAGTTTTCGATATTGGAGAAATGGAATTTGCGTTAGGAATGGCATATGTTGCATTCTTCATGGTTCGGAACTTCAGTAGACTTTTCGTCGTACCGGTTATTCCTTATGATTAGAAAATGTATGAAATGAAAGGATTGGTTGAAAAACATCAATAATAAAATAAATTAACAAAATTCCAATCAATTTGTCACTCAAATCATAATACTCTCAATACAATCATTATCTTCTGAATATCTCAACGATATCTCCAAAGCTAAAATTATTGGCCAAAATTATAATTAATTATTTGAGAACATTAATGAATTCTCTTGAAAAATTAAAATTATTTGTCTTAAGCTATGATAATAGTATATCTTGCACATATACCGCAATTGTATCTAAATAAGATATATATACTTTCTCAAAAGAGACGATTGAAAATTCTACATTTAATATGTCACATATGAAATTTCAAAAGCAGCATATTATATGTAGCTCATGTTAAAAACATAGCTTTGAATGCACCAAAGCATACTTCAGGGCAAACTCAAAAATAATTTTATTTTTAAAATTTCAAAATGCACGTAGACACGTAAAAAACTCACCACGTTGGTTTTCCCAATTGCCAAAAGAAATCATGACTGCTGACTGACTAATTCAATAAATCATTGCAATATTGGTAGCAACACATCTTTGAAATACTAGTTTTAATCTTCAGAGATATAATAAAAAAACAATTTTGCCAAAAGCAAAAGAAAATGCTACCTGCTTGGCTTGACAGCACCCTAAAAGCATGCTTCACGAAAATACTGCAAGCAACAATTTCAGCATAAAAGCTATTTGATTTTACATACAAACATATATAAAAAAGACCGAAAGCCAAAATAAACAGTCTGTGGAGGCTTTATTTTCAGGACTTTCTTCACTTTCCTGGGGCTCCAAAACGCTGCTTAGCTACACACCTTATGGTAGGGCAAAAAACAACTCAAGTCTCAAGGTGGCTTCAAAAATCCTTGGCGCGTGTTGGCTTAGAATAAAAAGAAAAAGCTTTGAATAAAATCACAACCACGTTGACAGCCACAAAAATCATAAATTTTATAATATATGCGGTGTGAGCGCAAAAAAAACCAACAAGAAAAAAAAACAAAAAAAGAAAAGTCAGTTCAAAAAATCACGACCACCGCGACAAGGTTGACAGTTTTAAATTTGAATTATTTAACAGCAAAGCTCGCCACATACAGCAAAAAGAGCTGCTTTTTGTACCTTTAAGTGAAGTGTTAGCGTAAATTTAATCCCCTGTGCGAAGTTGACTTTTTCTGCAGCATACTTGCTGGCGCCAAACATAAGGGGCATGTACAGTATGAAGAGGTTAAAAAAGCACTAAATTAAATTAAGATGCAAAACTTTTACTTGCTTGAAAATTTTGGAATTTATTTAAATGCTGTGCATGGACAAAAATTAAATGTTGCAAATGAAAATGTTGAGCAAGGCATGCAATTTAAATATTCAAGCTGAATTTATTGTCTAATAATGTGCTCTAACGTAAGAATACTGTGAAATAGTGAGATGATTTCTGCTCTGCAATAAATTTTAGCAAATCTATCTCGACTTCTTTATGGTCGCCTTTGAAATATCTGGCAAGTCTACAAGGTCGTAAAAATGTTTATAAAGGTTTTTCACCTCCTTCAATATATTTTTTTTCTAGCTCTTTAAACTTCAAACAGCTACTTGAAAAAACATTTTACTGAGAGGACTTGAAAAAACCAACTAAAAATTTCATGGTGCTGTATTACAGTTTAGCCCAAAAAACGTGTAACTTAATGTTTTGTCAGTCATGACTCTCCTTTGGAATCATCAAATAGTACTCAATCGTTGTGGCTTTAATTATATTTATTCGATACAAAACATGTTGAGAATCATTGTCTGACAACCATGTTTATCAACTCCTATCTATCAATATTTTAAGCACATTCTCTATGTAGCGCTTAAAAATGCATTTGTATGAAATTTTCGAAAGGTCTGTCTGTCTCTCTGTCTGTCTGTCTATCTGCAAACGACAATAAATAGATTATAAACAAATAAAACTAACAAGCATGGAACAAATAAATCCGAGAAACAATTCAGAGATGTTCTTAAAATAAACAACCAGTTAATTGGCATGAACGGCAACATGGTACAGTGGGAAGAGATCCGAAAAAAATTATAATTAAACAAGATGGAATTAAAAATTTTATATTAAAAACAATAACAAATACTGGTCTATAACGAATCTTATGGGATCTAAACGTGATCAAAATTAAATCTTAAGGATATAAAACAAAAGATTGAATAAATTGACAGTGACAGTTCGATGATTAGTGAAATTTAATTCAAAGTTGTCAAGTCCCTATTGGAAAACACTGTAGTATTACAATAAAGATAAATTGTTATACCTCATGACAAAATTAAAAAAAAAAAAGTTATGAGGCTATCAAGACGCAAATGAAGCTGTTACATAGATTTATTACTCACTGAGCAAAGTTCCTACAATATAAAAATAAATTATACACCAGCAAAGAGTGGTTCTTAGTTCTCACGAGAGAGTCGGTTCAAGATCAAAACTGCATTAAACATGCAACGACGTTTCGTGTAAATATTACTCGGTGATAATACACGCTACGTTAAAGTTAGAAGAGGATCTCGCCACTTATAGCAAAAAGAGTAATTTTCTCGACAATTATCAGAATCTAGGAAAATTTAATAGCTGAGTGGATTACAATGAAAATCACGCATGAATACTGATAAGTTGGTGTGATTCTCTCAATGCATAGTTGTTATTGTGGTTCGTTGTTTTCTTCGTAAACATACTTGGCCTAGAGCTCAACAATTAAGGGTCAACCATAATAGGCTCGAGCTGGCTGCGCCATGTGTCAAAATTTATACGACTACACAGATATGATGCGCACAAACCATAATGGCTCGAGCCAGCTTTTTCGTCAAGTTTCGTTAACTTGATCTGGCTGCAGCCAGAGCGATTCAAATCGAATGCTCCGTAAGGAATCGTTTGTTTTAATTTATTTATAAATTTATTTCCGCAATCCGTTCTAATAATTATAAATTCAAACGAACAAAACGAATTGAATTGAAATTGTAGAAATTGTTGAATTTTTCAAAGCAAATGTGAAAAGTAGACATAAAGGCGAGCGCTGCTGAAGTCATTTTGGTCAAATTAAGCATTTGACAGAACTTGAGCTAGCTTTTCGTTTATTTTGGACATTAGCTGCAGCCAGCTCGAGCCTATTATGGTTGGGCCTTAAGTCTCACAAAATGACGTCGTCAGGTTGCAAAGGTAACAGCTTATGCAACAAAAATGTAATATTGTTGCATGAAATTATTACTAGCTCATTAAAGGTGATATGGCAAATATTATTTTATGGCAGCAAAGGTTGTTTTTTTATCTCATAACAAAAATAAATTAAAAACAAAAATTTGGCTTAATGACATCACGGAGGCAACTGCAAATGCACTGAAAGTACAACAACAATGAAAAAACAATGCCTTAAGCTCTGTTAGTATTGGCGTGATGGTAAATTTTTAATGGAAACAACAATCAGCGTGAGCTAAAAGGCTTCTTCATAAAAATAAAAAAGAAAAATTAATGGCGTTATGAGGCTCTTGAGGGAAAAGCGTATTATAACGTTAATGCACCATCGTTGAATTTTTTGCATTGCATTGATAGGAAATGGATGCAGACAAGGAGGACTTCTTCGCGAATTTAGACATAGAGTTAAACAATAATTTGGACAGTAAGATTAGAATTAAGAGTAAGATTAGAATTGGGTAAAAAGGAGAATGATGATAAGGATGAGAACAAGTTTAAGGACTAAGGAAATGATATGGATAAGAATAATGAATCCACTTTGCTCCAAATAACAATTGAACTTCCAAACGGGTTTGATTTTTGAGATTCTTAGAAGTATCTATCTAGAGAATAGACAAGTCTTGTGAATACAAGTTGTAAAATTTTTCTCCTTCGATAATACGACGTTAGTCCCTGTAAACGCTAGTTTTTAATTTTGGCTTGCAAACTTACTAAATATTTTGCTTGTTTCGCCACAAGAATGATAGAAACAAGATTACGCGTTGCTCATGACATTGGAATAATTTTAGTTTGCGGCCTGCGCATAATATTTTTTTATTATTTTTATTATATGTATATAAACCTAAGAGGTGTTATATAGCCTATTGGTGTTATAAAATTATATCGGTCAAATGGTCTAGGTCAATGCTCTAACCATTATCAAATGGCTTAGGAGATAAAAATAGTGATTGTATAAAAAATTTATATTTTTACGTATACGAAAATATCCATATTTTTACGTATACGAAAATATCCATATTTTTATACAGAAGAGTAGTTATTTTTACTTTACTTTTCTGCAAGAATTTGTTTTCAATTTTGTCAATTTGCCTAAGCGATCGCACATTTGCATACGTTTTTGTTAAGTAGAAGCGCTGCCTGACGTCATGCACTCAATTGAGAAAGAAAGCATTAGATATCGGAACTGCGGAACACGCAAGAGCCCGAACCGAACCAAAGCGGCTGTCGGTTGTCGGTTGCGCTGTACAATAAAATACATGAAAATCTAAGCCGCCAAAAATTAAATGGCCGTAGGAATCTGCGGCGGAAAAACCCCAGAATAGAATCAATTCTATTTTTTGCTCCGACGGCTGACGGATCTCTCCTTGAGTGGCGTAAATGTTGCCATATTTTAGCTAAGGATTGGCTGTGTTCAGTGCTATTTTCTTAGTTTTTACCATGAGCTGACTTTTTGTTTTGTATGTGCATGTTGCATTCCATGAGCTGACGTTTCGTTTTATGTGTGTGTTTGTGTTGCATTTATTTGTGCCATTCGCACAACGAAAAGCAACGCTGATCCGACAACCGACAGCCGCTCCCATTCTGGACGTGTTCTAATCTTATTTTTATCATTCTTGGCTTCGCTACAAGCTCTCGCGATGGAATTTATCGCGCCCTCGAGAGTGTAACCTCATACACGCCTCGCTACAAGAACGATAGAAACAAGATTACGCGTTCCACAGTCCCGTTATCTAATGCTCTCTTTTTCAATTGAGTGCATGACGTCACACAGCAATTCTGCTTGACAAAAACGTATGCAAATGTGCGATCGCTTAGGCAAATTGACGAAATTCAAAATAAATTCTTTCGGAAAAGTAAAGTAAAAATATCAACTTTTCTGTATAAAAATATGTAATCGTAAAATATGAATTTTTTTAATTTTTCAATATTTTTATCTCTTAAAGCATTTAAGACCGACCAAATTTTCTTTCATCAATAGGCTTAGGAGGTCTATATACATATTATAAAAATAAGAAAAAATATTTAGGCGTGGGCCCTAACATAAAATTATTCCAAAGTCTGACAATATCGCTTGTGACGTCATGCTCTCTCTCTCTCTCTCTCTCTCATTTGCGGAACCCGTAATCTTGTTTCTATCATTCTTGATTTGAGCGCAAGCATGATACAATTATAAGGTGAGCTCATTTTAAGATGGCTGCTCAAATGAGAAATTTTGCAAAAACAAAGCTGTAGGAGCTACAAACGTCAAATAATAAAAGCAACAACAACATTTACAAAAACTAAACACTACAGCTGATTTTGACAACTAGCTCACCCTGCTCTCCATTATGAGCATACCTTGTAATTGTATCATGAGCGCAAGTATTTTTCTATCTCTAAAATATCTGCGAGCACAAGTTTCATATTTATGCTTGCCTTCTGAAAAGCTCTTGCGGAGAAATTAATCGAAGTCGTTTGTATCGCATATGCTTCTGAGGCGAAGCTGAGAAGAGAAGCCGCTTTGAACTTGTGAGCGGAAGTATTTTTTTCCCTGGATGCAACTTCCAAATTAGACCCCGAACAGAATCAAATATCGTTGCGACCGACGATCCCCTCTGGTCGTCGATCGCAGAGAATACGTCCAGAATGATGCGATTGCGACTGACGATTCAAAGTTGCTTTTATTTAGTATTTTTTTATTTATTTTTCTATTTCATTTCAATGTATTGGTCTCAATTGTGTGAATACAACACACACAAACAAGAAATGTCGGAAGATTACAAAAAACTAAGCAAATTTCATGAAACACGGCCAATTCTTAGCAAAAATATGGCAACACTAAAAGCACTCAGAGAGTGAATCGTCGGTCGCAAGAGAAGAAATAGAAAAGATTCTAATTGTGCGATATATGTTTGCGGCTGCTGACCTGCGATTTCATTCTGGACGTGTTCATACATTTGCATGCATTCTATTGCTTTGTGATATCGCAAATCGCAACGATATTTGATTCTGTTCGGGCTGTTACTTATGAACATGATAAGTAAGTAATAAGAATTGCAAGGTAGGCTTATATTGGAGAGCAGGGCGCGCTAGTTGTCAAAATCAGCTGGTAATTTTTAGTTTTTCTAATTGTTGTTTTTTCTTTTGTCGTTTGACGTTTAGCTCCTACAGCTTTATTGTTGCAAAATTTCTGATTTGAGCAGCCATCTTAAACTGAGCTTACCTTGTAATTGTATCATGCTTATGAAGACAAGTTTCTAATTTAAGTCACCGAGTTTGTATTGTTTGCCTCACGAGAAGTTCGTGAAAAGCACTTTAATGAGGTTATTTCCAGTATGAATTAATAGATATTAAATAATTCAAAGTGTATATAATAGATTGGACCAGTGTATATCATATTGGCTCGGAGTGCGATAAAGCTTTTATTCAAATCCCTATATTTCCAATGCTATTTCCAATAGAAAAATATATTATTATTCTTAGCTTCTTTTCAGTCATCTATTCATGCGGAAATATAATTATGTAAAAAGTAAAGAAAAAAGTTTTAAATTTTGAATATGAAGGTCATAAAAATTTAGTTACTAATGTAAAAGAGTTCCCTCTGTCAAATAAACTTCCGGGTAACATTGTCCACATATTGGCAGTACCAGTAGAACCTTAGTAGCTCTAGAGGATCACAGTGAAAAGTCAGGCAAGACTACTAATGAGTTGGTGTAGCGGCCAGCGAAAAAGTCTGTCTAGTCTGCTGTGTGATTTGCTCTATACAGAGCCGTTGTTGTTGTTCTTGGCTGTTGCCTTCTTTGTCTTAATGTTGTCTTGTTGCCGGCATGCTTGTCCTAAAGCTCAAATTTGTTTTCAATATAAAAGAGAAAAAGTTCAAAAGTAAACGAATAGAAATGATTTTGTGAGAATCTAAAAATTTCCAACATTTTTATTTTGTTTCAGTCAATCATTTCTATACGATTAGTCAGTCAATCATTCAATACGTACTTAATAGATACTCGCTAGCGAAGCAACTTTTCGAAGTTAAGTACGCTTCCAAGCACCTTGTGAGCGAGACTGTTTCATATGAGAGCGGATCTTTAAAGTGCTGCAATTGAGCTACTAGGTGGCGTCCGTGGCGTAGTTGGTTAAAGTGCGTGGCCGCTATGTCAACGAACCTGGAGACCCGGGTTCGAACCCCAGCAGCGACAGAAAATTATTTGAATTAAAATAATTTTTCTGTACGGCCGCCACCTCTCTGCAGACAATGGCAAACCTCAGAGAGTAATCAAAATGCCATGTAAAGCTTCTTGAGAACAAGAACATTCTGTTCATCGCCATTCGGAGTCGGCGTTAAACATGTAGGTCCGATTCTCGGTCAATTGTGCACAAACTTAATAACGCGCACAACACAATTGATCATAAGAAGCTAGGTCAAAGTCCTTTCAAGGGCTGAAATGGCCAGTTATTTTTTTTTTATTTTTATTTTTGAATTGAGCTACTAGAAGCTTCGCACATGTGCTTATGAGGGATGGAAAATGTTCCTCGCAGTAGGTTATTAGAGGAACATTCATTCATTTTCATGATTAAAAGATAAACTAGCTACTTATTTAATAAATGAAAATTTTGGACTTATTTAAAGATTTTTAATATTGTGGCATTATTGTGGGACTTCCTTGAAAGTATAAGAAAGAAATGAGAAAACTTTAACTCACAAAATTTTATCTCTCGAAAACTTGACAAAAAAAAATTAATCTTCTATAAACCTTCTAAGAACCTTCAATTTATAACAGATATTATAATTATTATTTAAGAATTACTTTCGTACAAGAACGAATGTTTTATTTAAAAGCTATAAGTGCTTGTATTTATTACAAATACAGGAGTTACAGTTTTCATCGATACTTGCCCACTGTGCTGCAAGTATCAAGCAATACATGCAGCTTAGAGTGAATTATTGCTCGCATTTCAAAGCAAAACAAAAAGGATACAAAATTCTTCAAAGTCCTCAAGCTAAACTTTAAATTAAGTGGCACTCGAAGATAACATCAGAAGCTCTTACATAATTATTATGTGTTGTAGTTGATTTTGCTGTTGTACGAATTGTTGCCGAAAACAAAAGACAGCAAATTTTATTAACTGCTTCTCAAACGAGCAGATAAATGGAGTACTTTGACTGGATATTGCAATGAAGTCAATAACACGCAACCACACAAAGGCACACAGACACATACACACACACGCACACATACACGAATAATGCAATGAAGAATTTATTGATTTTTGTGCTTTACATGCCAGTCATTAGCTTAAATTTCGCGAGGAGGGTGGGCAAGCAACAAATAGGAAGCGGAAGTTTATTTGAACATAAATTCAACATCCGCTTTTAAATTTGTTTGACTTCAAGCTAAATGATGCGGGGAACGAGGTATGTGTGAGCATAAGTGGGAGCTGATAATTGAAAATTTATGGCATAGCGAGTGTAAGAAATTATTTAAGAGGACATTAAGCTTAAAATTAAGCTCATTTGTATCACTTATTTACAAGACCCATGAAATACGCTTTGGCAGAAAATTTTCTAAGCAATTCCTTTCATTTTTCTGATCATTCATCATTTTACAACTCTTTAAGTAATCTCTTTCTCTCACTAAAGTCTTGCAAAATACCTTTTACCGCATCTAAGCTTTAAGTCCGCCACACATCATTTTGATAGCTCCTTTTATTTCAGTCAGAGACATGGTTATTTTAAGCACTTTTTATTTTTTTTTTTTTTTTTTTTTTATGCGAACATCCGTTTCCTCTTGTTCCCATCAATTACGCACTTATTTTAAAAATCTCACCTTAGCAAATAAATCTGTTTTTATTGCTTCATTTTCTCATTCGTTGTCGTTTCTATGGCTATGAGTGCGGAAATGAAAACATTCACCTTCCTGTTGACAAGCTTTTAAATAAATTGAATTCACTCAAGTCCTTGGCTGCTGCTGCTGCTGCTACTGAAGTCCTTTCTATAAATTGCTACACTAGTTCAAACACTAAAAACACTTGCGGAAGATTTACGTTATTCTCAAATAGTAGAATTCTTGAGTATTGTTGTTGTTTTTTTTTTTTATTTTTATTTCGTTTCTTCTGCCGTTCTTTTATCTTATGGCCTCTTTGCCATTATATTTGTTATGCTTCTTCTGCTACCACTGCACCTGTTCACATTAAACGAACTGCAAATTTGTACAAAATCACTTGCCTGAAAATTTTTATTGCATACTTTGTGGCTATACTTCAATGTCGAAAGCGCAATTGTGAAAATATGTTAGAATTTCAATAATGAGTGGTAATTGCCAACTGTTGACAAGATTTTCTATAGTTTTATGGTTTTGTATTTTCTATCAACGAGAATTAAACATTTAATTGTCACTTTACTGCATACATTGAGGGTCATAATTAATTGTGACCATTGTTAAACACGTATGTTAACGGTATTTAGCCTCAATTTGTTAATTGTTATCTGCAAGCAGTCAACAAACTGTCCACTCTTGTTATGAATTTTAAATACTTTCATTCAGGAATATGTTTACAAAACTAGTTCATATCTTCTATTTAAAACTCGAGTTTAAAAGATATTTTATCTACACAGAAAAAAAGCAACAGCAAATATTTTAGATTTAGTTTAATTTTAAGTTCTAATTTTTAAAATCAATTTTTTATGCAAGTCGACTTGATGAAAAATGGATAAACTTAATTTTTAGCAGAATCTATATTATTATTACGCAAGCGCTTTTTTTGTGATGACCATCAAATCTATACTGCAAATGCGATTTTCATAAATGGGGTATCAATAGAAAGATCTTGCTTTGCAGATGTGCAATTAGGTCTTGCTTTTTTTAAAATATTCTGTATTTAAACAAAAAAAGCAAAACAAACTTCTACAAAGAAAGTGAGTTTTCTATGTAGAACCTAAAACTATGTGATATTTTTTTTCTGAAATTTTCTAAAATCATTCTATTGTATATTTAAAGCAGTAGAGCAAAGCGAAAAACGTACAAATATATTTTATAGAATATCGATTAATGACAAAAATTTAGACGCACCTAAAACACAACTTTTCAAACTAGGACAGGGAATCGGACAAAAAATCTTCATTAAGTGAAGAATTCGAACATGAATTAAAACAAGAATTTGGTCATGAAGTAGGAAAATTATAAGAGCAAATAGAAGAATAACGGAAGGATGAGGATATGTTTGGAAACAAAGGAAAGGATGGGGACAAGAATAAGGACAAGGATAATAAAACACAGTCACTTCAAAACCTACGGGTGTGTTCACGACTCTTCTTAATTTAAAAATAAATTTTTTTTCAATTTCCGGTATCTTTGTTTTTTGCTTAACTATATATAAACTAGCGGACCCGGCGAACTTAGTCTCGCCCCAATTTCACGCCTTCAGATAAACTCCAGAATGATAAAATACAGATAGCTCAAATTTCAATGTGATTTATTTGGACAGAATCTAAGTCAGTAGAGAGCGTTTTTATAAACAATGTTTTTCGATTTGTTTTCCGGAGCAAAAACAAACAAAGAAGACGGTTTGCCAACACGCGAACAGACAACGTACAGCTGACCGTGCGAAAAACAGGGAAATTCGAGATTAATCCGACAGACTTCTAGTAATTGGCCTTGCGATTTATTGATTGTCATCGCAATAGCCAATCGAACAGGGAACTGAATACGCTTGAATTGGAATGGAAGATCTGTTGGAATAATTGGAATTCGTGGGATGAGGACTTCCTCTCCTTTAAATTTGCCCTTGATGATCGTCGCTTGGATCACATTGTTCATTAGTTTCTTGACGGACAATCGCGTATCGTTGCACAATTTTGGATGATTCAGATTCCGCAGCATGATTATGATTGATCCCACCTTCAGCTGTAAATTATGCGGCGGAGTTCCTGGCACATCAAGCTAGTTCAAAAATTCCGTCGGATAGTTGGTCGCTTCATACTCGTCTCTCACGCTGTCAATGGATTTGTATGAATGCAGTTCTCCAGAGATTCGACTTTGAATAATGAAATTCAAGCTATCGACGTCCGTATTCTTCGCTGCTAGTATTGCCCGTTCACTAATCCAATCGAGATTTTTATAATTTTGTGCAATGCCGGGTAACACTTTGGTGATGAGTTCCTCTTTCGACGATGTGAACTCGCAAAAATTTGTCGGGAACGATATCAATCCAGTCGAAACATCAACCAGGAATTTGACCATTGCCAAGCGCCAGCAGTTGTCTCGAAAATTCAGCAGCCGATGGGTCGTTCTGCAACGTGACTCTCATGTGCGTGGTCAATTTTGAGGAGGATGTAACAGCCAACGCAATTTGAGATCTTGACCGAATTGTTGCCAGAATCAGCGAAATAACGAATGTCTTGCCTGTCCCACCGGGAGCATCGAAAAAGTCAATACCTCCTGTTCCATCGTCAACAACCTTCATCAGCGAATCGTACACGTTCTTCTGCTCGGCATTCAACAGCGGCACATTTGTTCGGAGTCTTTAGGCCAGCTCATCTCGATCATAGTCTTGTTCCCGTTGCAATTCGCGATTGAATGCATCGTACATTGAACGATTTGGGCGCTAGCATTCCCAATGTCGACAGCAGACTGTCGCACATGAGAACGCACATGTCTTCGACCAAAATTAACGCTTCGTTGCGCATCTCGTCGTTAATTTCAAGATCGAAATTCGAAGTTGTCGTGCGAACTCTGTGCAAAATGTCGTCAGCCATTTCATCCTTGTATTTGACCCACAATGCAGTCGGGTTCGACGGATGACATGTGGCTATGATGATTGCAAACAATGTACGAATTTGATTCGCTGGTGCAGAAACAGTTACATCGGCGACCGTTGAGTCCCAATGTGTATCGTTTTCGAGCAAATTCAAACTTTGGCAAGCCTCCCGAAAAGTGGCGCACAGCTCACCATCCACGGTACGCAGGGAATCGAAGGATGTAGGGCCTCTAATATTCACCAAAAGTAAGCGAAGATAGAAGCATTCATCTTGGCATGGATGAACTGTGTATATTCGTCCGAGGGCATCAGTCGAATAGACATCAGCGAATCCAGCAACAGCATCACCTTTCTTCCGGCGTTGAAACTTCTTCGATACAGCGTTCCATATATAAAAGCGTGGCATTTCCGAATAGAGTAAAGTCCTTACGAACGGATCGCTTTCACATGTCGAAAAGAAATTTGTCAATGTTGTCAATTGTAAGTCAATGTATAACGGCATCTCTCGGGTTGTGGCATTGATTGTAGCACGGCGACATCTATCATTTATCTCATTAACTTCTCCACCCATAATTCACGTAAAACGTCTTTTATTGCAATGAAATTCACAATTATCCAAAATTTTCATGCTACACAACGAATTTTCCACCTTTACATCGTTAAAAATCATGAAATCATGCGATAAAAAGCAAAATTTAAAAAAAATTTTAATTTTTTGCGTTTTACCAGAATTTTCCGAGTTTTCCACTAAGAATTTTATATTTTTCCATTCGAAAAGCCATTCCGGAACAATTGCGCACAAAATCCCATACAAAAAAAAATCAGTTTTCGATTATTCCAATTTCCCGATTTTCCCGGAGGGTTTTCCCAAAATTTTCTTTCGTAAAAACCTTCTCCTGGCAATTACAAACAACTGAAAAAAAATTTCAGCCAAATCGGCCCAGCCGTTCTCATTTGATGAATTACTATACATATTTATATATATAGATAATGTAATAAGGACGCCACTTAGGCTAAAAAACCGTAATGAATGGAAGTGTTCCATTATAATTTTTTTCATTATCATCCAAATCGGTGTCGCAATGTTTTCATGTGAAATACGAACGCCTTCCCATATTGGCGCACTTCAAGTGAATAGGCCGGCCACATGTATTGCATTCGATGGAGTTTTTGGGTGTCAGTTCTTTAGGCAAAACTCTGACATAAATGGTGCAAAAATCAATATCCTCATCAGATAGTTTTGATGGTTCTTTTGCCTTAGGACGCTTGGATGGTGCTGGTTGTGCCTTCTTCAGTGATGCTTTTGCTGGTGATTTTGACTTTGCCGCTGTTTTTCACTGCTTCAGATCATCAATTTCGTCTGAAGAAGTCGGCACGCAGCTCTCCATTGCCTTTTGCAAAAATGTTCGTACACTTCGGTGCAACTGCAGAAATTGAGTCATGTCAAAAGTAAAATTTAGCAGTTGAATGATTCGCGACATGTAAATTAGGGAAAGAAAAAAGTAATGGTTCACAACCCAGTCCGGTTCGCAACCCAGCCCAACATATGTCAAAAAGTGTAAAAGTTTTAATAAAAAAAAAAAACACTAGATATTTTTTTTCGCATTTTGGCGTTTTAACGCCATACGGGTTTACTAGTTAAAATATACTAGCCAAATATTCAACACCACTTGCGAACGCTTTATCACACTGCCAAAAATTATGCTCTTAAATTTGTAAGATTTTGCTAGTATCCCTCTTATGCCATGTCTTCACAGAGAGTTTAGTTTGAGTTCAACCATAGGTATTCACACAGAGGTGCGTTGTGTTCTAATATTTTTTCGGCACATCCACCACCGTGTCATCAATTCCATTTGAGGACAAGGCTGCAGCCATTTCTGCGTACACATGCGAGTTCTTCCTTGCATTGAGCTATTCGAAATTTTTATCGGCCCATTCTAATATAAAGACATCAAGTTCTTTTCTTCGCTTTTTTCTTCATTTTTAGAACAGCTGTTTTTGACATTTCTCACCACAAAATTGTACAAATTGCATCTGAACGTACCTTTTTATAAGAAAATTAGCATACTTTTAGGAATTTCTCAAGTTGAGTTTGATAAACACAGAAACAAAGTTGAGTTTAGTTGAGTTTCATTCTGCAAAATTGTGCTGAAGAACTCAAGAGTTTATTTTGCCTTCAGTGGCAAAACTCAACTTTGTGCTAGAAATTCAAACTAAATTTTTGTGTAGACATGACATTAAAATCACAAATAGTTTGCTATAAAATGCATGAGGATCACACTATTTTTTTTTTTTCGCTATAGTAACGAATAAGTCAGCTCTTTTTTTATGATTTTGTTTTATTTTTTTTTTTTATAAAAACCAAACAAATAATATCTTAGAATAAAATAAACCAGTGAATTCAGCCGTTTGAACATTATGCCTTATGTCTTAAGTTGAAATTTTAAAAATAACGTGCATTGATAAATTTTGCATGTGAGGTGGGCGTGGTTATAAAATATAGTTTTTTATTCTACAAATATATCTAAAAGTTTCAAGGAATTGGCTTTTATATAGGCTCAATAACAAAAAATATAGCTTTTTCATTTTTTGTCTTATATGGGAGGTAGGCGTGGTTATTGGGCGGATTTAAAAATATTTTTGACTATGATCTCATATACATAGTTAATTTCAAATAATGTCTCAAATTTTATTGGTCTACGACGAATACTTCTATTTATTGACACTTTTTTGTATGGGGCTCAACCTTTTCTTCGCCAAATTCGGTCGTTTTTATGGTCGCCGGTGATATATCATCTCATTTTGAATCAAGCTAGACTTGACTAAATAGGCATAAGACTTGAATTCTTTAGTTCAAAGCTAAAATTAAAAAGAGTTTGCTAATCATTCAACAAAGTCATGACGACAGTTTTTTTTTTTTTAATACATATCAAGGGTGATTTTTTAAGAGCTTTCGGATTTGATTTTGACACGACAACAGCTGTGCTGCCAAAACAGTGCTAAAAAATTACCTTTTATCATCGTCCATTACGATTATATTATGCAGTTGGTTCGATCTAAATTTGTAGCGAAAGTGACTGCGTATACTCCTTGGCCCCTAAGGCTTTTATCTGTTTTCAAACATGGAGAAATGGCTCGGCAGAAAGAGTTTTCATACCTGACACAAACTCCTTTTTAAAGTTTAGCCGAAATCGTATGATTCGGAAGGGATCGAAGATTAAGAAAAATGTTGGACGAAGATTACGAAGATAAGAGCAATCTCGAGCTAAGATAAGATTATGTTGAAAAATAGAAAAGTTTTAAACAAAAAATTATTTCTAGTTTCATTTTTCAGGATCTTTTCACCTTGCCCATGTATTCTAATCATGGTTGGTCAGCTTTCTTTAACTCCCATTCAATGCGTTTCGAAACCGTAGAGTAGAACTGAAGTTAATTTGTCTCGCTTCATGCGATCTTCCCGGTTTCGACAGTCTGGATATTTTCTGGGAACATATTAATATCCTTCTAAAACAGTGGTGATCAACGCAAGGTTCAAACAACAACAAAGAGGGCTTTCCGAGTGCACAGCTTTACACTGAAACAAGAAGTTTTTAAAAGCTCTCACAACATTTGGTGCAAGGAACTCTTTTCGAGTGTTGGATTTTCAATATAATCATTTCTTTTTTATTTTTGCGTTTGTTTTTTGCTATTTTTAGGTATACTCATAAATAAAACAGCGAGCAACATCCTCACCACATGAACGCTCAAAGCATACTGACTTAAAATTTAAAGCACAGCAGAAAAAACAAACTTTTACGCAGTGTACAAACACAGCGAGCCGATTGGTACTTCGTTTGCAAAAGCACAACAACACACGATGCCCGCGGGCTATGGGAAACCATATAGTGAGCATCACTGCTCTAAAATTACCAACTATAAGACGGAACCATTTGCTTTTAAAATTTAAGAAGAGCTTTAAAGAAACTGTACTTTTATGGAATTATCAACTTCTCCCAATATTCTTGTAATTTTTAATCTTTACTACTCTAAATATTAAAAATTATGCATAAAAAGCATTCGCTATTTCTTATTTCAAAAGATCATAAACATTATTCTTACCTAATGCTTATCTGTCTCGTTTTTGTCTTATTTCCCAGTCATAATTAATTTCTTATAAAAACAAATTCTCTACAAAACCTACAAACTTTTCGGAAAAAGTAAATTATTTTCATTAATCTTAATTTAATCTTGCTTGAAACAGTTGTTTCTACAACAACAATGCGCATCCTTACTAAAGATTTCAATAGAAACTTTGCTGAAAACTCTAAAAGTTGAGTTTTCTTAATGATTTGTCTTTTGCGATTTCCCTAAATCACGCTGTCTGTATGTAAGCTCATTTTTTTCCAAAGCCATTTTGCTTCCTCCATTTTCCCTTAAATGTTTTGTACTGTTATTCCATTCGGACTGAAATTTTGTTGCTTCTACGTTGATTCTTTGAGAAAGCTTGATGCGCTTCCTGCTTCCTACTCACTGGTAATTAAAAGATATGAAACAGCAATTAATTGTTAGCGTTTTATTTTTAGTACCAGGAAAAACGTAATGAAAATGATTTCACGAATTGAATAAAATTAATTGAAAATTGTTAAACTACCAGATAAGATAGTATTCATTAAATTAAAATAACATTAAATGAAGTTTGGAAGCAAAAAAGCAATATTTAAAGATAGCAAAGCTTTAAGTTTTAAATTTTATATATTACAAAGTTCTTAAATGGTTTTTCAAAACTTGTCAATCCGACGAAGGGATTTTTTTTTTAATTAATAAGAAGCTGGTTTTTTTTTTGTAAATTGAAAAACTTACCTCCTCCAATATCATATTATATTGATACTTCAAACCCCTTCAACACTTAAAACTGCAACAATTAACTTTGAGCTCAAATTACTTATGAACTTTTGAGCTCCTTGCAGTCCTTATTCTTTATGGCCTTCTTTGTTGCTTTTGCTGTTATTGTTAAAGTTTTTCCCTGAAAACTGCATTTGTTGCCGTGGCATTAATGTCTTTAGATGTTGGGGCGCACTGGGACTTTTGCGCCGAGAACCTATAATTTGGTGATGTTTATTTGTAATGCCTGTCATGGGAAATAAGTTTTGCCATAGCTGACGCAACTGTGTCATTGACATCGAGTCTATATTTACAGCTGCAGTTGACGGTGTTGAGCGAAACAGGGATATTTGTAGCACAACTATTCTAAGAATACACTGACTTAGGACTTAAACAATTGCATTTGCTAATGTTTTATTGGTACCATAAGCCTTGCCAATTCCTACTACCAATGTGCGTGATCCAAATAAAAATACTGTTGAAGAATACTCCCATCTTATTATGAAGCGTTCATAATATTCATAACAGTAACACAGGCTTCATTCCCTTGTATATTAAACTTTTCAAAACAAAAAACCAGCATTGACAAGTTAATATGGCGCCCTTTAGCCTTTATTACTTCAAAAATTCTTTTACTCATGGAAGAAATAAAGTTCTGCAAAATACTGGCGTCCAAATTCTCCCAGGCATTAATGTTGGCATTTTGCAACTCACCAACGTTGTTGTGTTGGTGATTGTCAGCATAAATTCAATGAACTATAGTATTCCCCGTAGGTCACTTCAAAGTTTTTATTGTTTTACTCGCGAGCCAAGCATTTGTTTCCGAGCTAGTGTGTATTCGGGCATTGTCATGCTGGAAAATCCAGTTTTGATCATGATGCTGTCGTTAATATTCTAGTAAACTACCTTGTAACACAGTGATGTACTCGACACTATTCATCCTAGATGACGTAAACTGGATTTCCAGAGCCCCTTGCGCTGAAAGAACTCACCACCAAAGTTCCGCTTTGAGAAGTAGTGAAGTTATTTTCGCAAATCTCGCCAATAAAAGTGTGAGTCGTCTGGTCCATCAAGGTTCCATTTTTTTTTTTTTTTTTTCATCAGAAAATATGATCTGCAAGCAGAAATGTCAATTTTATGCAAATAACATTTCTGTAATTCATTTCACTTACAGAGGACCAATCAGTATCCATATTTTGTTCACCAAATTCCAGTCTCGAGATTTTATGCCGTTTAAGGAACCTTGAAATTGCTTTCATTTTAGCTCGTCAAATATAATATCAGGGCATCAATGCAAAACACGCCGAACTGTTGTTTTTGACACTTTGGTGCTGCAACTTCTAGCCAGACGAGAGCAACTGGCTGTCCAGTTACTTGCCTCACGTATGATTGCACGCTCCTCCCTATTGAATATCTTTCTCTTACGTCTGGATAGCTCTTTTTACCATATTCTTTCGTATTTTTAAGAAAATTAACGATCACGCGTCGGGTGGATTTAAGTTTTCTTGAAATTTCGCGCACTGAAATTTTGCTTTTTTCTACTTCTGACAAAGTTTAACCACGCGGCATACATAGGTCACTGTTAGTTGTTATTCTTAAAAAAATGTTACATAATACAAACCTCTTTTTTATTAGAAAAAACTGCGACCGGGTTATTATTATGAAACGATTATTGTACCACCTTAAAAATGACAAATCACACATTTTGTTTAAATACAACGGCATTTCGAAGAGCATGACAAAACAGGGCTGCCATCGTAAACTAATAGTGCTTAAATAAAAAAATAAATAAATAACTGGCCATTTCAGCCCTTAAAAGGACTTTGATTTAGCTTTTTATGATCAATTGTATTGTACGTGTTATTAAGTTTGTACACGATTGACCGAGAACCGGACCTATAGGTTTAACGCCGACTCCGAACGGCGATGAACGGAATGTTCTTGTTCTCAAGAAGCTTTATATGGCATTTTGATTACTCTCTGAGGTTTGCCAATGTCTGCAGAGAGGTGGTGGCCGTTCAAAAAATCATTCTAATTCAAATAATTTTCTGTCGCTGCTGGGGTTCGTACCTGGGTCTCCAGGTACGTTGACATGGAGGCCACGTACTTTAACCAACTACGCCACGAACGCCTCACAGTACTTACAATTTTGTTATTTATTAATCGGAAACTGATTTCTTAATTTTTATAAAAGAAATCACAAAAGTGTTTCTGAATAATTTGGACATTATCAGCGTACATCTGGATATTGCAGTTTTGAAGAAAATGGATAAATCATTTATAAAAAAAAAGAGTTGGCTGTGCCGGACACACCCGTAGGTTTTGACGTGACGAAGTTTCTTGCTGTTGCTGTTAATGTTGATGTTGATGTTGATGTTGATGTTGATGTTGATGTTGATGTTGATGTTGATGTTGATGTTGATGTTGATGTTGATGTTGATGTTGATGTTGATGTTGATGTTGATGTTGGTGTTGGTATTGGTGTTGGTGTTGGTGTTGGTGTTGGTGTTGGTGTTGGTGTTGGTGTTGGTGTTGATGTTGATGTTGATGTTGATGTTGGTGTTGATGTTGGTGTTGGTGTTGGTGTTGGTGTTGGTGTTGGTGTTGGTGTTGGTGTTGGTGTTGGTGTTGGTGTTGGTGTTGGTGTTGGTGTTGGTGTTGGTGTTGGTGTTGGTGTTGGTGTTGGAGTTGTTGTTGGATTTGGAGTTGGTGCTTTTCGTTTAGCTTTTTTTTTGCTTCCCCATTGGTTGTGCTCTAATTTCAATTAATCCAGCAAAAGTTATGCATATGCGTCACATTAGGCGGTTCCCTGAGGGTTTTTGACACGCCGTCAAATTTTTTTATTTTTGTCATATGCCCGAAGACCTCACCTTTGTTTTCGTTCCTTAAAATTTACCGTTGCACCAGTAGTCACAGAGTTAAAAATCCATGCAAAGTTTTTCCATGGCTGTAGCATTTTTACTGCATTATGTGATTGCATCCCTGAAATCATGACAACAAAATTTTTTTGTAATTTAGTTGTGAAGCATAATAACACATACCTGCTGTCGTAAAACAAAATTTACTGTAGCACTCCTCCTGAGTGAGTAATAATTCCATGCAACGATATTACATTTCAGTTACATAAGCTGCTATATTCACGACCTGACGACGCCGGAATTTTTTTTTATTTTTGTCGTAAAGCCATGTATAAAAACTTTATTTTCCTTTTTAAACTTTTATCGTAGGTTATATATTCATTGAGTAAAAATTCAATGCAACGCCGCTGCATGAATGTTGCGTTATCGATCTTTGAGCGGCTCTCTCAGCGTCCCCATGATGTCAAAAATTTTTTGTCTAATTTTGTTGTGAGGGCTTCTAGTAGGCCTTTATTGGCGTATTTTTAATCCTAGCACTAATACTCAGCGAGTAATAATTCCATGTAACAAATTTTCAGTTGCGTTGCTTACGCAGCTCCCATACGTCCTTATGCCGTATTAAATTTTTTTTTTGTTTTTTTAATATAGTCAAAAAATTAACCTTTATGGTCATACTATTTTTTTAATTATAGCTCTTATACCCAGCGAGTAACAATTCAATGAAACGCAGATGCATTTTTAAAAAATTCATTTTTCAACTTTTTTGGAAACTAGAGCAGTACAACGTAACTTCGTCACGTCAAAAGAGGAGAAGACCTCCACTAATCTGAAGTCATGTAATTTGCAAATACTGCTCGAAATCTATTAAAGCAATATGACTTCAACAGGTAAGCTTTTGAATGATACAAAATAATGATAAAACAGGCCTAGGTTACTTTAGGTTGCGATGGCTGAGCCGGTTGTCCGACTCGTGCACTTAGGTCTTATAGTCCATTGTGCATACCATATAATCTCATGTGTAACCAGTTCTTATTAGTCTCATGCTCCGCTGAATCATTTAGAGAATTTAATAAATATGTCGATTTGATTTGGTTCTATTCCCCAGATTGTCGCAAGGGGGTGGATGTAGGGTCGACTACATCCACCTACTGCTATCATTCAGTCTTTTCCTGCTTAGGGAAGGACAATTGAGGAGGAGTTGCTTAACGCTTTCCTTCTTTTCAACGTATTTACAGTTCTGCAGTAGTCATTGGTTTCGACGCCATACCGGAGGGTATGTTCTCCTATCAGACGATGACCATTAAGCACTCTCATTAGTACTGCGAGGTCTTATCTTCTAAATCCCAATAGAAGGGATGTGCATTTGAAATTATATGGGGCCCAGTTATTCTGGCCCTCTAGAAGGCCCTCATCTGTTAAAGTGTGTTCCAACCGCATTGAAGTTAAAAGGTGGCTAAGGGTATACCTACCCTATACTTCCCCGGTAGGATAGTGGTGGTCATACCCTTCCTAGCCAGTTCTTCAGATTTGCATTGCCTTCAATATCAAAGTGCCCAGGCACCGAGATGAGGTATATCCTGAAGTGCAGGGCCATATTGTTAAGAGATCTGGGGCGTTCAGCGATAGATTTAGTGTTGTAGGTGTAGGAGCAAAGCGTCTTGAGAGCTGCTTGACTATTTGAAAAGATATAGATATCTTTGTCCTTGGTAATCCACTGATTAAGGTGCAGGGCACCTGATCTTGTACAGCCAAGACCTCCGCTTGGTATACGCTACAATGATCGAGAAGTCGAAAAGAGGTCTCAGTAACGCCCTCTCCTACTCGTCTTTCGATCTTAGAGCCGTCTGTAAAAGTGTGTGTAGTTCCATTAATATTATGTGGTGAGGGAATGCGAACATCGCATTTATTGGTGAATGTTGCTTCAGGTGGCTGTGGGCAAGTGTATTAACAGTGTGTGGACCACTCGATGCCAATGCGAGTCCAAGTTCGAACCCCAGCAGAAACAACAGAAAGTTTTTTATAAATTAAAATTAATTTTTTCTGATCTCTCTGAAGAAAATAGAAAACCTCAGAGAGTAAGTAATGCCATGTAATACTTCTTGAGAACATTGAACACATTAGCGGTTCGGAGTCAGCATGAAACTAGTAGTTCTCGTTCTCGATCATTTGTGTACAAACATTTAACAACACGGTAAACACAATTTGATCGTAAGAAGCTCGTTCAAAGTTCTTTCAAGGACTGAAATGGTCAATTTATTAATTTTTTGTTTTTTTCTGATATGTTGTAATCAGTATTGGAAGATATATCGGCCGAGGCCAGTACTACCGTGTATCCAAAATTAGTGTCGGACCAGGATCCACATTTTTTTTAGCTTCAAAGCTAGTAGCAGCTTCCTTGGTAATCAGGTCTATACGAGGAAGTTGGATTATAACATTTAGGGCATTCGTTGGGGTAGAGCGAAGTGCTGCTGTTATGCATAGTTCTGCACTTCTATGCACTTTGTGGAATTTGCTTAGGATTGAAGGTTTACACGTGATACCTTGGAACCAGCCAGCGTCAGTGCAGGAGGAGGGCACCTAACTGGTTCGGCCGAACTTTCCCGACTTCATTGCCTTCATTGATGATGTCAATTATTGTGTTTTTCTTCGAAATCTCCGCGAAAGACTTTAGTCCGAATTCTTTTTTCTTGTCTCTTTTCGCTACAAGGTTGTGTGTAATTTGTTCCCCATAGGACGTTGTTATTTGACAGTTTGTTCCTTGTTGAACGACTCTTTTGAGAATTCTGGAATGACTTTCAAAGCGCAGGCAATGTCGTCTTGTACTTTGATGTTTTTTTTTTTAGCTTTGAACTAAGGATTGAAGCCTGTAATGCCTATTCAGTCAAGTCTGCCTTGGTTTGAAATGGAGTGATAGATTAGTAGGAAGGAATAGGCAATCAAGTGAAACAGGTGTAGGATGTTCTAAGCGTGGTGGAAAGGCGTAGAAATATATGAATTTGAATCTGAGGCAAGTGTTATACCTTTGACTCAGTCAATCCAAGTTATAAGGCAAGCTTATCCAAAAAATTTCTACCAGTTGGTGGTACAACTTTAAATCGTAAATATTGATGAGTTTTCAATTTCAATTGATTTGAAATGAGGCTAAAGAATGCAGAAAGGTTAAAGCGTAGGAACATGTTCTGACCGGGATTTGAACCCGGGAGCTCTGGGGTGGCGTTCAGACACGCTACCTTCTCGACTATCGAGACCGTCAATACACCATCCTTTATAAGCCGAGTGGAAGCTTTGATGCAGGAGGATACAGGGCCACCGAAGATTGCATTACGGTCCTCTCGACCGGGAGCACTTTTTAAGGTGTAGCCATTGGCGGATCTAGGTTTCGCTAGAGGGGGGGAGGGGCTAAGCTAGTTGTTTTGTGTCCCGAGGGAGGCTGAAACGGCTTTTAGCGCTTTTTTTAATTTTTTTCCCACACAAAAAATTCTCCCAGGGGGGAGGGGGAAGGCTTAAGCCCTTTCAGCCCGTATGCAGATCCTTCACTGGTAGGAGTCGGTCTTTCGAAAAGTGGAGATCGGTAGTGCCGTATCCCTGCTTTTTTTTTTTGGGGAATTGAGTTTGATGGTTCTATAGATTTGGTGTTTTTGGAACTTGTGCTTCCTTTCAGTTTTTGATCCGAAAGACCGGACTCATTGGTCATTGGTTTTTGGTGGTATTTTTTTGTTGTTGTTTTGTACTTCATGCTTTAGTTCCAGCAAGTTGCAGAAAAAGGTTGGCCCACCCACAAATATTTGCAAAATTTGAATGATGCTCAAAATTGAAATCGTGATATTAGGGGTAAAATGGGCTATACTCAAAATCACCGATTGGGTACAGTTTTTTAAACGTTAATTCGTCGAACGTTAATTCAATGCGAAAAAGTTTTGAGTTGGTCTCAAAAATATATTTTATAATCTCGAATTTGTTAGGTTGTGACATAACGAAAGAAATTCTTAATGAACTACATTCGAGCTCTCACCCTGTATTTGCAGTCGAAAACTGAAACTATTTAATCCACCAGAACTGCACAAACAACTGCCACCTTCAATCGCTCTGCTAACGCTCGAAAAAAAACTCAACTCATTAAAAATAATGAAATTTTGATGTGGGTCGCTTTGATTTCACATCGCATGCAGCGAATGCGAACGCCTAAAGGTAGACTATGCTATATTTTCAGTATAACATACATTATGGCTGCGTAGATTGTCGCAAAATGCTACCTTTGCTTGTTGTATTTGTTAATGTTTCGCTAAATGTTGTTGTATGATGATGTTGTTGTTACTGTTGTTGTGGTTATGCAGGTGAAACACCAGCTAGTAAGGGGAAAAACTTTACAGACAAGCAAAACTGTTTGATCCCTAGAGGCTGTCTGTGTACGACATCGAGTTATGCGTGAGTGAGAGTTTAGGTTGGTTGCGCGCCTGAAAGCCGACTAGGATTGTCTTAAGTTACTGCAATACAATGACGGTACTGCACTAGGCAACCTAGGATTGCTACACAATCCAACAAAAAATTAAACTGGGACGCGTAGGAAGTGAAGGAAATAGAAAACGGATATCTAGGAAGCAGTCTAAGAGACCGAGAGACAGACAGTGAGTTGAAGCAAACAAATAATCAACAGTTATATTAAAAAGCTATATAATTATGCTTATTATGGAGTACACAGCATACGTTAGGATATCAAAAAGCCTTTTATAGGATTAAGTTTTACCCTTAGGTCAAGAGCAGTGATGTAGGCAGACACACGCAGCCATTTGGTCGGTGCTCATTTTTCTGGAACAACAAAAATAGATTAAAAGTAGATTATCTTCATGTTAATAGAATAAAAGAAGAAAATTAACTTTTTGTTTCTTTTTTTTTTTTTTTTTTTGTTTTGAGAATTGCCATGTTCAAATGAAAAATAAACAACAAAAACACGTAGGCTTATCCAAATGTGAGAATTTCAACATTTGTTGCAACAAATTGTTTAATTATGATAAAAGTGCGAGATAAAAAACAGAAGAAGAAAAAGACTGGGTACGATTATAATCCAGGTATTTACATAAATGAGGAGGCTTGACCTTGAAAATATTTTAAGACAATTGACAAATTGAGTATGACCGCATGTAGGGTGTGGAGCGTACCGCAATATCTTTTAATGTAGTTTCCCTTTTATTTTCAATTGCTGAATGCTTAAGATGCTCTAAAAGATTTAATCGAGTACGTTTTAGGTAAGAACCATGTACAGAGAGACGATGTTAAAAAAATTGGTGAATACAATGCTGAATTATTTTCATAAGATCAAAGCAAGTATGGCGTTGAAATTACATTTTCTTCATCATAACCTTGACAACCTCCTACAACAATTGCCTGCCGAATCGGATGAACAAGGAGACGGATTCCATCAGGCCACCAAGCCAATGGAAAAAAGATAAAAAAGAAGATAGCTGCAGAAGTAATTGCAGAAGTGTATTGGTGGAGGCACAAAATATCACAATATGAAGACGAAGGCACCAAGCACGCGGATGACACTGGAGATGGAGGACATACCGAAAGAGACATCCCCTTCAACAATCTATTCAGCCATGGATCTGAACCATCAATAGAAAAATCTCGATCATCTACTTTACAGGCGTCAACTTCAATTTATATCGAAGAATAAAATCTTTTTTTTTGCCTTTTTTCACCTTTTCGCCGATTTTACCGTTTTGATAAAGCCACTTTGTATGAAAGGTAGGCGTGGTTTTCATTCGATTTGGCTCATTTTCGAACGTGATCTTTATTTTTTAGATACAAGCTTAAATATCGAATTGCGTGGTGATAGCTTGAAAATAACGGCTCTAATCGTGATGACAGATCAACAGATAGACAGACAGAAGGACAGAAAGACAGACGGACTTACATGTAGACAGACGGACATGGTTAAAGCGACTCGGGTGGTGATGCTGATTAAGAATATCTACCACCTTTATATATCTACCACGCCTCGTTATGGGCGTTACAAGCGGAGTGACTTAATATACACCTTTTACGTTTTTTAAATGTGGGGGTAAAAAATCGATTCCGCTGTTTTTACCACACCCACAAAAAAAAAAAAAAAAAATGTTTGCACTGCCGTTATCTTCTCGACAACAGTTGATATCAGGCGGTAACATTGAAAACTTTTTTTTCGATACGGCTTATTGTACACAAATGGCGTAGGTAAACTTATATCATTGGAGGGCAAGGTAAACGCCGATATCTACCTTAAAATCTTAAAAGACGTAGCGGTACCTGAAGGCAAAAAGTTGATAGGCAATGATTTTGTTTTTCAGCAAGACAACGCTCCCATCCACAAAGTCAAAAAACTTTTGGAATACGTCCGTAATGAAAATATAAGCATTTAAAAATGGCCACCACAAAGCCCTGACTTGTCTCCTATGCCTGGGCAATTCTTTAAATGTGTATTTCGGAGCAAGCATCCCAAAATATCGTAGATTTAAAAAGTATATTACCGAAAATTGGCGAAAAATAACTCAAGACCAATGCAAAATCCTTGTAAACACTATGGAAGACCGACTTGCTGAGCTGTCCAACAAAAAAGGTGTCCGTTGTGGATATTAATACAGTTGGAAACTTACTTTTGCGATATATTTTTGCTGCAAAATACTACCCTGCAAACATTTTCTTAGTGCCTCAAAAAAACAAAACAAAAAAGACTTTAAAAAGAGTATTTCTTATGCGTGTTTTATGAGTACGCAATAAAAAGAATCCAAAAGGCGTCTTTGATACGATTGTAAAATGATTGCTCAGAAATAAGACTCTTAAAAGAGTATTTTTTAAGCATGTTAATAAGTACGCAATAAAAAGACTCCTAAAGATGTCTTTGATATGATTGTAAAATGACTGCTCGAAAATAGGACTCTGAAAAGAGTCATTATTACTTTTGCTTTATGAGTTCTCATAAAAAGAACTCATTAAAAAAATCCTAAATAAGACAGTATTATGATTGTTAATAACAAAGACTCACGAGAGAGTCTTTATTATGAGTCTTAAAAGAATATAATATATGAGTCTTAACAGAGTCTTAATTTTGAGTTAAAATAGACTATTTTATATGAGTTCTAAAAGAGTCTTTATTGTGAGTCTTTAAAGACTCTTTATTATGAGTCTTAAAAGAGTATTAAATACGAGTCTTAAAAGAGTCTCAACTTTGAGTCCGAAATGAGACATAAAGCAGTCATTATTGTGAATCATATTTTGAAGCCCACAACCTACGAAAATGTACTCATAAAAAAGTATTTGTTGCGCGCATTATGACGATAAAAACTAATTTATATGAGTCTTAAAAGAGTATTTTAAGAGTCATAATGTTTGCTGGGTAATATAGAGTTTAAACAACATTTCTTGTACCATTATAAAATTTTATTACCCAGCAAATAATATGACTCTTAAAATACTCTTTTAAGACTCATATAAATGAGTTTTTATCGTCATAATGCGCGGAAAAAACACTCTTTTATGGGTAAATTTTCTTAGGTTGTGGGCTTCAAAATATGATTCATAATAATGACTGCTTTATGTCTCATTTTGGACTCAAAATTAAGACTCTTTTAAGACCCATAATAAAGACTCTTTAAATACTTGAAATAAAGACTCTTTTAGAACTCATATAAATTAGTCTTTTTGGACTCAAAATTAAGACTCTTTTAAGACTCACATTTAATACTCTTTTAAGACTCATAATATAAAATCTTTAAATATTCTAAATAGATACTCTTTTAGAACTCATGTAAGTTAGTCTTTTGGACTCAAAATTGAGACTCTTAAGAATCATATTTAATACTCTTTGAAGAATCACGTAATGGAATCTTTAAGGTTTCATACTGAAGACTCTTTCAGAACTCATAGAAGTAATAATAATAATGTACTGTAGTAATAAGTAATAATGATTCGTTTAGGCTTTAGATTAAAATTTATTTAAAAAATTTTATAATTGAAAAATAAAATTTCAAATAAAAAGTAGTTGTAGAAAAATTTAAAGTTAAAAATTTCACTTTGCCATATTAGCACGTATCACTTCATTCGATTCTGCAAGCTCCTTAACTGCACGTTAAACGACTAAAAGATTCGAAGATAAAAATATTCACATTCTCACAAATTACCATCACATTACAAATTACAGAGGATTAGGCGTGATGGGCAGACATTCATTTGCACCAACGTTTCTATATAATAAGAAGATAAAAATACAACTTTAACGTTTATAAAATCCTCTCAGAGCCTAATTGTCGAGTTCTCATAAAACACTCGTATATAAGACTATTTTATGAGGCCCTTTTAAAATTACGCATAAATCTTGCAATATAAGTATAATCCTTTTGTGAGTCTTTGTTATGAACAATCATAATACCGTCTTATTTAGGACTTTTTTAATGAGTTCTTTTTATGAAAACTCATAAAGCAAGCGTAATAAGGACTCTTTTAAGAGTCTTATTTTTGAGCAGTCATTTTACAATCAAATTAAAGACATCTTTAGGAGTCTTTTGATTGCGTACTCATAAAACATGCATAAAAATACTCTTTTTAGAAAAATACTGGTCTTATTTTTCAGCAATCATTTTACAATCAAAGACTCCTTTAGGAGTCTTTTAATTGCGTACTCATAAAACTTGCATAAAAAAATACTCTTTTTAGAGTCTTATTTCTAAACAATCATTTTACAATCATATCAAAGACTTCTTTAGGAGTTTTTCATTGCGTACTCATACGATACGCATAAGAAATACTCTTTTAAGAGTCATTTTTTTGAGGCACTCGGAAAATGTTTGCAGGGTTTACTCGTAAATATGAGTTTTTTTTATGTTTTTCTTTATTTGGTCGTGTAGAAACTTACTTTTGCTATATACTGTATATACATGAAGGCAAGAGAACCTTTAAAAATTCAAATTACGCAAATTTATCGATGCAATATCCCGGTGGAATCCTTTGGACATAGAATCATAGATATTTTTCATAAAATAATTGACTCTTATGAATCCCTAAAAATTCCAATAAATCACCTCAGAGCTAAATTATCCTCTGCTCAATACAGTTTTTATATAAGTGGTATTCAGGGGTTGATGCGAATTGCAAGAATGCGAAAATGCAACATATTTTTCGCACTAACGCGTGAACATCAATATTGTAACTTTACGATAGCTGAAGGAAATATATTGCCACCTTATTTCAAATTAACAAAAACTTATTTAAATCAACGTACAAACTTAGCCTTTTTAAAGTTTTACCCAGATGGCAACTATGCTTGAAAACAACCATAACATAAATCAGCTGTCTCGCATCACTGTTTGTGCGCTTTCGCAATAGGTTTGAGCAGTGCGTAATTCAAGAAGACTTGCAAAATTGCTTCTAATGTGTTTGCTGTTAGAATGAAGCAAAAATTCGCAATCTTGCATTTTCGCATCGTCGCAACTGTGTTTCGCATCAACCCGTGAATACCCCTATTGTCCTTCATAGACATGAGCGGTTCAAGAATTGTCTCATGACTGCATACTTTTTGGTAGGTTCGAGCATAATGCGATTTCATTTCTCAAAGTCTCTCCATAAGAAATGCGGTTATTTATGGGTGATCATATAGAATGAAACCAATTAAAGTTTACAAAAAAAGTTTGAAAGTTCCTAACAGTTCGTTCATTTCAATTTTATACACGAAGAACACGATTTTGACCATTCTTAAGCAAAGATTAAATTTTAACTGAACTTAATATTTTATGGAGCACAACAGTTTTTTTTACAAAAATTTTAGACATATTTCAGAAAATATTGTATTTGCTCCGCATTGGAACAGAGATTTGGATAATATGGACTGGTACCACTAGTACACTCCATAGCAGGCGTGGGACAATCTTTGTAAACAGGATATCTTAATATGTTTTCGGTTGCAAAGTTGCAGACTAACAAAATATTCTTAACCGGTGAGTTCAACTTGGTGAAAGTGGACGCTCCACATCCAACACGATTATTTTTATCATTTATTAAGAGGGTAAAGTGATTGGAGAGCCTAAAGAATTAATAATAAGCAATTAATTAGCGAACAATGAGATCAAAATATCACGAAGTATGAGTTATTTACCGAAAATCATTCGAAAATTTTCTTATATTCGTCATATCGGAATAAATACTATGTCCTTCCCACTTCTTTATAGCTGCTATAAGCTCTTTTTCAAAGTTTAGTGGATGTTGGTATTCCATCCAGGCCAAGTTTTGTCCAGCGGACTTAAAGTAATCAGTATTGCGGCATTGATCATGGTTAAAAAAGCACTGCTTGGCATTCCATTCCGCTAACTGCGCCAGTTCTTGATCCCACAATATGGTTGTCATGCGGCAAGCAGGTAAGTGCCTTTGATCGCCACCACCAGCAATTAAGTTGCGTATATTATTAATTTCACCTACGACTAAGTTTATTCGTTCTGGAGTAAAATAGAGAATTTCTGCATCGGGTGTGCATCGTGGACCAAAATTCTACGTTGAAACAATTGAAACTTACTTCAAGATTTTCAAATAATTTTAACGGGTGAACCTACGTGACTGGCTTGACAGCCAATGTGAACTCCAAGGCCCGAGCACAATTTCGGATCACAGTAGTTAGTGGCCCATACCGTATTTAATGGCGCTACAACGCATAACAACAAAAATGCGCAGATTTTCATAGCGAGCTAATTACACTTAATTCGAGATAAGGGAAACGCTTCGGTGTAGTTACTTGTACAAAACAACTGAGATTGTGCGATTGCTGTTGTGGGTGTCGCTTTTAAAGACGCAAGAATTTGTATTTAATTTCCGTAGTACACAGAATTATTTTATTTTTGTCGAAGTTTTCTAAATGGTAATTAAAAATTTCTGATTTCACTAATAATTGCAAATACCGTAGCATTCTATCGGAAAAAAATTCAAAAAGTACGGTTGCTAATTATGAAATGAAATGTTTTGAACGTACATGGAGAGAATTCAGGTGACCTAACTACTCTTCAACGTGATGAGTTGTCAATTTTTATATTTTCTTTCATGAAGCTATTTTTATCTGCCACAATCATCTGTAATATGACAGTACAGGTAGCTGAACAAAAGGTTCGCGCAAAAGTTACTTATAGATAGGAACATGTGTTTTGATAACAATTTCATTAGTGTTTTTTCTTTGACAACCAATGTTTTTTGTTTTATCAATGCTTTGTCTTTTGCTTGTCTATGAGTGCTTTCCTTCTATGGTATATGGGGGTCATTACTAATGACAAGGTGGGGCGAAAGTAATGTTCTTTTGATGTAATTTTTTGGTTTTGCTTGTGAAATTTGTTAACTTAATCCATTAGAATTTATTCCATCAAGTTGAGAAAATGATATAGGCCAAGTGGCCGCCGCCAGAGTTGATGTCCATACGGGCTCATTTTATGGCATTTTCCATCACTCTTGCCAGAACTTCGAGTGACAGGTTCTCGCATTCTTAGCTAATATTCTCCTTAAGAGCTTGAAGAGTCCGAGGCTTGTTGACGTAAGCCCGTGACTTAAAAAAACCCCATAAAAAGAAGTGTGGAGCGGTTAAATCGAGTGATCTAGCCGGCCAGTGCAAATCATTAAAACGAGAGATTAAGCGACCCGGAAATGCTTCCTTCAGAATATCAGTTGTGGCTCAAGCAGTGTGCACCGTTGCACCGTCCTGTTGGAACCACATGTTCGCAAGTCCCAATTCATCCAATTCAGGAAGAAAAAATTTGGTAATCATGGCTCTGTAGCGCCCGTCGTCTTCAGGCGTCGCACAATGGGGTTATTTATGCCAAAAATGCAGATTAATTAAAAAAAAGTTCAAGGTACATGACAGTGATGTTAGGTACCCTATAAAAGAAGATAAAACTCTGCATCACTAGGTGAACGAATAGTTGAAAAATATTCTACCCTTTACCCGCTATGCAGTTCGAAAGTCGTCATTTCTTTTCTCTTTGAGTGTGCACAGTGACAAACGTGTTTATTCGAAATTTTTGAAGTTTTTTTTTGTGTATTATTTTTAAAAAACTACAAAAAAGTACGACGGAACATTCTTGTTCAGGTATTTAAGCAATATAATTAAATTTTTTTATGAAATTGTGTTTATACATATATTTATTTTAATTAAACCTTAAAAAGTTGGATTTTTCAATATATTAATAGAGATATAGTTGTGTGTTGAGTGGAATTAAGGAAAACTGTTGTGATTATCGTAAGCTATAAACATTTCAGCTATATTCTATAAAAAAAAAAGTTGCGTCAATGCTGCGCACTTTCGCGGTATTTCAATAATTTTACTATAACTTACATGTCACGAATTTACGATTTTATTTCGAAAAATAAAAACAAATAAAAATAAAGTACAAAATAAATGTAAATACTAAACAGATTTTGCTGTTTTTGTTTTTTTTTTTTTGTTGTTTACCAGTTCTCTTCTTCACTTTTTTTTTTTTTTTTTTTTGTTATCCGCTATTTTTTACCCTACATTATGGAAAGCGGCATATTCAGTGCACCTTTCCACAATTAAGTTAGATAGTTGATGTTTTTTTCAAAACCCGGCTTTTTATATATTAAAAGAAACAGATGAATGTGTTAAGCTATTAAAGTAAATTATATTTGTTCGATTTCAACACTTTCTTTTTCTCATTTTGATATTAGTAAGACATAAATTGTTTGCCCAGCAGTTTACAGGGTACATGTAAAATCAACATCATTGTTTATGTTTATAAACTATTGTTATTGCAATGCTTTGTTTTTGTATAAAGTGTCGTTCAAAGCTTGTTTTGTGCAATTTGTAGTAATAATGAAAGTGATGTTCTATATACTATGTAATTCGGTAAAGGGTAGATAGCTAATGATTACATTTTAAATTTCAAATTTTTTACTTCAGATTCGTAATCAGCGACCCCACAAACCCCTCTAAACAAAATTTGACCTCCATTAATCGTTTTTTGTAGAAGCTAGCTTGTTCATGGCCGCCATTTTGAAGCCGCCATTTTAAATTTCAAATTCTTGACTTCAGATTCGTAATCAGCGACCCCACAAGCCCCTGTATACAAAATTTGATCTCCATTTAACGTTTTTTTGCAGAAATTAGCTTGTTCATGGCCGCCATTTTGAAGCCGCCATTTTGAATTTCAATTTTTTGACTTCAGATTCGTGAGCAGCGACCCCAAAAACCCTCAAAGTACCATTTTTGTCTCGATAAGTGGACCCTGTCAATTGATCTCCAAATTTTGGCTCTATTACCCCACTGTGCGTCGTTTGGCTAGCGGCGTTCTAAATAACAAATGGCCCAATGACTCCTCAAGCATAAACAGCACACCACGCAATAACTTTGAGCAGGTGTAATGGTTCTTCGTGGGTGATACACGGATTTTCAGTGCCCCAGAAATGATTATTATGTTTATTCACGTAACCGTAAAGATGGAAATGAGCCTTATCGGTCATGATAATGTTCGATTAAAACCGATAAATTGTTGCACAAAAAATGGAAACAATCATTCCGCGTTCTTGCGGAGTAAGCCGTAAAGTGTGGTTCCGTCCGTACAAGCCAAATTTTTGAGATCACAATAGCTATGGAAGTAAAAGTTACAGTACTTAAATTGAAACTCAGAATGGAGTTACTATTTTGTGATGTCCTGCTACTGGGAAACTGAACAGGTCAGTGGAGAACGACAGTGGTGTCAAACTAAGAAAAGTATTGAATATGCTCATTATGTTTCCATATTGTTGCTGGCTGCAGCAATGCGCGCGGGTGTCTCTAGTAAATTATATATATGTGGAGGTTGTAAAAAATTATCTTATCCAAAAGGAAAAGTTATATAATTTTAAATATTTTCTGTAAACTTTACTTAAGTTATAAGATAAATATATATTCTTTAACAAAAACGAATGTAGTCATAATAAATAAATTTTAGATAAAGTGTATGTCACTCTTACTAAATTTTATCAGTAACGTAATTTGTTTTTTTTTTTTCGGTGTAAAAAAATTGCAGTATCTGCCTGTTTTCTCATACTCCTGTCACAATACATCAGAAAAAATACGTCATCAACTTTCAGTTGTTTTCATCAACAATAGTGCTTGATAAAAAAATATTGCTTTTTAATGAGATCTACGGAATCTGGCGGAAAGATAACAAATTTAACAGAAGTTATTTTGTTATTGTTTCTCCAAATTAAAAAAAAACAAGTTAGTTAGTCATTCTGTAAGCTTAAAAGCTTCACATATCTGAGTTTTGCTTAATCAGTGCCTTATCAGCATGAGAAAAAGTTGATAGAAATGATTTTGCCGCAGATTTTTTTTTAATCTTAAACCAACGCTTAGAGAATTTCCCTAAGGGGTTGTAGAGTAAAAATTATAGAGTAAAAATTATAGAGGTGACAGTGAATACTTGATTTAAATATACACAGTTCAAAACGCATTTTTAAATGTCAGTCAGTGGACGAACGTTGCACTTGCTTGTAAAATGAATAAAAGCGAACAATCGATGCTCAAAACGTTAAATAAATTTCGAAAATTGGAAAAATTTTAACTAGAAAAGACTAAGAGATAGTGGTCAGTCTCATATTTGAAGAAATAGAGAGACCATAGAAAATAAAAATGCTCCTGTGAATGTAATTTGGAAGAACGTTGTAAGTTCAGTTATCTGTCGTTTTTAGTGGTGGAAAAACGTTTTAAGCACCATAAGTCATATTTTATGTTCAGTGGAAAAACGTTTCAACATCCATTCAATTTTTGGATATAAAACGTTATTCCACTGTAAAAAGTTTTAAACTGTAAACTTAGATGTAATAAAATCTTTTATTTAATATTTTTTTTAGATTTTATGTTTGGTAAAGTTTTAATAAATCAGAGTGTTTAGCAAAACAACAAAAAATAAACACCTACAATGTTTAAAACGTTTTTTATCTCTAGTCAAAAATTACAATTTTGTCGTTTACAACGTCATTCGCGATTATGCTTCACATTTTTTCTTAGAATTGATGTAGTATTTGCTTGCGTTTATTGCAACAAGAAAATTTGAAATAAAAAGTTATTTCTCACCCGCCTTCGGAATTTAACTCATTTCCCTTCGACCTATAGTTGTATGGTCTAACCATCTAACCATAAACCCTCGCTGTGAGTCTTGGCTAATTCAATATTAAGTATTAACTAAAGCTATGTTGCAGTAGATCACAATAATCTACATGATTGTGTATTAGAGTGTCCCTTATTTTGCGATTTTTGGAAATGTTAAGGGGCTGAAAGGTTTTTTTATGCGTTTTTATTTTCTAAGAACGAAACTAAAAAAATTATTTTTTACGACCACGTTTACCCGTGCCAATCGGGCCCGAAAGTTTCGAAAAAGGCCCATATTAGACCATATTTGCACAAATTAAAAAAAAAAATCTTTTCTCTCCTTTTTATATATGTTTTACATTTTTTTGGAACAGATACATAAGAAATATGATATCTACAAAGTTTTTTTATGGTGGGCGTGGTTACCGCCCCTGCTGCGTCGAAATTTCTCCCGCAGCCTCTTCCCACTTTTTCATGAAATTAGTGCAATTTAGGTATTAATATCAACAATAAATAAATACATTTTTATTGTGCTAAAAGTATGATTAGATTTCATTTAATTCACATTATGTACTTACAAAAATTAACAATAAATTATAAAACTAGTATTTTACCCTGCGGCGGGCGCGCAACAAGCTAATACCTACAAGCAGTATTATTGCGGCTTTTCAACCGAAATCATAGTTTTTTTTTATAAATAAAAAATATCAAAAACCAAAAACGTATGCACTGGGGGGTTAAATTATAATAAGAAATACAAATTTATTAAAAAAGACAGACTTATTTGGAGCTTTTATGCTATTCATTATTATCGGAATCCGTCAAGTCTGTATATTTGTAGTTCTACTATACATCAAAATCTGGTTTGAAGCTACTAATAACATAAAAGCTCCAAATCAGGATCCGTCTTTTTTAAAAGATTTGGTCGCATACAAGACAATTAACAAAAAATATCCATTGCTGCAAGTCAAAAATTTGGTAGGCATCTTTGATACCTTGGCGAAGAACTTGTAGCACTCGCTTTTTTCGATGATGCAGTTTCTATTGAGAGAAAACGCAGTATGGCGACAGCATTGCAAGGTCAGAAGTTTCCATGTAATCATCCAATCGCAAACCCAAATTCCTTAAATGAATGGACAAAAAAAGATTTAGATTGTTTTGCATCTTGTCGAACAACAAATCTATTTCGTAGGTTTAGTTTGACATGCAATTTTTTAAAATATGATCCTGACGAATGGGAAAAATATGAAGAATACCAGAGAGTAAAAAATTATTTTAAAGATCTTTGTGTTGTAAATGATGTTGCGGAGCGTGGGGTACAACTTGCTCAAGAATTTCTGGAGCTTACAAAATCAGAAGCGCAGCTACAAAACCTACTTATTGTGGCCCAAAATACTCGAAAAATATACTCGAACTATCAAAAAAACATAAATACATACTCTTAAAAAAAAACTTATAATTAATTTGTATTTCTTATTAAAATTTAACCCTTCAGGGGGCATACATTTTTGGTTTTAATTTTTTTTATTTATAAAAAAAAAACTATGTTTTCGGTTGAAAAGCCGCAATAATACTGCTTGTGGGTATTAGCTTGTTGCGCGCCCGCCGCAGGGTAAAATACTAGTTTTTTAATTTATTGTTAATTTTTGTAAGTACATAATGTGAATTTAATGAAATCTAATCATACTTTTAGCACAATAAAAATGTATTTATTTATTGTTGATATTAATACCTAAATTGCACTAATTTCATGAAAAAGTGGGAAAAGGCTGCGGGAGAAATTTCGACGCAGCAGGGGCGGTAACCACGCCCACCATAAAAAAACTTTGTAGTTATCATATTTCTTATGTATCTGTTCCAAAAAAATGTAAAACATTTATAAAAAGCAGAGAAAAGATTTTTTTTTAATTTGTGCAAATATGGTCTAATATGGGCCTTTTTCGAAACTTTCGGGCCCGATTGGCACGGGTAAACGTTGTCGTAAAAAAAAATTTTTTTTAATTTCGTTCTTAGAAAATAAAAACGCATAAAAAAACCTTTCAGCCCCTTAACATTTCCAAAAATCGCAAAATAAGGGACACTCTATTGTGTATGTGCTATATATCCTTCATATCCTACAATAACTACTAGCCAATACACATAACCAGAGGCGCGACCAGGAATTTGTTTTGGGGGGCTTTTATAATTATATGTATATCTATATACATATAAATAGGCGTAGGCAAAACAGTTAAGAACCATTTTCTCCCGTGTTTCTCAACTGATTTTGATAATTTTTTTAAATCAATAAGACTAGGGAGAAGGAGTGCACCGAGTATATATGGTGGGCTTGGCATATCCCATACAACCCGAATTTGCGATATCGAATAGCTTTTGAGTTATAGGTTACACAGCTTCGGAAATAGGTATTCGACCTCAAATCACACGTACCATTCCATGAGCAACATTTTATGGGCGTTGAAAGAGGGTCGTGGCACTTTTCAGCAGCCCAAATTTTCGGTATAACTTTCGAGCTATAAGTCATAAGCCAATGAAACTCGGTAGGAACTTCCTATTTAGTCGTGTTCATCGACTGTAAAAATTTTATGAGCATTAGACAAGGGGGTGTGGCGACACCCATACAATTCAAAGTTTTTATATCGAATAGCTTTGGAAGTAAATGCCAAATAACAATGAAACTCAACATGGAGTTCCGACTTGGTGATATCCTTCTAGAAGAAAGTAGAATATGGGAAGTAGAGTCCTGGTTCAGTCATTGGACAAAGGGATGCAGCTCCGAATATATAAGCCAAATTTTTGATATCGAATAGCTTAGAAAGTAAAAGTAATAGAACATGGAAACTCAGAATGGAGTTACTATTTTGTGATTTTCTGCTGATGGTGAGTGAAGAAGGAAAAAAATGTTTTCAGTAAAAATACAAAAAAAAAAAAAAAAAATCAATTTTAAATGGTCGAATTTCGACCGCAGGCGACACTAGTAAAATAAAATGTACGTAACTATAGTGGCTATGGTGTAATGAGTCCAAATATTGCACTCAAAACGTTAATTCTACCCCAATGGCAGCAAACATAATGATAAAATTATTATAAACAGTTATTTATTAGAATAGAAAAAATTTTCTTTATTATTTTTTCATTAAAAAGACTTAAGTTACAGGATTAAAGCGATTAAGAATAATAAGATATCGACGTTCAAAATGGACAAAAGTCACAATTTTACGTAGGCTGCTCTTTTGAAACTCTGTGTATTTAAAATTTTTTAACGGATTTGCAAAAACTTTTTTTACTTGATAGAAAATCTCTGGAATTTTAATAAACATTTTATTTTTTTTATTATCTTTTTGTTAAAGTAATTAAAAAAAAATTTTAAATAAATTGTATTAAAATTCAAGTTCAATTGATAAGATATTTTTTATAATGCAAGCATCATTTACGACTTGAAAAACTTCTCTTCAGTGACTTTCTGGAATTAAAGACATCAGGACCATCTCGCTTAAGACTCAAACAATAGTCTGCCATCATATGTTTGTCCCATCTTTCTTGGTAATGGTTTTCCATTATTTTCATGTCCTGATGGAAACCTTGTTCTAATGAGTCTACATAGTTTCCTAAATTCTCAGTGAAGTGGGATAAATGGCTGTGCAGATAGTGAACCGTGATGCTAATATCACATCCAAGATCCCTAAAACTATCAAGCATGTTGGTCACTAGTTCCTCAAAATGACTTGATTTGCAACTGCCTAAAAAGTTTTTGACAAGTAATTTAAATGACACCCATGCCTTTCGCTCAAGGTTAGTCATCGAGGTTTAAAAGTAAGGGTCTCTAATTAACTGCCTTATCTGCCATAAAACCAGCTTTAAGCTTTTCTGAACTTATTCGCAGCATTTTGCTACTTATATAAGAAAACATACTCTAAAAGTACGTAATTCGCACTTGAATTTTAATACAATTAATTTAAAAAAAATGTTTTCTCTTTAGTTTCTTTAAAAAATGCAAGATAAAATAAAAAACTAAAATATTTATTTAAATTCAAGAGATTTCCTATCAATTAAAGAAAAAGTTTTTGTAAGCCCATTAAAAAATGTTAAATGTACGGGGTTTCAAAAGAGCAGCCTACGTATGTAAAATTGTGACTTTTTTCCCACTTTGTACGTCGATATCTTTAAAACTGTCATAGGAATTGTAAAAGGTATCTGGCAAAGTTGAAAGGTCTACTATTTCTTCATTGAAATTCATCATCGTATTACAAATCGGTAAATCAGTGTAATAGATATAGCAAAATAATCAGAAAAAGAACTGATTTTCATGTTTTTGCCTACAGCTTAAAAACTCGAGCTGATGGAGAAAAACGGAGTCTATATCTGAAATCAGGAAACCATATTTGTCTATAATCAGCTGAAAAACCTCCGGCATCAAAATATCTGTCGCGAAATGTTATGCTTCAACCATAATCGATTTGAGATTAAATTTGGATTTTTCGCGCTTTTGATAAAAACAAGTCATTACTTATCATGGTTTTTCTTTTTGTGACAATAATTTGGGGGGAGGGGGTTTTAAACTCCAAAACCCCCCTTTGGTTGCGCTTCTGCACATAACCACTAAGGATTGTGTATTGGCTATCCAAACAAGAGGAGCAAAAACAAAATAAATGTTGCATTTACTTACTGCCAGGGTGCGTGTACGCTTAAAAATAAGCAACTCGTAAGTTTTTGTGCTTATTAAATGTGTTGCTCTTCTTTCTAAGCAACAATGTTGCCTCAAACTTTTTGAATGTTTGGTTTACAACTTCAGAGCCGCTAGCCTGCTGAAAAATTAAGCAACTCAAAAATTAAGCTGCTTACGCGGTAAGCATTGAAAACGTGCTGATACTTATAAGCAGAGTCATAAAATCATGCTCACGAGCTTCATGCTTCAAAAAGGAGGAGGTTCTTAATTTCGTTGGTTTGTCCGCTTGTTTTTTTTTTTTTTTTTTTTCAACACTGTATTTCAGTTAATATTGACACTAGGGTCAATTAAACTGAAATTTACAGTAAAAATACTGGGGTAGGCACAAGTATTACAAATTACGGTCAATAAAGTGGGTGTTATTTGACAAAGGGGTGTGGTCATATTAAAAAACATTAGCTGCGTTCGATTCGCCAGTGCTCAACTCAATTACGAAAAAAACGGCAACTCACTTAGCTGTTACTTACTGCATAGTTGGCAACACTTTTGTTTTTACAGACCACATAAAGTCTGCCAATAAGTTAATTTTGTTTTTGTACTCACATCAGATTTTGACAGAATCTATTACATTTACCTTATTCCGTACACAAACCGACTAAAAATTTAGAACTTGGCAACGCAACTTTACTCAACTCAACTGATAATTGACCTACTCTATACTCAACTAGCTGTAGACTTTGTTGTTGTTTTCACATACAAATTTTGAAATAAGCGACATGAATTGAGTATAGGCTGGCGAATCGAACGCAGCTATTGTATCTCAAATAGTATTGACACAAGGGTACTGAAATTTAGTACAGGGGTAGACACAATTTTTAAAAATTACTGTAAATAAAGTGGGCGTTATTCTATATATCGAATAATATTGACACTAGGGTGCTGAAATTTAGTGCATCACAGGGCTAGGTAGAATCATTATAAGGTACGGTAAATAAAGTAGGCGGGATTAGAGAAAGGACATGGCACTACAAATTGTAAAGAAGCAGAAATAGAAAATACCCAACAAACTTTCAGGAATTAATAAATCAAATTTGTTAGGAACAAAGTTTCATGTTTGAAATTTTCCTCAAGAATAAATACTATTACATAAAATATTCATACTATCTAAAAAGGTAGAAATAAAAACATTTTAACAAAAAAAAAACCGACTTCAAAACCACTACAAAGTAAAAAATAATTTAAAATAGTTTTCTCATTCATTTCTTGGTCATATTTTAAAAGCTATTTATATGTATTACTAGCTGGCCCGGCAAACGTTGTTTTTCCCAAACTTAATATTCGATGTTTCTACTTTTTCAAAAGATGACGGTGTATTTTTTCTATCATTCCCAAAACCGTTTGTAATATTCATTTCATTATTTCATATATTTGTGGGTGGTAAAACATATTTTTAGTACAGTTTCCGACAGCAAGCAAACAAAATAAATTAGCAGAATAATTTAATACCACATTTTAGTATAATACCAGCAAAATCTTCTGTAATATAGAGTTTTTATTGATTTGTAGGCGGTAAAAGGGGGGTGTGGTAACCCAGTTTTATTACAGTTGCCGACAGTGAGCATAAAAACTAAACTGCCAATTTAATAACATCCGGAAGGTCATTGATGAATAATATGAACAATAAGGGTCCTACATGACTCCCTTGAGGAACACCAGAGAGATTATGTATAACTTTAGATACTGTTGATCCGATTTTAACAAATTGTTTACGGTTACATAAATAATTACGAAACCAATTTAGTAAATTTGAATGAATTCCTAATTTATCTAGCTTTTTTATAAGTGCATTATGTTGAACTTTATCAAAGGCTTTTGAGAAGTCCGTGTATATAGCGTCCACTTGACCACCATTCTCCATACCTTTCAGACAAAAACTAGCAAACAACGCTAGGTTAGTAATTGTGGATTTACCATTAACAAATCCATGCTGTTCAACCGTGATGCCATGTCTTACTTCCCAATATAACCTCCTCTTCACATTAGACTCGAAAACTTTAGGAATCAATTTCAGTTTTGAAATGGGTGTGTAATTGATAACTTTATTTTTCGAGCCTGATTTATGTATCGGAGTTATATATGAGACTTTCCATGTATCTAAAAATTCGCCAGATGAAAGGGACATATTAAACATCTTGGTAAGATGTTCAGCTAAATTTCTACATAATTTTTTTTAAAAATGAAGGTGTTATGTTATCTGGTGATACTTTATTACTATCTTCTAATGCGGCTAAATGTTCTTTAACCTCAACAATACTAAGCTGCATTACACCCAGATTTGTGATAGGTGTAAGACTATGATATGTACCTACATGTATAGTTCTTTCAAAGTTTGATTGGAAATATGTTGCCATCATATCGCAAATGTCCTTCTTGTCATTTGAACTACGATCTTCATACGTCATCAGAGCTGGAAACCCCAAGGAATTACGCTTTCCATATAAAAAATGCCAAAAGGCCTTAGAATTCTTTTTAATATTACTTAGAGAAAGTTTTTTAAGGATTCACAATCTCTTCTAGAGTTATAATACTCAAAACGCAAATCAGGACAGGTTGTGCTGATCTTACGTAACTTACACATTTTATTTTTTTAAATTACTCAAACGCCTTCTAAACCAGACTGGTTTGTTGCCCTGCTTTGGTCTTTTCAACGGTACAAACTCGTCATATGCTTCTTCAAGTTTTCTAGTGAACGCATTATAACAAGCTTTTAAGCAAGATGAATGGAGAACAGAATCCCAATTAGTACTTTGAAAAAATAAATGAAGTCCAATAAAATCTGCCGTAGCAAAGTCTCTCACAGAGTTTGTGGAATTTTTAAAAAAATTCAGTTTATTAAAATTTAAACATTCAATTTCTATCTCCATACCATTATGATGTACGCTTTTATTTAATAATGATGGCTGAGCCAACCTACGACTGCCTACCAAATCATTATCTAGAAAAATCAGATCTAAAATGCGACCTAATCCGTTCTTCTCGTTGTTTATTTAGCATAAATTCATTGATATAAGAGAATCTATAGTCTCATCTATCCTTGAGATTGTTTAAATAAAAAGGCAGCAAGCATTTTTCCTCAAGCGAGTAGTCCCAGACAACAAAGAAAATAGTGTAAACAACTAAGAAAACTATTGAAACTCCAATTACCATATCAATTGGATAGTGAAAGAACTATTCTAATAAGTTTAGCGATTACTGAGCTTTGAGTAGGCAAAAACGGCCGTGAGTATCCTTTTGTACAATATTGTGAATGTGATTTAAATATTATCGTCTCAAATGTGAAGCTGCTAATCTGATAATCATTACTTTTGAGAAGAGCGAAAAGAAATCAATTTCATGTTTGTAATGCCTTTTGATATAAGTCCCACAAAACTCACCATTTTTCGACACTTGCAAACTCATAAGATCTGAGCGTAAGTTATCTTACTCGTAATTCCCTCTTTGCAACTTGAGTATTTTCGCTTTCATAAACTAACAACAGTAGTTTTAGAATTTTATTTCGATTGAATTCCACAACACAAAGAATTCATGAACGTTTTATTAAAATAAAGCAGATTTTTTTAATTACCACTTAAAAATTATATTGGAAAAATATGTTCTTTCTATATACTAGAGAAACTTAACAGAGAATCTTGCGTCTTTAAAAGCGACTCTTACAACAACAGTCTATCTCAATTGCTTTGTGTAACGGTCCACAACTAAACGTTTCCGTGATCACGATCCAAGCGCAAAAAATATCGTTATGAATCTCCGCTTTCTTCTGTTGTTATACGTTGTAGCAGTTTTATATTCGGTATGGGCCACTGACTACTGCAAACGGGAATTGTGCAAGGGGCTTGGTAGACACATTGCCTGTGAAGCCGACTATGTAAGTTTTTCAAGGATATAACAAAAACTTAGAGATTAGCGTTATTCCTCTATGCAGAAATTTAATTACCTCTGTCCAGACGATGCAGAAATGGTCAATATAAATGAGGAACTGCAGGACATAATCGTAGAGTGGATTAATGAAAAACGCAACTTTATTGCTGGTGGTGGTGATAAAAATCACTTACCTGCTTGTCGCATGGCCACTTTGCAGTGGGATAATGAACTCGCAAAATTAGCTGAATTAAATGTCAAGTTTTGCACTTTAACCCATGAGAAGTGCAGCAATACTGATGCCTTTAGATATGTCGGACAAAACTTGGGCTGGTTGGCATACACCGGGCCGCTTGATTGTCATGAAAAGTTTAAACACATATTGCAAACTTGGTACGATGAGGTGGAGAACTCCACTATGGTTAATATTCGAAAATATCCGAAAGAACACTTTGGACAGTAAGTATTTTAGTCTAGACACTTTTTTTTTTTGTTTTGTTCGTTTATTTTATGCTTGTAATGCTTTAGCATTTACGGTCACTTTACCATCTTAATGGCCGATAGAAATATACGTATTGGCTGTGCAGCGTCCACTTACTCCTACCGTAAGCTATACAAGGCTTTCTTGGTTACCTGCAACTTTGCGACCAACAACGTGATCAACCAGCCCACTTACAAGGACTGCTCGAAAGCTGCTACAGATTGTAAAAATGGTACAAATCCAAAGTTTCCAAATCTTTGTTCTATTTCGGAGGAGTACAAAGTAAATAAGTGGCCTCATTTATTGACTCCATTCACTTATTTACCTGGTTAATATTATAAGGTTACTCAAATAAAAGCTTTAATTTTCGTTTCACAGAGGTATTCAGAAGGATATTTTTTAATAAGGAATAGTTTTACTGGAGAAACTATAAAGTTTCTTGCAGAACTTTACAAAGTTTAAACATTTATTGATAAATTTACAAAAACTCGTTGAAAAATTTACTCTATTATAAGGAAGTGGGGGATATTCAACTCATATTCAACCACTCAACTGTTTTTTTACATTCGACTTTAGGAACAACTTTGTCACAGACAGTAAAAAAGTCTGGTTTAAGTAATACATGTTTTTCCATTAGTGGCCATAGTCCAAGGATCGTAGACAGAAATAAAAATGGTCAATTCGTTTTGACGATATATTCCTTGGAAGTGTATCCGTCTAGAGGTTGTATGAGGCACTCAAACAAAACATATTCTCTCATTGCTTATGTTCTTTCCGATGAATATTCATTTTTTTATGCTATATGGCTTTTTTGTTTCCTTTCAACCCTGTGTATATCTGTGATTTGGACAAACTCAGTCACAGGGCTTCCGGTGTGTGTTGGTAGTATGTCCTAGCAAGGCCAAACTGCTACTGTTCACCACAAAAACCAAGGTGCAAGCCCAGTTGAACCTACCTTGGTTTAACGATCGGGTTGAATCGAGTTGTTCAAAAGCTGTTGAAAGGTTTTAAAATTTCGGTACTACCTTCTATTATATTTGGGAAAAATAGGTCCTTCAGCCTAAAATACTCCTACAATTAATGCAAATGGCAGTGTTTCTGCATAATAAGATCATTCCTAACGTACTGTGCACTTGTGTGGTGACCTGCTCTGACCCAGTCGGAGAGATCGTAAGGTGCTTACAAAATAATTCATGTTTTCCTTTAGCTTATGGTGGTGAAAACAGGATCATGTGAAAGTAAGTATGTTGTTTGTTACATTTAGAGCACCTTACGTCTTCGCTTACGATTGCAACTACAAAAGGAATGTACGGTTCAGCCGATCGTGTCTTCGTGTGATAATTTTCATATGTACTTTATTTTGTAAAGTAAGAGCTATGCAGCGGCATGATGACATAACAGTATTTGAGTAACGTTACGAAGACATGAAGTGTAGCAAAAACCAAAAGAAAAAACGAGTAAAGAACAAACGTATCGGCGGTGTAGTAACATCATTTGTGGAGTAATTAATTTATAAAATAACTTTTTGTCACTTATATTCTGGCAAATACTTCATTTGTACCATCCCGTTCTGGTTTTTAATTTCTCGTTTTCAACGTCAAAACTTAACGGGCACATAAGAAACCAATAAAAACATGAAAGAAAGTGAAAAGAGAGCGAAAAAATTAGTACAATCCGGGCCTTACGTTCTTACCTTCATTTGTAAGTGAAAACGTAAGCAGTGCTTGCAATTTCCGTTGCGAAGAATGTTTGAATCGATTATATGCACGTCGTATATCAATACAATACGGGTACCTTACGTGTTCATGCATACATCCTGCTAATTAAATAAAGTGCAGTAAAATGTAAAAACGAATAATTCCGATCGTCGGGAGTACATTCCTTGCACTTTATTTTAGTAAAGGAAAACGTAAGTGCGTATAATCATTTTTATACTTGACAGAAGGAAGCTTACTACAGGCGGCCATGCCTTTGTAAAACTAATGGGGATTCGAAAGGGACATTTGCATGCCTCGCGAACGAAATGTAAATAGGCTATAAAGCAGACATGAGCTTCCAGAAGCACAATTGGCCCAGCTACAAATTTGTTTTATTTGATTAATTTGTAAAAACAACAACACGTACAAAAAACAATAACAACAAACCCGACGTTTACCAAATTTTCAACTCGCTTTGACAAAAACAATGGTATGCAAAGGGAACAAAAACAAAGCTTCACTCGACGAGGCTGATCTTGAGATTATTGTCCCGTTACTTGTGTAACACAAAATCACACATGATTTGTTTTTATTTTGCACATTAATTTCTTGAAATTCAGTCTTGTAAGAGTGCTTTGACAATTTTTTCTTGTTTAGTTTTTTTTTTGCAACGATGAGCAAAAGCAATAATAAGGACAATTTTGTGTTTGTTTTAAAAAAAAAAACATTGGCCCACCAATTTATTTTCCTGCTCATGACTGCTATAAAGCATTATATTTAGAAGGCATTGTATAATAATACAAAGTAGCATTGACAGTTGCTTGGGAAAACATCTTCTGTCAAAAAATATACTCAAAAAGAGAGCGCTCACAATCCGCCATTGAAAGCACAAGCAATGTTGAAAACGTTGAATTGAAAAAAAAACAACAAAAACCACAGCAGCTGCTGATGTATTTCCACAAAAAGCTGTTTTTGACAGGAGATGTTTTCTTGCAGAAGAGAAAATAAGCAGTTGTCAATGATACCTTGTATTATTATACCATGCTTAGAAGGATGGTATTTTCCACTAGGGGAGTAAAGCGTACAACATAAAATAAACAGTCCAGAGTTCAATGCTCTAAAGTTAAAGGAACCAAGGGAAGAATTCGATCATACACAACGGAAGCACTGACTGCCCTTCAATACCTTATACAACGGCTGCGTACCTACACATTAAACTAACTGCACCAAAACAATGCAATCAAATAACGGAGTCTGGTGACTATATGGACACGGCAAAATCCTTAGATCTTTGTCATCAAAGTATGCCATTCCCAATCTTGATTTTGCAAGGGCATTCACTAGAAAGTGCCCAATCGGAGCGAAATGGCGCAAACCGGGTCCTGCAGACGTATTCAACATGCATTCTATACTGATGGGTCCAAGATGAATTGCGGGCTGGAAGCTGATATGTATTCAAAGAAACTGGTCAGCATTTTCTATGCTGAAAAGATACTTGTCATGCTATAAGACCTGCCAACACTAAGAACTTAAATGCAGCCATTCTGTGAAATAGCCAAGCCGTGAACTATGTTTTCAACTTTCAAACAAATCTAGGTTAGGTTAAGAGGGAAGGGCAACCCGATGTTGCCTACACGGGGGCCTAATGGTCCATTGTGGTTCCCTATGTTTGTGGACCTAAATGTGGCAAAACCAGAATAAAAATCTTAGTCACTTGAGCAAGGTTGGTCGAACCAACCGGTGCTCCGTATAAATCTGAAAAGATCCATCAGTGGTACGTCCACGAGCTCTTGCAGTTCTCCGTACACTCCGTACTCTGCTTCCCATGTGGCGAAGTCGGCGTTGTTGGACATTGGGACACTCGCAAAGTAGATGCTTGATGGTTTCTGTCTCCTCGATATCTCCACAGCTTCTGCAGAAGTCTGGGTGCAGGATTCCTAGTCGCGAGGCCATTGTGCCTATACAACAATGCCCCGTGAGGACCCCTATTAAGATGCGAGTTTCGTTTTTACTCATTGAAAGTAGGGATTGGGTACTTTTTTCGCAGAGTTTAGGCCAGAGATGGCGAGAGATAACACAGTCGTCTCTATTTGACCAAGAGTTATTTGTGTTATTTCTGGCTTTATCATTTATTTTCTTCTTGAATTCTCCGATTGGAGCCATGATCGACCCAATCACAGAACTACTTTCCAGTTCAGAGCCCTCCTTAGCCAATCGGTCTGCTTTTTTGTTTCCCTCTATGTCTCGATGACCGGGGACCTAGCAGATATTGATCTTGTGGGGAGGACTGATTCTGGTGAGAGCTTGCCGGCAGCTCAGTACAGATTTCGATTTTGTTGTTTCGCTGCGGAGTGCTTATATCGCAGCCTGGCTGTCCACAAAGATTGTAATCCTTGATGGATTGATGTTCCTTGATTGGATTGTCGTAGCTGCTTTCTCGATCGCAAAAATTTCTGCTTGAAAAACACTACAGTAATCTGGAAGTCTGTATGACAGGGATATTTGTAGTGCATTACAGTAGACTCCGGCTCCCGTGCCATTCTCCATTTTGGATCCATCAGTGAAGATCTGGATATCGTGTTCACTAAAAGGGTGGTTCGAATCCCATTCTTCTCTTTTTGGAAAGGAGAATGACATGTTCTGCCGAAAGTCTATTTCTGGGGTGATGTAATCGGAGGTGGTGGCGAGATCCTCAGGACTATACTTTGTGAGTATAGAGGCGTGTCCATGCGTCCAGTTCCTCCAAAGTTTAGCTTCCTTAAGTCGAAACGCCGCTTTGGTTGCAGTGGTTTTCATGAACTCGTCCAGGGGGAGGAGGTTCAATATGACCTACAGGCCTGCCTGAGGCGTTGATCGTTGCGCACCTGTCACATTCCTAGACAGGCCAATCTCTGTACTCTAGAGAGTTAAGGTAGCTTGTCTTCTCAGTGGCTATCCACCATACAATCGAGCCATAGGTTAGTATGGGCCTGACGATAGCCGTGTACATCCAATGGATGACATTGGGTCTCATCCCCCATTTGGTGCCGAAGGTTTTCTTGCAGGCGTAAAAGGCACTGGTCAAACAAATCTAACGACCTACATATTTTTCTTTTTCATACTGAATGGCTCTGAAGGTACCGTAATGATGCAGTGTACATCCATGGACGTCAATCTACAAAAAAAAAAAAAAGATTTAGCTGAACTAAACTTGCTTTTTTTGCATTAACATTTTCCCTGACATTAAAAAACATCACATACCTCTCCTAAAAACGTTTTGGGGAATTCGAAAATGACAAAGAGATATAGATATATTTGTAACGATACCTTCGTATGTTCCCGCACGTTTCGGGACATTAAACGCAATTTTTCCCAAAACAACATATTCGGGACTCGTAGGACAGTTCGAGGAGATTCTACTCGACTGATTACAAAAATCAAAACACATCAATTCGTAAAAAAAGGAACGAACATTTAAAGTTTACATTTTTGAAGTGAAACTTGAACATGAACATTTTCAAGATCACTTTATTCGTGAAGCTCATAATGATGTCAAAAGCAAGTATTTATAAAAAAATGTTTGTCACAAGCAGGCACTGAATCTTGTGATGATGCTTGCAAGCAACACATAAGAGTCGGACGATCTAGCGTTATGCTACATTGATGCCTTTAAACGGGAGAACAAAATATTATAAACATTGCACGCGTCCTGCTATGTTTCTAATATATCACAGACACAAACCTGTGGATTTCAAACATTTAATTTTCAGTCTTTGGAAACCCAGGTTCGAACCCCAGCAGCGACAGAAAATTATTTGAATTAAAATAATTTTTCTGTACGGCCGCCACCTCTCTGCAGACAATGGCAAACCTCAGAGAGTAATCAAAATGCCATGTAAAGCTTCTTGAGAACGAGAACTTTCCGTTCATCGCCGTTCGGAGTCGGCGTTAAGCATGTAGGTCCGGTTCTCGGTCAATTGTGTACAAACTTAATAACACGCACAACACAATTGATCATAAGAAGCTAGGTCAAAGTCCTTTCAAGGGCTGAAATGGCCAGATATTTATTATTTTTATTTTTTATTTTTTAATTTTCAGTCTAAAAGCATGTACAGTATATTTATTTGTTACTTTTGAAAAAGTTTATCATAAGGTCTGTCTTCGTAGTCGTTTCAAGTAACTTGAAGTTACTGTTATTAAGTTTGTACACAATTGACCGAGAACCGGACCTACAGGTTTAACGCCGACTCCGAACGGCGATGAACGAAAGTTCTTGTTCTCAAGAAGCTTTACATGGCATTTTGATTACTCTCTGAGGTTTGTCATTGTCTGCAGAGAGGTGGCGGCCGTACAGAAAAATCGTTTTATTCAACGTTGCTACACGCGAGTTTTTTTTTTTTTTTGTACAGGGATTTGATAAGCACAAAACGGCATTATTTCGATATTTTTAAAAAATTATGAAAAAATGTTACTTAAAAACACTTAAAAATAGATTTTTTTTAAAAATTTTGTTTCCAACCAAGAAGTCTAATGAATAAAAACTTATTCAATTTTGGCTTGAATTTTCGAACATTTGGAGGTCCTCACGATTAAAAAGCGAAAAAAAACAAAAGAGTTATAAACTCTACACTCTACCGCCACCAAGATGACCCAAAAGTTGTTGATGACACAATTTTTGCTCTTTTGATAAATTATTTTAATAAAAATAATTTTAAAATTCTAATATAAAAAAAAAAAAAAATTATAAAAGCCAATGTTATTTAAACCTATTAACACCGACGATTTCGAAAACGTACAACCCCTGCCCGGTTATGGGTTCTATTTATAAAAGGACTTAATATTTTGTTATCTAGGACCATAGCCGAGTGCGTTAAAGTGCTTGGACCGTTCAATAGCATTTTGAAGAGTCGCGAGGTTCTAGGTTCGAATCCCAGCTGACACACATTTTTTTTGACTGAAATTAAGTTTTTTTTATTGTTCGTCACCTCTCTGCAAACAATAGCAAACCTCAAGAATGATAGAAACAAGATTACGCGTTCCACAACTGAGAGAGAGAGAGAGAGAGAGAGAGCATGACGTCACAAGTGATATTGTTAGAATTTGGAATAATTTTACTTTGGGGCCCACGCCTAAATATTTTTTTTTTCTTATTTTTATAATATATGAATGGGCCTCCTAAACCTATTGGTGCAATAAAATTTTGTTGGTCTCGAATGGTTAAGGATATAAAAATCTTGAAATTTTAAAAAATTCATATTTTTCGTATACGAAAATATTCATATTTTTATACAGAAGTGTAGATATTTTTACTTTACTTTTCCGAAAGAATTTATTTTCAATTTCGTCAATTTGCCAAAGCGATCGCACATTTGCATACGTTTTTGTCAGGCAAAAGTACTGTGTGACGTCATGCACTCAATTGAGAAAGAGAGCATTAGATAACGGGACTGCGGAACGCATAATCTTGTTTCCATCATTCTTGGGCAAACCTCAAAGAGTAAATAGTGAGAGTAAAAATGTAAATAATAATGCAAAGCTTTTTGAGAACATGCACAATAGTCGTTAAAGCTGGATTCACTGATCACCTTCAGCATGTTTTTTGCGCAAGCTCTATTACTCTCAACAAGAGAATGTGGCAATTTTGATTCACTGACATGTAAAACATTCTGCAAGTTTGTTGTTTTTTCAATATCATTCAGCATTGCCAGATACAATGTTCCTTCATTATAAAGACATGAAAAATAAAATATGCCTATTTCAACTTGACAAACTTCATTCTGGCAGTTCCGCTCAAAAACATTCAGCAAGAAAATTAAAATAAAGTTAATCAATTTCAAGAGATGCAGCAAGTTTTTGTTACTCTCTCATTGAGTGTGGAAAAAAATAGAGCGCATAAACTCCATATAAAAAAAACTTGAAAACATGCTGAAGGTGATCAGTGAATCCAGCTTTAGAGTGGGCATATAACTAGTAGGTTCAATTCTCGGTCATTTGTGTACAAACATTTAATAACACGCACAAAACAATTTGATCATAAGTCAAACTTGAAGTTACTTGAAAGAGTTTCCGTACACATTTTTGCAGCACGAGAGAGAAGAAGAACAAGCAAAATGTCACTCTTTATTACACGAACTGTACTTGAAAAATTTCTTCAAGCACAAATCTCGTGCAATCATACAAATTGTTGTGAAAAAAATGTATGAAATTGGTTAGAAAATTAATAAAAAAAAAAGTTAAAATTAGCAAAATGAACGCAAAGGGAAGCCAAAGGGTCCTAGAGAACAATTCACTTGCAACTTCTTTGAATTTTCCATTCTTTGAAATAAACCAACCAGCAGATTCATTTACATTTAATTTCAGTTGTCAAAGAACAGCTCTTGTCCTTGAACTTTACTTGAAGTAGTTTCCGTACTTTTTGGCAAATTTTCTCATTTTGACAGATAATCAAATTACTCTCTATTACTCGAACTTTACTTAAACTTTACTTGAAACAAGTACGAAAATAGACCTAATAAAACGCTGAAATCCCAGTGAAAAAAGTACTCAATTTATTACATTGTTAAACTTTTTCATATAAGTCTGACCACGAAAAGTATTTCATTTGATATTTTTTTTTTTCATCTTTCCTAAAAATATTTTGTTTACAACAAATAATAACAAATTTTTTTTTCTTTTGGTTTCAGAAAATTATTGATGCACTTTTTAGCTCCTCATCGCATGTCATAACACCTCCTTTTTCTCTCAAACGTTGCAATCTATCGCTGCATAACGGTTCAGCTCCCCAAAGCGCTCTTCATATTCATGATGTCACTTTACACAAAATGAAAACTTATCTTCATCTTTCTATGCTTTGTGCTTGTCTTTCAATTACACTTACTTGTACAGCACAAAAGTAAGTTTGTAGAAAAAAAAAAAGAGTAGTAAGTAGCAATATAAGACAGAGATAGGTTACTCCCTCATCATTTACAGCTACATTTCATAAAGCTGAAGAGCAGTAGCAGCAGCAACAAAGAAAGGAGTAGCTACCCAGCAAAACATTTTTAAAATGTTGTAATGCCTTTACCTTATATTCGCTTATTTAACGCATTACATATTTCCTAAGGCCCAAAATGCTATTACTTTTTGTTTAACGTAATGCAGACTGTAATGCCTCATAACATTTGTTTATCTTTGTTCTTTGTAAGAATCAAGTAAAGCCAACAGTAAAGAGAAATTTAAGGCATGTTGCTACTTGGCGCGCTCGGTAGTGAAAATTTAAAATTTTTTTAAAGGAAAGCGATGAAAGATAATGAAAAAATTTTTTGGGGTGAATAAAAACACTAAAGAACTATTTTCAAAAAATTTTTTTATTAATATTTAACATTTGTCATTTATGAAACTTTAATTTGAAGTTGACGTGCCGATATCGAAAAGAGCTGATGGTTACCATAATAACTAAATTTGGCAGCACCTAGAAAAAGAAAAAAAATAATTCATAAATAATATGAGTATGGTTATCGTGTGAACTAAAATTTTTGAGTTTGGTAAAAAAATAAAAACTTATGAAGATTTGAAAAAAAAAATCGTAAAAAACGCAAGTTTTTATCTGGATTTTATGCAAAACTATATAGAAAAAATAAAAATTTTTGCAGTATTTTAGTTCACACGGAAACTGCTCATGTGGAGAGTATGCGGTTAAAATTTGGAGATAATCGGACAAGATTGTTTAGTGTAACTTCACATTAAAGTTTCATACAAAAAAAATGTTAAAAATTAACAAAAAAAAAAAAAATTTACAAAATGTGTATTAATTAACCTCAAAAATTTTTCCATTATCTCTTACCGTTTTCCTGCAAAAAAAAATTTAAATTTTCACTCGAATACCGAGCGCGCCAAGTAGGAACATGCCTTAAAAAATGTTGATTTTTGGGAAGACTAGAAAAATTAATAATTACTCATACAAGAACCTCGCAGTAGTAGCTTTTTAATAAGTTTCTTGTATCAATTATGAAATGACTTGAGCATAACATATTATTTAACCGCGTCTGGTATGCATTTATATAAGTGCTTCTCTGGTATAAGAAATTGCAATCGCCTACCGCCAATGACATGCCTATGTTAAAGTAATGCATTCTGTAAGCCAAAAGGAAAATGATTATTGACGTTTTCTAGATTATTTTAGGCATTACATGTAAGCGAAGTTTTTGCTGGGTAAGATAAAAAAATTAAAAAAAAAATGCAGAAAGTGAGGAGAGAAAAAAACAGAATAGAAAAAGTAGCAGCTATAACAGCATCCTTTTTGAGTAAAGTTTGCTTGGTGGCATTTTTGTTTCTTGAGAGATACGCCTGTATATACTCGCGCATTCCTTCATGATTTTTTTCTTTTTTTTCAGCAAAGTTAAGCTTTGTGCACATTTTTAAGAATGAATTAAGTGGCATTAAGTCGCCAAAGTAGTTAATTTCCATTAAGATTTTTTTTTGTTTTTTTAAATGCTACAAATACCGTTCATAACGGTTTTTAAGTGTAAAAGTAAGCAATGGCTTTTTGAGAAAAGGCGTAATTTTAATGAGTTTGATGTTCTTATTTATTTTGATCCGATTAACTTTTCAAAGAAACGATTTAAATGAATTAACTTAACTCGATAGAAAACATTTGTGATATTTTTATAGTTGTGGATTTTTTTCTCATTTAAAATAAAAAAAAATAATGCGAATACAAAAAAACTATTTTATTCGATATACTCGTAAAAATATTGGCGCAAGGTCATAGTAAAAAAACAAAAGTTCAGAAAAACAACCTTTTAAGTTCAGCGCCTTGGCAATACTCAGCATTGCCAGATGGAATTTGATAGGTCCATTAAAAAATTTGACATTTTCTAGCATAAACGTACTCCCAACGTTTTGGGGGTTTTATATGCACTTATTGTGTTGTTTACAGTGGTTTGAAACTTGGATTTTAGCAAAAAAAATAGAACTAACACGTGAACATTTTCGTGTAATAATCTTTACGAATATAATGTTGTTTCGAGAAAGGCTTCTTGGAGGCTAATATACCAAATGCGGCTATTCTGTTTATAAATGTAGCCATTTTACCAAAAGTGCGTTAAAAAAGGAATGTAGTGTCCGACATGTTTCTTGAATTGGACCGTGTTTTTCAAAATACTTTTCAACAATTTGCAAATGTTGTTTCGACGTGAGTCTTCTATTCATGATGAACTGTCAAACCAAACTAATCCGAAAGCAACTGGGAAATGTGAAATCGCCTATCACAGAAAACTGTGTTGCCAATTTAAAAATCTCCGCTTCTAAGAAAAACACCCTTTATTTTTTCATTTTGCAATTACAGTAAAAATTTATACTCATTTCCCTTTTCTACTCCTTTGCAAAAATGCTTAACTGAAAATATATTTCATACATTTCCAATTTATTTTTAAACTATTTTGATATCAAGGGAAAGGTGATTTTCGTGCTGAAAAATGGTGATTTCCGGAATTTTTTTAAGAAAACTACTGTTCCAATGTTTTAATGATATATTTTTGGATATACTACTGTGGGCAAAAAGTACCGATACCGATAGGGACAAATGTTTTTATTTTTAAGTTAGTGCTTAAATGCGAGTTCTGTGCCAAATTACACGTCAAAATATTCATTAGTTTTTGATAGACGCTTCCTTTTGTAAATAGCCTTCAATTCCTTCTTCGAAAAAGAAAGAGAGAAGAGAGAATTAAAGAGCTGCATGAATGTATTCGATACAATAAAGTGCATCGAGCATTTGACTTTATTCTTTAAAGTATAAGCAAACATAATATGTACAGCATTCTCTTACAAAAAAGTGCTCACTCTACAGCATTTGTTAGCCTCTCACCAAGATATGTACTTTCTCATTATTTTTAAATGCTTTATATATTCGATACGATCAAATCGAGACAATCAAATCAATGCAAAAAACAAACGAGCACACCGAGTAAAACAACTATGTTATAGAGAAACTAGCTGGTACCCGACGCGTTGCTGTCGTAGCGGAAATAATTTCTATCTCTATCTGAATCTCAAACTCAGTCTCAATCTCAATCTCAATCTCAATCTCAATCTCAACCTCAACCTCAACCTCAATTTCAATCTCTATCTCTATTTCTATCTCTATCTCTATCTCTATCTCTATCTCTATCTCTATCTCTATCTCTATCTCTATCTCTATCTCTATCTCTATCTCTATCTCTATCTCTATCTCTATCTCTATCTCTATCTCTATCTCTATCTCTATCTCTATCTCTATCTCTATCTCTATCTCTATCTCTATCTCTATCTCTATCTCTATCTCTATCTCTATCTCTATCTCTATCTCTATCTCTATCTCTATCTCTATCTCTATCTCTATCTCTATCTCTATCTCTATCTCTATCTCTATCTCTATCTCTATCTCTATCTCTATCTCTATCTCTATTTCTATCTCTATCTCTATCTCTATCTCTATCTCTATCTCTATCTCTATCTCTATTTCTATCTCTATCTCTATCTCTATCTCTATATCTATGTCTATCTCTATCTCTATCTCTATCTCTACATCTCTCTCTCTATCTCTATCTCTATCTCTATCTCTATCTCTATCTCTATCTCTATCTCTATCTCTATCTCTATCTCTATCTCTATCTCTATCTCTATCTCTATCTCTATCTCTATCTCTATCTCTATCTCTATCTCTATCTCTATCTCTATCTCTATCTCTATCTCTATCTCTATCTCTATCTCTATCTCTATATCTATCTCTATCTCTATCTCTATCTCTATCTCTATCTCTATCTCTATCTCTATCTCTATCTCTTTTCTATCTCTATCTCTATCTCTATCTCTATCTCTATCTCTATCTCTATCTCTATCTCTATCTCTATCTCTATCTCTATCTCTATCTCTATCTCTATCTCTATCTCTATCTCTATCTCTATCTCTATCTCTATCTCTATCTCTATCTCTATCTCTATCTCTATCTCTATCTCTATCTCTATCTCTATCTCTATCTCTATCTCTATCTCTATCTCTATCTCTATCTCTATCTCTATCTCTATCTCTATCTCTATCTCTATCTCTTTCTCTATCTCTATCTCTATCACTATCTCTATCTCTATCTGTATCTCTATCTCTATCTCTAACTGGAGAGACTCGTGGAAATTGATTACCAAATTTCGAGGCTGTGCTACTTACAATTCCAAAGTTATTCGATATCGCAAGTTTGGCTTGTATGGGCGGAGCCACACCTCCTTGTTCAATGACGTCTCAGTTTTCTAGTAGAAGAATATCACCCAATATTAATTCCATACTGAATTTCGTTGTTAAACGACATTTAGTTCCAAAGCTATCTGATATCAAAAATTTAAAGTGTATGGGCGGAGCCACACCCCTTTTTTCAAAACCCATCCCAGTTTTATAGTAGATATATCACCAAGTGGCAACTCCATACTGAATTTCATTATTATACGGCATTTAGTTCCAAAGCTATTCGATATCATAAATTTTAATTGTATGGGCGGTGCCACACCCCTTTGGCCTATACTGGCTCAATTTTGCAAGTCGAAAGACACGACTAAATAGAACGTTCTAACCGAGTTTCATTAATGTGTGACTTATAGCTTGAAAGTTATACTGAAAATTTGGCTGAAAAATTACCACGCCCCACATTCAACGCCCATAAAATTTTACGTGTGGAACGGCTCTTGTAAATTGAGATAGAACACCGAATTCCGATACTATGCGACCTATAACTTCAGAGCTATTCGCTACCGTAGATTTGGGTTGTATGGGAGGTGCCACGCCCCCTTATTTTAGGGGGATGAAAAATAGATGTTGTTCGATTCTCACCCCTGACTAATATCCTCGCTAAGGATCACGAAAATCGGTCGAGCCGTTTCGGAGGAGTTCGATCACGCACCCCGTGACAGAAGAATTTTATATATTAGATAACAACATTCGATGTTTTTTCTTTGATCTGATATGAAGCAGAAAAACCTTTTAAACACAAAACAATAACAACACACATTATTTGTGTGCAAGTTGTTGTTTTTTTTCGTTAATTCTATATTCATTTTATAAGTTAGACTTTTATTTTCATTGTCAAATAATTTTAAAATATAAGCATAAAATACACCAGTACTCAGTATGGCTATGTTCACACGTCAGTCAAATGATTGAATCAGTCAAAATTTGTTGTTGCTATCCTATGTAAAAAAAAATTAACTTTATCTCAGAGCGAAAATGAACTCCAAAATCTTCTCTCGTCAGTCAAAATTTTGATTGAGCTCTAGACCTGGATCAATCACTCAAATGGTTGCATTATTTTAATTGTTAGTTGTTTTGTAGGAAATTATGGCAAGAAAAGTAGTTGATTAGTAGTTTTTTGGTAACAAATGTAGTTTTTTGAAGAGAAAAGGATGTAATCTGTAACCCTTGCGAACAAAATGAAATGCAACACAACTTTTCTATTAAAAAATTTAAAATCGGGTTTTGTTTATTGTGTTGTGTTTACTTTGGCCCATATTACACGATGCTCGTTTGATAGCGGTCAAACTATTTTTGTTGTTGCTTTCAATACGAAAATGTCAAAAAACACTGAGAGCCAGAGCGGATGAAAAATTGTTTCGCATTGAAAGCAACAACAAAAATATTTTGACCGCGATCAAACGATCATCGTGTAATATGGGCCTTTCTGTTTACAGCACGATACGATTTCACAAAATAGTAGGTAGCAGAAAAGTAACAAATGGCGTCGTCAGAGCATCAATCAAAAGATCGTGTGTGAGCAGGCGTCGGTCAAAATTTTCAGAAAGAGTAAAAGAGAGTAAAAAATCGTGATGAACTTCAGTCATTTGACTGACGTGTGAACATAGGCTATCTAGCACCGAGCATATCAACACATTTCAATTTTACTTTATATGCTCGCTTTGAAGAAGTTCTCGTTTGTCTTGTTTTCGATATGCTTTATGCTCATTTGTTCTTGGTCTCTATATTGTTAGTGCTTAAATGCTGTTAAAGATGAGAGTTGAATAGAGTGAGCATGCAAAAACAAACTAATGTCTTGCAAACACACCCGTGCAGCTCTTTACTATCTATATCTTCTATCGATTCAAAACGGTGTTTACGGAGTGGTCTCTTGAGTTAAGCAAATAAACAGAAATCACATGGTGCTAAGTCAGGCGAATACGGTGGTTGCGGAACGATATGGGTCGAGTTTTTGGCGAAATGATGCCTGATGAGGGCAGTGTGAGATGGTGCATTATCAAAATGCAAAAACCAAGAATTTTCTCTCCACAAATCCGGTTGATTTGACGCACAGCATTACGCAAATGACGAATAACACCCGAGTAGTATTCTTTGTTGACAGTTTGGTCAGTTAGAAGGAATTCAGAATGCACCACACCACGATAATCGAAGAAAACTGTCAACGTGACCTCGATTTTTGACTTGCTTTGAAGTGGTTTTTTCGGTCTCAGCTCATCTTTGGCGCTATATTCACCCGATTGATCGGCTGTATCCGGGTCGTTAGCGTAGACCCAAGTCTCATCTCCAGTAAAGATGTGTTTCATTTTGTCTTGTTAGTCGGAAAGCATTGTTTCACACACATCTACGCGGCGCTGTTTTTCCATGAAATTAAGCGTTTTTGGCGCCTATCACTTTTCTGAGGCCCAAATGGTCACTGAAAATGATTTTCACTCATCCTTTCGATATTTCAACAAGATCAGTAAGGTCTCGAACTGTCAATCGATGATGTTGGAGCACCAATTCTTTGATTTTGTTGGTGTGTAGCTCATCAGTTGATGGTGGTGATCGTCCTGGCCATGCCTCGTCTTCAACGCTTTCTAAACACTCTTTGAACATTTTTATACCATTCATAAACTCTTGTTTATTCACCTTCTGAAACATTTTCAACGTTTTGGCAGCAGCAATTTCATTCCGCACACAAAATTTAATGGAACTGCGTTGTTGAAAGTTTTCAGACATCATAAAAAACGAAAAATTCACTTTTAGCTATTTACAAAAGGACGCATATCTCAAACACCAATGAATATTTTGACGTTTAATTTGGCATAGATGTCAGTGACAGTAGTGTCAACCTAAAAATAAAAACATTCATTCCTATCGGAGTATTCAAAAAATTTGTTTGTGAGGATTCCGGTATTTTTAGCCCACAATAGTATTATAAATACATGATGAAGTTTTTCGAAGAAAAAATTTAAAATTCAGCGATTTATTCGCAATCTCCTAAGGCTCCAAATGATATCTTCCAAAATGTCTCCCTACTGCTAAAGTGATTGCGACCTTGAAATATACAAAAAAAAAAACAAAAACTAAAAAGTTTATTTGTCTAGAAGGCATGACCCTCGATCGAAAAAAAATTATTGAAATGGCGGGGATTTTAAAAATTTCAAATTTCGAGCGAAAAGTTGATGATTTTTGACCTACCAAAACTACATTGTTTATTCGAAGTTCATGTCGTATAAAGAAAACTGGAAGTTCATGTTATGGAGAAAAATGCACTTTTGATAAAAAACGCGTTAAAAGTTTTGGTTCCTGATTTCGTGGCTATAAATCGAAAAATATCATACCTACTGCTAATCTGCTATTCCAGGCCCATACAATGAACCTTCCTCTTCTTAGTAAGTCACCCGTAGGTATGCTGAAGCCATTTATGTTTAAGTTTCATAGTCTTCTGAATTAGTAACAATAAACTTTCCAAAAGAATTCGACTTCATTTGAAATTTTAATTGTATTGAAATAAAATACAAAATTAATGTGAAAAACATATTAATTCCATAAAAATTTTGGCATCACTTTTACTTTCCTAATGAATTCGCCACCAGTTCTCTCTCTCAGAAGAGAGCGGATAGAAATGTGAGCGACAAACTGATAATAGAAAAAGAATCTATTTTGGCGTCAAGTTTATCCACTTAGTGCTGATAGTTTATATGTATGTCACTCGTAGGTATGCTGAAGCCTTTCTTCTTCGAGCTGATTAAAATGTCACACTAGTGGTGCCTCTTAAATGAAGAACAGAAAAATAATCAAACGGGAAAATCTATAAAAATGTCAGCGATGTTCAGCTGAATTCAAAGTTTATTTAGAGGAAAGTTGGATGTCTGTGACATTACCGGTGGCTGTGAATTATAGGAGTGCTTAATGTCAATGTCATTGTCAAATCTAGTATCCCAAAGTACATCTGAGTAAGTTCATCATTTTACTAGCTCATTTTTAAAGGATCGTAAATAGCCTTGTAAGTTAAGAACCTTAAAGCTGTATTTTTCTGACAATAACTATTATTTCCATTATTTTTAATTTTATTATTTTGAAAATACTTCAAATCTTAGATCTCCATACTATTTAAATTTAGTATAAAAACTGTTATATTAAAATTACAAACAGTCAAAATATTCAATATTTTTGTTTCAAAATTTTATGGGCTTAATTTAATTTATCTTGCTTTTACAAATCCGAGCATAAATATCATCATATGTTTGTCTTTTTATGGCTCACACATACTCAAAAAATGAAAGCAAAGCCAGCATTGAATACAATCACAAATATTCTAAAGCACAATTCTTTTCTAATTTTCCACACCATTAAATCGAATTACATATCAGAGAAAAACAAATACAAAAAAAAAAAAAAAAACACACACACACACAACAGCAAATACTGAGGCATTTTTACCAGCAGACATACATAAAATCACATCGAAACCCAGACTCACCCAGCTGACATTCAAGCATTTGACATTAAATTGGGCCGCATTGGCACTGGACCCAAAACATACAAAAAAACGAAATATCCTCGTAGCCAAAGTCAACTTTGCTTGGCATCAATTCGCCGCGCTTGTCTGCCTGGCTGTATGTGTGTGTTGGTCCACTACTGTAATCGCCTTCGTCGTATATGGCATAGTTGTCCTTTAACTCCTTTTGGCAGCTGCTCTGAATTTATTGGCGGCTACATGGAACGTTCGTATTGCTCCATAAGCAGCAACCGAACACTGTTATTACGCCATCTTTGCTTTTGCTCAACATTCATCCAGCTGACTGGGTTGGAATGCACACCACACTGTACAAAGGTCCAGTTCTTGACCTAGGCTACAAACGGTTAATTTATATGCCAATGGAATGTCCAAAGCCCATTGACAAGCTGTAATTCTCGTTTCAGATATCTTAAATATTTTGGGACAGATTTTAGGGCAACAGAAAGCGGAATGATGACACAGGAAGTGACTCGAAAACTGTTGCTTATGTGGCATAATGTTCGAATGTTTGAAAGGAATTTAAAAGTTCTCTATTGTACCGACAAATAGACAAATGCACAGTGACAGATTCATTTTGATGGCAATAAACATTATATTTTATGCACAATATATTTTGCAGGTTTAGTGAGTACCTCTATTATGTAAATTTATTTATGTAAATAAATTATGTATATTAGCTAAAAGTTGACACTTACCTTGAACAGTGATTCAACAATTGGACCTGTTAGTACAATTATTGTCACTTCTAAAATATATTATCACTAGTATAAAAGCCTGCCCTACGACGAGTTGAAAGCATTTAGAGTAAAAAATATGACAAAAAATTTGTTTTTACTTACTTTTTGCTAAAATACATATGTTGTTAAATTATTTTGTTACAAGTTCCTTATGTACAACATTTCTATTGACAATCTTTTTAGAATTTTGATCCAATTTGCCCTTGTGGGTTTCCCTCTATAATAATTAATTTTACATCATCAGACCGCTGAACTCTAGACATGGCTATGTAAAGTTGCCCATGACTAAAAACCGTCTCTTTTAGGAAAACTCCTACCTATTGCATTGTTCGACCTTGGTACTTATTTATGGTCATTGAAAATTTTTCTCTTTTTAAAACTAGGTTTTTTTTCACTTGATTTTTGCAATATACAAATCTACCACTCTAAATAACACTTTAACTATTAGAGCAGGGTTAAAAGATTAATTCAAGTGTAAAAGTGCAAAAACTCGAAAATTATATTTATACACAACATGTCAAACTGGCTCTGCAACTATCACATACGCGGCAAATCAGGTGTCGTTTCGCGGCTGATACAATTATACATTTTGGTACAATCCATCAAAACAAATTCATTAAATTCATCTTAACTTATTTATAGAAAGGTGAAAAAAAGGAAATAGATCAAAAACATACTGTTGTAGTTCCAGGCTGAACATTTTTCCGGACAGTATATGTATGTTGTAAGAGCACTGTAATAATGGCAAAAAATAATTACAGTTTGAGAGACAAAAAAGGAGTACAGTTTGTACCTTAGTTTATCTTTTTATATACATATTAAGATACTATTGTTCCTCTGCTACTACAACAGTTCGAGTTAAATATTGACCGTCTGTTACAATTATTTTAATACTTCATGTATCAGGGGCCTGAAGGAAATTCTAATTCGACTTTGAATTATGTACTTTTATAAATAGGGATAGGTTAAAGGACATATAAAAATATAGTTTAAAGGATTTATAAAAACTAGTATCGCCTGTGGTCGTAATTCGACCATATAAGAACCGATTTCTGCTTTTTTTTATTTGTTTTTATTTTAATTTTTATCAAAAAACTTTTGACAGAGATACATTAAATTGCGATATAAGTACTTTAGGGTAATACAATGAATTACAATTAATTGTTATTGCAGTGAATCAAGGATTAGTTTGATTTATTTCGAAGAGATTATATTGAAAAAATTAATTGGCATGCATGCATAGTAAATTTTTGCTTATGTTTAAGTTTCATAGTCTTCTGGATTGGTTACAATAAACTTTCCAGCAGAATTCGACTTCATTTGAAATTTTAATTTTATTGAAATAAAATTCGATAAAAAAAATTAATGTGAAAAACAAATGGTTATTGAATAATTTTGGCATCACTTTTACTTTCCTAATGAATTCGCCACCAGTTCTGTCTCTCAGAAGAGAGCAAAATGTGAGCGGCAAACTGAAAATAGAAAAAAGTCTAAATATCGGGTGCTTCTAGTGAAATTTTGACGTCCAGCAATGCGTTGACGACAAAGTTGAACTTCGTCTACCCAGATGTCTCGGGAATTATCGGCTAAAGTTGAGAGCATGGTCCAAATAGTTGAGCGCAGGACCCTGTATTGAAAGTTCTCATTTTTTTCATTAGTGAAGAGGTAAGAAAAATTCGACAGAAAATGACGATTATTCAAAAGTTTATCTTGTAAATGTGTTAGAAACATATCACTGTAGTCTATGTACAGGGTGGGCCAAATAGAAAATTTTTTTTTGCATGAAATGCAAAAAATTAACAAAATTAAACTTTTTCCATGTATTACGGCTTTATTAGTAGCGTCGGCCGTGGCGCAGTGGATAGAGTGCGTGACCCATACTCCAGAGAACCCTGGTTCAATTCCATCTAACACAGAAAGTTTTTTGTTGGGTCATCACCTCTGTGCAGACAATAGCAAACCTCAGAGAGTAGATAATGCCATGTAAAGCGCTTGAGAACATGCACATTAGCCATTCGGAGTTGGCATAAAACTAGTAGGTCCAGTTCTCGATCAATTCTGTTCAAACATTTAATAACACGCACAACACAATTTGGTCATAAGAAGTTCGGTCAAAGTCCTTTCAAGGGCTGAAATGGCCAGTTTATTTATTTTTATGGCTTTATTAGTAAGAGGAAACATTCCCATTAATTATAGAACACAACGCCGTTCAAGAGGCTACCTCGGCTGCAATTTTCCAAGATCTTGTTGATAGTTTCGGGCTGTATTTCACAGATTGCTTGAATGATATTGCCCTTAAGTACTTGAATCGTTTCCGGATTGTTGGCAAAACATCGGTCCTTAACGGTTCTCCACAAAAAAAAAAATCCGAAGGGGTCAAATCGCAGCTCCGAGGTGGCCAATTGACATCGCAAAGACGGCTGATAACAAGATTTGGGAATTTAGTACATAAAAGGTCGATTGTGGCATGGGCTGTATATATACCATACCAAATAAATATAAATATAAATAAATATACCAGAAGCAACATTTGCATGGCGCACCATCCTGCATAAACCAGAGGTCATCCAAATTCATGTCTCGAATTTCAGTAAAAAAAAAGTCTTTTAACATGGCTCTGTAACGCCCACCCTTGACCGAAACATTGTTCCCAGCCTAATTTTCGAAGAAAAATGGTCCAATGATGCCACCACTCTACAATCCGCACCAAACTGTCACTCTCTGTGGATGCATCGGCAACTCGACAATGACGTGCGGGTTTTCCGATCCCCATATGCGGCAATTTTGTTTATTAACTTAGCCGCCGAGATCGTTGTCCAATTCAAGCTTCTCTTTGGCCCAAACTGCGAAGCGATAATGAAGCGGATGGTCGTGCGCCTTCAATTGCTGAGTCAATTGGACCTTGTAAGTGAACAATCCGAGATCTTTGTGCAGAATTCTAATCAGGCTAGTGCCCTGCTCATAGTGAAATGTTGAGCTGTTAAGATCGATGCCGAGTTGATGTTCTTGAATTGAGTCTCACACTCTCGGCTACAGCAGGCACATTCTCGTCTGTGCGCACCGTACGACGGCGGGGACCATGATTGTTGTCCACTAGCATACCAGTCTCACGAACTTTTTGCACAAACTTGTGTACAGCAGGCACGGTGGGTGATTCATTTCGGCCAAAACTTCCTTTCAAACGCGAACCTTGGCTCTCGCAATTCAATGTCGTGCATATCATTATTAGAATTACAATTTTAAAAGCTTTAAATTAAACTTCTTAGCAGTTATGACTTTAAGATACCAAAAGTAACTTATGCTTTCTAGGAATTTTAAATGTCTCATTTACTTTTGAACCAAAATATCCACCTTAATTCACACCAACATTACTTTAAGTACCTCAAAAAACATTTGACACTCTATATAAACACAGGCGCATACACAAGTGCAATTACACACAAACATATGCAGCACAATCTTTTGCACACATTGATTAATTGCTGTAGCTTGTCATGGGCGTGCTTTTAAGAAATTTTACCAAACTTGCACGTTATTTAATCCTTTTGAGTAGCTTAAAATATGCATGAAAGCGATAATAAATGATTAAGCTAATAAAAAGTTAGCACGCTAGAACAGTAAACAAACACTAGTAAAAGCACGCAGACACAGACATGGGTAAGTTACTCACAGCACAGGATATCTTAACGACATGTCTTTATATATATATGTGTGTGTGCATGTGTGTGGTAAGCATGCCTGTAGCAGTAATGCGATAATTTTTCATGGCAGCGAGTTTAAAATCTGATGAACCATAATTTATCAAAATATCACACTTATACTTTAGAGCACATAATCTCAAACATAAAGACACTCACACTAGCACACACACAGACACACATCCTAGCTTGCGCTGAAATACACTCGTCTAACTTATATATTTTCATAATTTTCAGCTTGAGCGCCTAAAATAACACACTTTATTTTTATGTTCATTTTGTAGTCGTTGTTGCTGTTGTTGTTGCCTGTTGTTGTTGTTGCTGTTGTTGCTGCTGGCAACATAACGGAAATTACATTAGCTAACCCGATCGCATGCTAGTGTCTGAGTGTGTGTGTGGGTGTGTGTAAATTTATGTGTTTACTTGAACGTGTTTGTTTATGTGTTATTTGCGCGTGTTGGCATGTTTGTTGTTGCTTAAGCTCAACCGGAAGTAGGTGCCAAATGATGCTGTTTATAGCAGCAGCAGCAGTAGCGGCGCTGCTGAGGTTTCTGTGGCTGCCATGTTGTTTTTTTTTTCTTTATCTTTTATCACATGCACACATTCTATTACTTCTTAAGCTTTTTAGCTTCATCTAGGATCTGCTTTTTCTACTGCTTTTGCTGATGCTACTGCTACTGCGATGTGTTGTGATTATCTACCTAAATTATTTTAAACAAATTTTGTGCTAAACCGCAGGTGGAAATGTTGTCATAAACATTTGCTGCCATTTTATTGTAAGCAGAAGAAGCAAAATATTATGAAAAAGCAGCAACTCAAACCGAGAAAGTCTGGAAGCACAAAAGCTAAGGAAGGCATTAAGAGTGCTTTTCAAAAGATTTTAAACACACACACTTAGACACATACATGAGAAAAGATTCAAACAAACACTTCTAAGCAAATTGTTGATGCTTTAATTTGTTGATTGTGGTTAGAATTCGTTAAACACCAACATCTTTATTCACACGTGTAGTATAGTGTGTGTGTACGCGGAATCTTAGCTGGCAAGGTGTCAAGCTGAGCTTTTGTTCTTGGCTGCTTTTGTGTGTATTTGTGTGAATATGTTTTAGCGAAATTTAAATAATAAAATTAAGTTTGCTGCGTAAATTGAATTTGAAAATAATTGCATAGAAAAATTTGGGTCGAGGGCGTTGCTGTTTCAAGAATGATTTTTTTTTAGCTTAAAAGATTTTGAAATGTCAGCTTTGTGTGGTCTTGGCATAGCCTTAGCCAACAGCTGCAAATTTAAAAAATTCGCATTTTAGAATATGACAAGCAGAATCCGTTTAATGTATTAATTTATTAAAAGTGCTTTTTGACGTGACGAAGTTACGTTGTACTGCTCAGGTTTCCAAAAAAGTTGAAAAATGAGTTTTTTAAAAATTCATCTGCGTTGCATTGAATTGTTACTCGCTGAGTATAAGAGGTATGATTAAAAAAATGGTACGATCGTAAAGGTTACTTCTTTCACTTCATTATAAAAACAAAACAAAAATTCAAAACATCATCGGGTCGCAGGGGGGACTTTTTAAGCAACACAACTGAAAATTTGTAACATGGAATTATTACTCGCTCAGTATTAGTGCTAGGATTAAAAATACGATACGCCAATAAAGGACTACTGTAAGCCCTCACAACCAAATTAGACAAAAAATTTCTGACATCATGGGGACGCTAAGAGAGCCGCTCAAAGATCGATAACGCAACATTCATGCAGCGGCGTTGCATTGAATTTTTACTCAATGAGTATATAACATACGATAAAAGTTTAAAAAGGAAAATGAAGGTTTTATACATGGCTTTACGACAAAAATAAAAAAAAAATTCGGGCGTCGTCAGGTTGTGAAGATAGCAGCTTATGTAACAGAAATGTAATATCGTTGCATGGAATTATTACTCACTCAGGAGGAGTGCTACGGTAAATTTTGTATTACGACGGAAGGGATGTGTTATTACGCTTCACAACTAAATTACAAAAAAAATTCTTTTTGTCATGATTTCAGGGATGCAATCACATAATGCAGTAAAAATGCTACAACCATGAAAAAACGTTGTATGGATTTTTAACTCTGTGACTACTGGTGCAACGGTAAATTTTAATGAACGAAAACGAAGGTGAGGTCTTCGGGCATATGACAAAAATAAAAAAAAATTGACGGCGTATCAAAGACCCGCAGGGAACCGCCTAATGTGACGCATATGCATCACTTTTGCTGGATTAATTGAAATTAGAGCACAACCAATGGGGAAGCAAAAAAAAAAAAGCTAAAAGAAAAGCACCAACTCCAAATCCAACACCAACACCAACACCAACACCAACACCAACACCAACACCAAATCCAACACCAACACCAACACCAACACCAACACCAACACCAACACCAACACCAACACCAACACCAACACCAACACCAACACCAACACCAACACCAACACCAACACCAACACCAACACCAACACCAACACCAATACCAACACCAACACCAACACCAACACCAACACCAACACCAACACCAACACCAACACCAACACCAACACCAACACCAACACCAACACCAACACCAACACCAACACCAACACCAACACCAACACCAACACCAACACCAACACCAACACCAACACCAACACCAACACCAACACCAACACCAACACCAACACCAACACCAACACCAACACCAACACCAACACCAACACCAACATCAACACCAACCCCAACACCAACACCAACACCAACAACAACATCCACATCAACATCAACATCAACATCAACATCAACATCAACATCAACATCACCTTCAACATCAACATCAACATAAACATCAACATCAACATCAACATCAACATCACCATAAACATCAACATCAACATCTACATCAACATCAACATCAACATCAACATCAACATCAACATCAACATCAACATCAACATCAACATCAACATCAACATCAACATCAACATCAACATCAACATCAACATCAACATCAACATCAACATCAACATCAACATCAACATAAACATCAACATCAACATCAACATCAACATCAACATCAACATCAACATCAACATCAACATCAACATCAACATCAACATCAACATCAACATCAACATCAACATCAACATCAACATAAACATCAACATAAACATCAACATCAACATCAACATCAACATCAACATCAACATCAACATCAACATCAACATCAACATCAACATCAACATCAACATCAACATCAACATCAACATCAACATCAACATCAACATAAACATAAACATCACCATCAACATAAACATCAACATAAACATCAACATCAACATCAACATCAACATCAACATCAACATAAACATCAACATCAACATCAACATCAACATCAACATCAACATCAACATAAACATCAACATCAACATCAACATCAACATCAACATCAACATCAACATCAACATCAACATCAACATCAACATCAACATCAACATCGACATCAACATCAACATCAACATCAACATCACCTTCAACATCAACATCACCTTCAACATTAACATCAACATCAACATCAACATCAACATCAACATCAACATCAACATCAACATCAACATCAACATCAACATCAACATCAACATCAACATCAACATCAACATCAACATCAACATCAACATCAACATCAACATCAACATCAACATCAACATCAACATCAACATCAACATCAACATCAACATCAACATCAACATCAACATCAACATCAACATCAACATCAACATCAACATCAACATCAACATCAACATCAACATCCACATCAACATCAACATCAACATCAAGATCAACATCAACATCAACATCTACATCAACATCAACATCAACATCAACATAAACATAAACATCACCATCAACATAAACATCAACATCAACATCAACATCAACATCAACATCAACATAAACATCAACATCAACATCAACATCAACATCAACATCAACATCAACATAAACATCAACATCAACATCAACATCAACATCAACATCAACATCAACATCAACATCAACATCAACATCAACATCAACATCAACATCAACATCAACATAAACATCAACATAAACATCAACATCAACATCAACATCAACATCAACATCAACATCAACATCAACATCAACATCAACATCAACATCAACATCAACATCAACATCAACATCAACATCAACATCAACATCAACATCAACATCAACATCAACATCAACATCAACATTAACATAAACATAAACATCACCATCAACATAAACATCAACATCAACATCAACATCAACATCAACATCAACATCAACATCAACATCAACATCAACATAAACATCAACATCAACATCAACATAAACATCAACATCAACATCAACATCAACATCAACATAAACATAAACATCAACATCAACATCAACATCAACATCAACATCAACATCAACATCAACATCAACATCAACATCAACATCAACATCAACATCGACATCAACATCAACATCAACATCAACATCACCTTCAACATCAACATCACCTTCAACATTAACATCAACATCAACATCAACATCAACATCAACATCAACATCAACATCAACATCAACATCAACATCAACATCAACATCAACATCAACATCAACATCAACATCAACATCAACATCAACATCAACATCAACATCAACATCAACATCAACATCAACATCAACATCAACATCAACATCAACATCAACATCAACATCAACATCAACATCAACATCAACATCAACATCAACATCAACATCAACATCAACATCAACATCAACATCAACATCAACATCAACATCAACATCAACATCAACATCAACATCAACATCAACATCAACATCAACATCAACATCAACATCAACATCAACATCAACATCAACATCAACATCAACATCAACATCAACATCAACATCAACATCAACATCAACATCAACATCAACATCCACATCAACATCAACATCAACATCAAGATCAACATCAACATCAACATCTACATCAACATCAACATCAATATCAACATCAACATCAACATCAACATCAACATCAACATCAACATCAACATCAACATCAACATCAACATCAACATCAACATCAACATCAACATCCACATCAACATCAACATCAACATCAACATCAACATCAACATCAACATCAACATCAACATCAACATCTACATCAACATCAACATCAACATCAACATCAACATAAACATCAATATCAACATCAACATAAACATCAACATAAAAATCAACATCAACATCAACATCAACATCAACATCAACATCAACATCAACATCGACATCAACATCAACATCAACATCAACATCGACAGCAACATCAACATCAACATCAACATCAACATCAACACCAACATCAACATCAACAACAACAACAAGAAACTTCGTCACGTCAAAACCTACGGGTGTGTCCACGGCACAGCCAACTCTTTTTTTTTTGACGTTTCTGCTGTTGTGTTGCTTTTCTTATTAATCGCCATTTTAAAGTATATGCCTTACACCGTCTCGAAAAAATAAATTTCGTCGCACACTAGGTAATCTAAAGCATTATTGAAAGAATGTTTTCTACGTTCGGTCAAAAAATAAAAAAAAAATTATCTGAAAAGCCCTGCAAACATGCTTCGGATAAGATGGTGTACGGTGCTTCTGTATAAAAAAATCAAAAATATGACGAAAAAAATGAAAAATTACCCTACGTTTTTCAAGAAAAACTTAAAAATATTTTTTTTTTAAATTATTTTATGGGAAAAATCGGAAAATTTCTTTGGTAAAAGTTTAATGATTTTTTTACGAGCTTTTCATATCTGAAATTAAAATGGTACCTTAAGATGGTAACAACTGAGATCCTGTGGGTAAGTACTACTAGGAGAAGTTTGAGGTCAATTACCTCAAATGAGGAAAAGGAGGTCTTTTAGAGACTAAAATATCGACACATCATTCTTAAAGATCGGACAGTAAATTTCGAAGCTAGAATGAAAAATGTAAATGGGCGACACCAACAATTTTTTGGTAAAACCATTTTTTTTCCCCCCTTTTTTTAATTTTCTTGCAAATATGATTTGGATAAGAACGTTTTAAGTGCATATTTTATACAAATAATAATATAAGACAGAAAATTTAAAAATTTGCCCTACGTTTTGCAAAAAATAAACATATTATTGTTTAAGATCAGACAGTAAATACCGAAGGTATGAAGAAATATGTCAATGCACGACCCCTATGTTCGGTCAAAAATAAAAAAAAAATTTTTCGAAACTTTCTTTCAATAATGCTGTAGATTATTGCTTATAAGGCGAGACGGTCTAAAATGCATATATTCAAGGCCGTCGCCAGCCGATGACCCAGGGGGGGCCCAAGTTGATATATGGAGAATAGAAAATGTATAAATTGTAGGTACAGTTATCAGAAATCTACGCTTGTTTGTAGTGTGAGTCTTACTACTTCTACCTACGGCGTTTGTAAATAGAACATTACAAAGTTCATTGTGTAAACCTCCACGAGCTCTTGACTCTTCAATGAATAAAACTTTTAAATATAGTTATTAATTATGTTAATTAGAAAAATGCATGATGGCCAGACCATTAAGACGATTTTCCTCCATAGTGCTTCTTAACCATGTTTAAAGACTTCTTAGGCTGCTAAACGATCGCTCTACTGTACACGTTGTGCAAGGAAGAGCTATCAAAATTTTCATCGCTTGTCCCGTTTCGGGAAAGAATATTTTGGTCTCTTTTAAGACATCAACATCAGGGTTCAAATTTCAAAAAACTACTTAAAATAAGTGTTGCTAATAAAGAATTATAAACGCAATGTTAAAGGGGTATTCACGTTGGGCAACAATGCTCGTTAACATTGAGGATTGTGAACCCAGCAAAACTTTTCGCGTGCAAGAATTATCGGTAAAGCAAGTAAAGTGAGTGGCTTGGGACTTTGGTTATGCAAAGCAACCATCTTCAAAACAGACACAACTCAAAATTTCAAAATTTTCAGGAGAAGCAAAAAACCAGTTTGCTTTTCAAAGGAATCCATACAAATCAAGGAGACAAAACGATTTTTTTAATTAAAGAGGGAGGGCAGCTGCCCCTACCTGCCCCCTTGGCGACGCCCATGCATATATTCTGTGTTTTCAATTTTCCAGTTTTCTTTCTTTTTTTTTATGAGAAATTTCCTTTATTCTTTCTTAAGATAAAATTAAAATTTTGCAATTATACTATACGTACACTCTCACAAATTAAAACTCCCACAAATTCGAACTGTCCAGAAATTAGAACCTGCCATTTAAATGCATTGAACGCTCTGAAATTAGAAGCTTATTTCTGGACGTTTCTTTATTTATTAAATTCATAAGTGATCTTTGCTCATTGATATAAATATAAAGAGGGGAATTACCGAATTATATGTGGTATGTACAATTCAGTCACATTTATGTATGTATATATAACATCTGTGGCGTTTTATAATAACATTTTAAGTGTAAAAATCATGCTTCAAAATTTTCAATCGCCATATAATTTAAATGAAAGGATGTTACGTTTTTGGGACGCAACTTTAGCTACAGTCATGCAAGAAGCTCTAGATATTGTGTTGTTATAGTACTATATGCGTAGAGCACAGTAACATCAATTACTCAGATCTGCCTTAAGTCTACTTAAGATGTTATTATAAAATGCCACAGATATATATTAAAAAAGCATTGAATCTTTATGAAAAAAATTAATAATATGGTAGAAAAGATTTTTGAGTTAGAGTTATTCTTTTTTTCTCTATGAGTTAAATGAATTTTATTAAAAAAAAAACAAAATATAATTAAATAAAAATTATTTTGTGTTATTATATATTTTTTAACCAGTTTCATTCTTTTCTTTTAAATTTCTGTGAAAAAAATGTCCAGAAATTAGAACATTTCAGAAATTAGAACCAGCCGTGGATCAAAGTTGTTCTAATTTGTGAGAGTCTACTGTACTTGAAAGTTCGTTGTAACTTTTCAATTCAAGAATTTCAAAAAATTTATTTTTTTTTTATTTCTATCTCTTAGTAAAATTGTACTCGGCTTTTATTTAAAAAGTTAAAAGATTTGAATTGGACACAATAAGGTAATGAAAGTATCTCACTCATTAAAATTTGGTTTTAGCACAAATTATAGTATTTTTCTATACTGAAACATAGAACGGTTTAAAAGTAGATATTTTCAATTTTATAGATTTCAAAAGATTATATCAGGCCAGAAGAAAGAGTAGCAAGCAGTGACTCTCGGTCCATATTCGTCGTTAATCTTTATGATGAAAAAAATTACTCATTACAAAAAATTACAAATTACCAATTAACTATTTTAAATTTGCGTGCCGAGGCAAGATAGAAAAGTGGACAGGAGCAAAGACACCAAATAAGAAAAGAAGAGGCTCAATATATCTATAATATTATCATTTAAGAAAACATATCGCACTCCATCTTCAGAACAGGTACACGCAAAAAAAAATCGTTTTGTCTCCTTGTTTTGCATGGATTCCTTGGAAAAAAAAAATACTTTTTTTTTGCTTTTCTTGAAAATTTTGAAATTTAGAGTTGTGTCTGTTTTGAAGATGGAGTGCGATACGTTTGTTGTATGGATAACAAAAAAAAACATGATCAGATAAGTTGGCGACTCAATACAATTCTGATCCCTTCAACCATATCAGATCATAGTCGACCTGCAGAAAATCAAAAAGTTAATTTAGGAATTCATTATTATTTTATTTAAATTAAATATTGTGACGAAAAACAGAAACTCGATGTCAATTCGAGACCAGGTTCGAACCCCAGCTGAGACAGAAAATGTTTTTCAATTGAAATTAATTTTTCTGATCGGTCGTAACCTCTGCTCAGACAATGACAAACCGCAGAAAGTAAATAATGCCATGTAAATATTATTGGGAACATGCACATTAGCTAGCCGTTTGAAGTCGGCATAATACTAGTAGCTCCTGTTCTCGATCATTTATGTTAAAACATGTGATCATGGCCTGAAATGGCCTATTTGTTTGTTGTTGTTTTTAAAACATTAAGAACTTTAACCCATGAAAAATTATAATCCATTACGCTATCATAATTATTATTACCATTATAATGTTCTTATTATTGTTATATTATTTAAAGAGTTTAAAAAAAAATTCTTAAGAATATATAGAATATTGAATATATTCTAAAATATAATAATAACTTTTTATAAAAAAAGGTAAGAAAGCAACAACAAATTAAAGGTAAAAAAAGAAAAAATCAAAGTTAATATGTAAATATTTAAACAATTGATTTACTAAAAGTATTATTCCTACACCACATAGAAAAAAAATTCTTAAAAATTTAGGGTGCGGTGAAGTGATGCATTTCACAAGTGAAATTTTGACAGCGCGCTTACATACCTTACAACCAAGTGTCATACCGTCATTTGATGCTCTCATTGCCGCAAAGTTGTTCATGATACAGCGAAGCGTTCAGACGTATATTGTGTTGCTCTTCCAAAACTGTGGTAAACATTTTTTTCCAAAAGTTATTTGATAGAGTGAATTTATCGTGTTTTATGCCAACTATTCAACACAAATTCAAGGTAAATATATCAGTTGTGTTGGTTTAATGTTATTCTTAAGATATATGAAGTATTTGTAAAATGTTTATCGAGTGGTTGTGTGGAGCCAGCTGGGTTTTCAAAATGAAACGTAAAGCCACAAACTCCGTTTAGTGCGTATGTAGTTTTTTTGGCATTTTTCAATTTATTGCTACAAATACGACTGGCCATATCACTTGAAATGCTTCGACATGGGCAACCGTGGCTACTACACCTGTCGAAACTGTGACTCTGACCTAGATATTAGCGATTCGATGTTGGATTCGATGATTGTTATTCAGTTTTGAAGCTTCTTGCCGACTTAGGAGCCTGCCCGAGGCCATTAAATCGATTTATGTTGATGTTTATACATGAAAACGGAAAGATTCTTTTGGTGAAACGTTTCACCCCAACATTTTTCAAAAATCGAAAAACGAACATTTCCATAATCTCCATAATTTTTTGCCGAAATCGAATATGTTCAAATACGAGCGCTTAGAAATTAAGAAACATTTCCATTCTTGCGATTTAAGCCAAAAACCATTAAAAAATTATCATTTTTGGGCGTGCTGTGGGCCTCCAAAAAAATTGAAACGCTTCACCCTACCGCACCCTAGATTACTAATTAAGCTTAAAAAGCCAACGTGAGAGTGCAAGAGTTTACACATCATTTAAGTTTATTTTACATACCAATAACATTAACAGCTACTCGCATTATATAGAACTTCAAGTTCAAAGTTATACTGACCCAGTTTAAAGAACAACTATTTTTATTAATGTTAGCAGCATTCACTCCCTCATTTTATTTAAATTATATATTTAAAAGAAAATTGCTCAAAAAACTTACACTCTTTATTTATTGATTGTTTTTGATGCAGGGCTCCGACGAAAAAAGATCTTGCTACGCTCTGTACTGAGATGTCAAACATTAAATTGCATGCTATATGTTGCAAGAGCACTGAGAAATTAAAATATATGTATCACTTAAATTATTGATTTTTTTTCCGCTACTTGTTATGTATGTTCACGCTGAAGGTTTTATTTAAATTTAAGAATGAAAAATAAATTAATTACATAAGAGTTGCACAAACAATAATACACACACACTCAAAATAAAATAAACTAAAAACAAACAACATGCCGAGAAAAATAAAAATATATCATGAGAGATACACATTTCTCTTAATTCATACAGAGATATGCAGGTGTGCAACAAAAACACTAAATCTTATATTATAACTTCGCATTTCTTTGCTTCTTTTTTCCACCATTATTTTATACATATACATATGAAAACTTATTAGCACTTCATTTAAGCTTGCTTTTGTTCAAATTAAATTATTTTTGTGTAATGTATTAACACTTATTTTACGAATAAAGGGAAAATAACTTAATTTTAAATTAAGATAAACTCTTTTTTTATTTATTTATTTATTTATTTTTTTTTTTTTTTTTATTAAATTTTCTCGCAAATTTTCTGGTTGCACATGTTTATTAAAAATTACACTCGCGCTATATAATAACCGGTCTTAAGCACACGATTGCCGAAAAAGTACTGCTCACCACACAGCTGAGATAATCAAAATTGGTGGCAATTAGAAACCTTATACGTTTCGAGAGAGTCGTTTTTTACTCAGATGCAACTAAGATCGCATGCTATAAATTTGTACACTGATGACTTATATAAAATTAAGATTAAATTTATATTGGTTTATTTTCATTTCATATAGAATTTTTTGGACATTTCTTTGAACAATTTCGATCAGAGTTAGTTTGAGGATTTCAAAAATAATTTTAAATTAATTTCGAATTTTTTTACAACTCATGAAGGGCTTTCTTGAATAATTTGTGCCAATTTATAGTAATGCTTGGAAACAGATATTTTTATAATTAAAATTAATTTAACTTATATTAAAAATTTACCCGCAGTCGGTTTTTAATGGATTATATTAAGAAATTGCAAGATGGCTAGTGATTAAGAGCTGCCAAAGTAAAGACTTTATATAAAAATTTAAAATCTTATCAAAATTATGGCTCTTAAGATTTTTTTATGCATTTGCAATAAAACTTATATGAAAATGATTTTGGTAGAATTATTTTAAGCTATCTTCTTTCACTTAAATTCACTTTAACTATTATTTAAAGCAAACTGACCGAATTATTACTTCAAATTTAGCATTACTTATTGAAGACTTAAGATTTAAGTTAAGATTTTTTTTCTATTTACAGCCTAAAATATTTACAGCACACTTATCAAAAATGATAATAATAATGGAATTATTTTAGAAATAGTTCAAATACTTTGTTAGTTTTTGAGTACTCTGCGAGAAATAAAGCTCTTTTGTAAACCAAGTTTGTGAGTAGATATTATTTTTTGTCGAAATACCTGTAAGAAGTGAACTTTCGTTCGAAAAAAGAGTGAGAATACAAATTCTAAACGAAGAAGGCAAGTCTCAAGTAGAGATTGCCAAATTGGTGGGTTGTTCACGGTGGGCAGTGCAATGTGCACTCAGACGATTTGCAGAGACAAAATTTCACCAGAATAAAACAAAAACAGGAAGAAAACGCCTAACTAACGATCGGGAAAACCGAAAACTCATTCCTGAGTGTCTAAAGAACCGTAAGAAATCCTCTTCTGCTCTCGCCACTGTTCTGTCGGATGATATTGAGAAAAATATTGGTGCTCGAACAGTCCGGAGAAGACTCAAGGAAGCAGGTTTGAAAGGTGGCAAATGATGCATTGAAAACATTGACGACTACACGACCTTACGACACGACATGAAGAAAGAGTCAACAATCTGGAGATATTATACGATTGTTTCATTCACTCATACACAAACCCTTATATTTGCACTTTTGTCGCTCGTCAAATTAGAAATAATTCTATACCGACGTCAGCAACAATTCTATGTCGCCGCGTAATTTTCACCAAATTCACCTCCCTAAGAAAAGCATGTAAAAAAATTTTACTTCTATTGCTTGAAAATGTCGCCAATCGCCAATCGTCTTGATTCTGTTCAGGCTTTTACCTTACATAATTGTATCATGCGACCACGCATCACACTCACAAAGCATCTTGGCTAAACATGTAGGCTATATAATATTCATAACAAAAACCAAACGAGAACTATAAGAAACCGAAAGCAAGAATCTTAATTCTAAAAACTTCATTGATAACTTCAGGAACAGAGTGCGATGTTATTGCTGATTGTCGGCTATTTTAGCTGTATGGAATACGTGTGTAGCGGCGTGTGGTGTAAATAAAATTTAAATACGGGAAAAAACGAGTTGTTAGGAAAATATTTGATTTATCCACGTAAATAAAAAATAAAATTTATACTCAGGAAGGGATAATGTTAATATGCATCAGGGGCGGTTCCAGGAATATATTTCGGGGGGGGTTTTAAAAATATTTATGTACGTTATATATATAACGTTATATATGTATATACGTACGTTATATATATATATAAGGGTAGTTAAATTTTATAGGCCTATGTTGATTTTGAATAAAACACAAATTATTAAGGAAATTATTGTCGTTTCTTTTTATTATGATAATATTGGTATGGTTCAATTATGCATGGAACAAAATATCGGCTAAATGGCCGCCGCGACCTCGGCGGCACACCTCCATCCGATGGTCCAAATTTTCGATGACGCCGAAGCATAAGTGAGGTGCTATGCCGTTAATGTGCCGAATTGGCGGGGTGCAATAAGGCCAACGGCAATAAGGCCGAATTGGCTTTATTTCCTTTTCAAAGAGAAATAAGGCCGAAATTGTGAATTTGGTTTTATTTCCATTTGAGAAGGAAATAAAGCCTATAAAAAAATTTACCAAAATGGTAATAACGCCGAAAAATTAAGGATTATTTTTTATAATTATTTTTAATAAAAAGTACGCACCCTGTAGTCTGTTGTTTGAAAAGTTACTGGACTCAGCGTAGGTACTCAATTTGCAAGAAAACAGTTGCCATTGTCAACCTCAATGTGCTTGTTTTCGTATCAACGCGAAAAATTTATTAGTAGTAGTTCAATAGTGAAGGCGAAGAAGTTTTAATATTATAAGGAATGAGCGCCGCAGGCAAAAAATTTTTATTAAAAATCGCGGCGATTTATTATAAACCTGCGGCGCTCATTCTTTATAATATTAAAGCTTCATTGAAAATTTTAGTAAAAATCGCGCATTTTATAAAATAATTTTCATTCATAACTTTTACGTTTATATTTTACATTTTTTTCTCGACCACTTACAAAAAGATGTACATATGTTCTTTAGCATTTAAACGATCATATTTTTCGCTTTAAACGGATATATATTTCTATTATTAGAATAAGATATCCTAGTCTTCTCAATAAAAAAATATGTAAATTTTTCAGACTTTCACGATTTTTATCTCCTAAACCATTTGAGACCTACCTATTTTTTTTTTGCAGCATTAGATTTAGAAGTTCCATACACATTTAAAAAACAAAAAAAAAAAAAAAGCGTGTATCTAGAGTGCAATTATTCCAAAATATGTACATTTTTCAAACTTTCACGATTTTTATCTCCTAAACCATTTGAGACCGACCTTTTTTGCAGCATGTGCATTAGGAGCTCCAAATGCACATTTAGAAAAAAAAGAAAAAAGGAGCATGGGCCCTAAAGTACAATTATTCCAATACTTTTTATCTTTAATTTTTCATTAAATAAAACTAAAAAACTTATTTGATGGCGTTTTAATATTGGTTCCTTTTAAAGGGAAATAAGGCCAAATTGGCTTAATTTCTTTTTCAAATGGAAATAAGGCCAAATTCGGCCTTATTGCCGTTGGCCTTATTGCACCCCGCCGCCGAATTATCTCATCCTTTAGCTTTTGAATTGTTGCTGGCTTATCGACGTACACCCAGGGTGCGGAAAAATTCGCTCACGAACGATTAAAAATTCAATCTTCTCATGGAAACTCATTTTGCGATTGTATTTTATTATGATAAATTCATTTGAAATCGAACGTTCACGAAAACATTGCCTTTATGTTCTCTCACGAGAGACTAAATGCAATGATTTTTTTGCTCCCGCTCTCAACTTACGAACAATCGCTTTTGGTAGCTCACTCATGAGAAATATGTTTACATAAAATAACTGCATATATCGTGAACGTTCAATATCTGAAGTATTTATCATAATAAAATACAATCGCAAAATGAGTTATCGTGAGAAGATTGAATTTTTAATCGTTCGTGAGCGACTTTTTCAAAGTTCATGAGTATAGCGCAGAGGGAAGAGATCTTTAAATTAATTCTCTTGTGAAACGGACGAAAGCAGATAGACGCAATCGGTTACTTAAATTGCTTTGTTCTGCATTCGCTTGGTTAATTTGAAAAATGATACAGAGTATCAAATATATTAATAGGCAAAAATTATTGCCTATTATAAAGAAACAAATTTTTGTATTATTTAATTATTTTGTATCAGGGTGAAGGGTGTTTTTCTTTTCGTTTAGTTTTTGATTTTTTTTTAATTATATAATTTATGCTTCGTATTTTTTTTTTATTTTAATATTTTTATTTAATTTTAATATTTAGTTTATATTAATTACACAGGTCGATTACATATATTTTGTAGTGTTCTAGATGTTTATATACATTTAAACCATCAAAAGAACAAAAAATATATGACAACCTGTGTAACTACGCTAAATAATCTGAATTTCTAATTTATTTTTGTTATTTTATAATACTTGATGTTTTTTTTTTCATATGTAATTTTCTTCGACTTTATTGTTTTTATTTTAATTGAACAAAATTTTACTTACTTCTTTGCTGTCAGAGTAAAAATTTATCCCTGCAAAAATACGCTCACGAACGATTAAAGATTCAATCTTCACAATATGAGTTACGTATTGAATTTTAAAATGAGCGTTCACAAAAAAAGAACGATCATGAGTGAGCGAGCCAACGACGCTTGCAGCGAAGTTTTTTTCATTCGTGATATTTACGAACTTTGCTTTTGATGGTGAGCGATCGTAAATGCTTTTGTTCGTCGCATAACTTTCTCACTCATGAGAAATTGAAAGCATGAAATTATTAGCTGTGATTAATTGTGAGAACAATCGTATTTTGATCGTTCTCCGCACTCTGCGTACACCTTTTCTTTCAAATAACCCCAAAGAAAGAAGTCCAACGGTGTCAAATCACATGATTTGATGGTGGCCAAATGACATCGCCACCACGTGAGATAGCACGGCCATTGAATTTGTCGCGCAAAAGAGCCATTGTTTCGTTAGCTGTGTGGCAAGTGGCACCGTTCTGTTGAAACCACATATCGTCCACATCCATATCTTTCAATTCGGGCCATAAAAAGTTCGTTATCATCTCACGCTACCGAACACCATTCACAGTAACTGCCTGACCAGCCTCATTTTGGAAAAAAATACGGCCCGATGATGCCGCCAGCCCATAAACCACACCAAACAGTCACTCTTTGTGGGCGCATTGGTTTTTCGACAATCACTCTTGGATTATCATTCGCCCAATTGCGGTAATTCTGCTTATTGACGAATCCACTGAGGTGAAAATGTGCCTCATCACTGAAGATGATTTTCTTCGAAAATTGATCATCCACTGTTGCCATTTCTTGCCACCATTCTGACCGTGTAAATGCAAGTCTTTATGCATAATGTTCATCAACGACGAACGTAAGAGGTGCAATTGTTGGGCACGACGACGAGTTGAGGTGGACGGCTCTTCAGCCACACTATCGCGAACAGCAGCAATATTTTCTGCAGTACGAGCTGTACGAGCATGCACTGGTGTTTTCACATCTCCTACAGACCTGGTTTGTTCAAATTTTTGCACGATTTTTCCGATTGTACGCACATTTGGACGATTAAATTGACCGAAAAAATCACGAAGTGCTCGATATGCATTTTGATTTGAAAGCTCATTTTCATAATAAGCCTGATTAACTTTAACGGTTCAAATTGAGTTAGTCTGAAATTGAGAAATGTCAAATGAAATGCAGAAAAAAACTTGACATTTAGGTGTGGTTTATATTCAACATCGGCCCTTAAAATTTAACCACCCTTTATATACATTAGAGCGGGATAATTTTTTTTTCAAAAAATCGTAGGCGTGGAAAGAAACCGTTAGTCTAAAATCTATTTCGAGCCTCTGGTTTTTCAAAAGAAGGTTATAATTTGTGTTTTGCTGCAATATGTGAAAAAATTATTCCACTTATTGGAAAAAACTTTGCTACGAAATAAATAGCCATCCACATTTCACTCCATATTCACTCCATATGATTGTGTGGTGCTCAGGATTATTTTTTTGTGTTAAATTCCACAAGCTGACGCTGGGGTGAAGATAATTATAATAATAAAAGTTATTTCTCTGTTTATTTGACTCGAATACAAATCTTAAAGGCCAACATAAAACCAACATCAAAAAAAATAAAAACTACAAAAACCGGAATTTTTCTTCATTACTGTATAAAAAGGAATTTTACGTCAAACTACAAAAACCGGAATTTTTCTCCATTAATGTATAAAAAGGAATTTTAAGTCTACACTTCCGATACTATCGAAACTGTGGGTTTTTAAATTAAGACTGTGCGGTGTTTGGATATATTTTATCCAAAAAATGCGGTGTTTTTGTGATTTCAAGTTAAGATTGTATGTGTGACTGTTTACAGCTACAGGCGCAATATCGCAAAAACAAACAAAAACTGGAACAGAATTCAGTATTTTAGCAATACGTGTAGAAACAGCTACAAACGTTTACAGCATAGGGGTGTGAATATTTAAAGTAAATTATAAAAAACCAATTTTTTTTTCTTTTTGGTACTCTTAGCCCACATAATAAACATCAGTACATCACATTTAAATACAGGTTCTTTTAGAATTTCGGGGGGGGTTTGAACCCCCAAAACCCCCCCCTGGATCCGCGCCTGATATGCATTATTTCCCTTAGTGTAGATAATTAACTATATGAAGGATAGCCAATACACAATCCTTTTATTAGATATACGGTATGAAGGATAGCTAATACACAATTCTTTGAAAAGATATTTAACGATATGAACCATAGCCAATACACAATCCTATTAATAGATTACTAACGATTACTATACTCATGAAGTATAGCCAATACATAATCCATTTAAAAGATTATTGTGATCTGTTGTAACATAGCTTAAGGGGAAGTTCTAGTAGAAATCTAGGGAACATTTTTGTTTTTGCTTATTGCTTTATTTTCATCCTTAGGATCTTGAAAGTATGTACTCAAAATTATTTTCCCTATTTAATTTATTTTACGAGTCATAGCAAACAAACATTACTTACGATTTTTGCTTTGTCAAACTTTAAACAGGTTTTTCTCTAAGCACATTTTTTCCACAATGTACACGATTTCGCTTCAACGACTCGACCGATTTCGATGTTCGACGGCTCAAATTAAAGCTTATTCAATTAAGGGGGCCTTTAGGAATCATTTTTTTTCCAAAAACAAATTATTATCATTATTTTTTAAACGTTAAAGCAAAAGAAAAAGGAGGGAAAAACAGGGTTTTTTTTCAAAGGGCGGCAATTTTTTATTTAAATGGGAAATCTACAAGGCCCCCAAATTTCATCTAGGTTAAGAATTTTTTTGGTTTTTTTCCTTTGAGATCACTCGGCAGGGCTGTAGAGTGTACAGCGCACATCGGCTATCTTCAGCCACCATTTTGAATTATTTTTCATCAAAAAATTGTATAATGTTCCTAAAAAAGATTTACGTTCGCTAAAGAAAAAAATCCTGCAATTACGTTACGTTTCTACTAGAACTAAGGGGAGGTCAATACTTGATAATGAATATGTGACGTTTCACAACGAAGACTTATGGTTTGGTGGTTAACGTGTAGAACCATCAATCGATGAAACTATGAGTTTATTTCCCACGGCAAACAACAAAATACTTTAATTTTACATTTTCTTGTTGCAATAGATCCAAGCAAAAAGAAACACAATTCTAAGAAAAAGGTTTTAGAAAAAAGTGTCGTTTTTGAAATTTTACTCATGCAAATTACAAAACGAGGCGTAAAAAGCTTCGTTCAAAAACTTGCGGTAGATTCAATTCCTAATTGTCCTTTATTTCATTTAATCTACAACTTCATTTCAAATGAAGCCAAACTAGGAAATATTGCCTCAAAGAAAAGACGAAAAGAAATAATTTACACACTTAGAGAACAATTTTAATATCTATTTCCATAAAGCGCCCACGATCCCTGTTTTATTTTAATTCAGGAATATGTTGCCTATATTTATGCCTAGGCAAAGCTTATCTGAGATTTTCAACTGCAATATGTCTAATCCTCTTCTCGTCCTGCCTCCTTTACACTATATTTTTCTTATCTTTAAGTCAATTTAGGGCCATACATCATTAATTCCACTATACTCAGAAGAAAAGTTTCTTTGTAAGCGCATTAATTAAATCATGAATTCCCTATTGTTTTAATTATTGCAAACATACAATATGCCATAAAGTTGGTCTTATAATTAACTGGCTTATGAAACATTTGAAACAAAAACTTCTTAATTGCAAAGAACTTCGCACGTTCAACGGCCGCTTCATAAATATTAAAGCAATTTGCCTAAAAGTATGCCATCACTTTGCTGTGCCAGCATAATTTTTTGTTTTATGGACTTCAGCGAGCTGTTTATAACTTAATAATAATCCACTATAAAAACCACTTTTCTTGTACTAATTAAAACAAATTTAAGACGCGTAGAACAGAGCAAAAATTTCATTGCCTACTTTTGTGCGTTGTGCTTTTTTAGTTATAACAGAGTTTTAACATAAATTAAACATTCGCATTTTTATAATTTACCTTAACTAGCTGGCTTTCACTTACACAAGAGTGACACACCCACCCGTCTACGCCCACTCCAACTGTAATTAACATGCAATTTGATTGCATTTCAAGGAGTCATAAATCAGACGCACTCTGTTTTATTACCGTTGTTTACGCCAAATAAATAATGCGCCGAGTGGGCTCGAAGTGGGTGCAAAAATAGAGAGGAAAGAGTAAATAGTAGCGGAAAACAACCCCCGCTGCCACTGCTCTTTGATCACTGAAATCGTTGGCTGTGTGCATTGTGTGCGTTTGGCGACAGTGTGAGGGGGTGTTGGTTGGGTGGATGGCTCTCTATTAAGCAGGTCACATTTCAGTTATTTCCTAAACGCATTAACTCTGCGTAAATGGGCTGTGCTGCACTACGCGACGCTGTTTGCTGTTGCCGCAACTGCCTGTCCTGCAGCAAGGCGCGCACAAAAGTATGCAACACTTTGATTAAGATTGCAATGCTGCGATAAGCGAGGCTAATGTAATTAACACGAGTTATTTTCGCAAATCAGTTCAAGGTATTCAAGTGGGGTCAAATAACTGTGGAGTGACTGAGCTGAGTATGAAATGAGAAACAAATAAAAAATATGAGTAGCTGAGATGAAATTTAAAAATGGAATGGATTTTGAGATTCAAAAAGTCGAAAATATAATTTATTTAAATATCCTCTTAAAGCAGAATAGCTGTTGAAAGTAAAGAATATTCAAATAAAATATGTTCCAAATGTGTCATGTAAATAGGTTAAGTAGCATTCAATCCTGGGCAAAGAAGATTTTTAAAAATTGTTTCCACTTATTATGTAGAGTGGATCAAGGATACAAAAATAAAGCTTAAAATATTTTACTTTCTGCCTTTTCACGTATTTAAAATATTAAACTTTCTGCTGCTTCGCGTATTTAAAAATGTCAGCACTTTTTACCACCTTTCCATGCATCACTGGCTTAAATACCTCCACTTAAATTATTTGTCCGTCCGTTCCACACCCAGAACGACACTAACCTCTGTCTGCCTTTCTGTCACTTCCGTTTAATTCTTAACAAACTCACACAATCCAAAATACAAACAACACACACACACACCTACATATATATCTGTTAATGCAATGACAAGCAGACGATTTTCTTAATTTAAAACTTCAGATATAAGCGACAAACAAAAAAAAAGTTCTTGGAGTCTTAAAAAAGAACTTGAAGAATTGAAGAAAAAGTTGCCCAACTCGGTGTAGGTAACAAAGTTGTAGCAAAAAAAAAAACAAAAAAAAATAGCGTGTTAAATACTTACAAAAAGTTTCGCCCATTTCTCGCACAATACAAAGACAATAATCAAGCACTGAAAATACACTGAAAAACGGTAGGAAAAAAATTAAATCAAAGCAAATAAATAGCATAAGACACACACAAAGAGTGAACAGAAAAAGTGGAGTAAGAAAAAGTGTAGCAGAGAAAAGAAAAAAGGAATCAGTACAAATCCAGCAAAGCGACATGCATGACGTTTATCTCTCGCCACTTTTCGAGACAACAGTAAGAAGCAGACTACGACTACAGCTGTCAGGATAAGCGACACGCAGCAGCAGGAGCCAAAATGATGAGAAAACGATATAAAAAATAGAGATCAAAGTAAAAGAGACAGTGCCTAATATTGTACCTACGCACATTGGGTGGGAGGGGGTTAAAGCAAATAGCAGTCGTCGTCATCGTCATAGTCATCGTTGTCGAATAAATTAGTATTTAAAGTGTATTGAAACGGAAATCGCAATTCGGATTACATTTGAGTTGTTTGCTTAAAGGATATGAGATTTCGTATAAATTTTGCTCAATCTATTAGAGCTTTGCATGGCATGATGTTAAGTGCTGCATATTTTTTGGCGTAAAGCTAATGTAGATTTTGTAAAATAATGTTTTTCCTTTTAAAGTTTTCACAAATTGGCGTTTAAATAGAGCTAAAGTAAATAAAGAGCTTTTAAGCATAGGTGGAAAATTGAAAAGCACTCAAATTTATTTGTGTCACATAAAAAGGTTTTTGTGTGAAGCTTTTGAGATTGAGAACCAAAAAACACGTTATTCTAACAGCTAAAAACTTAAGCTTTTACTTAAGTAGCCACAGTTAAGCAAAATTGTTTTTTTTTTTAAGAATTACACAGGCCGACAAAATATGACCTTAACTCAAACTCAGCAACGAAAATATACTTTTTCGAAGGTTGCTTACGCGCTGAGCTCGAATTTGAGGTCAGATTTTCTTTTGTTCTTCCGGTTTTTGAGATATTTCGGCCAAAAAGTGAAAAAATCAATTTTTTCAAAATATTTGAGGTTATATTATGCCATGTCTACACAGAGAGTTTAGTTTGAGTTTCCAGTACAAAGTTGAGTTTTGCCACTGAACGCAACATAAACTCTTGAGTTCTCCAGTACAATTTTGAAGGATGAAACTCAACTAAACTCAACTTTATTTCTGTGTTTATCAAAACTTTATTTGAGAAATCCCTAAAAATATGCTAATGTTCTTACAAAAAGGTACGTTCAAAGGTAACTTGTACAATTTTGTGATGAGAAATGTCAAAAACAGCTGTTTGTTTGTGCAATTTACTATTCGCAAATAATTAACAAAAAAGCGAAGAAAAGAACTTGGGCAAGTGTAGCAGATTAGGTCTTCATATCAGTATGGGCCGATAAAAATTCCGATTTGCGAAGCGTAAGGAAGAACTCGGATGTGTATACAGAGGTGGCTGCAGCCTTGTCGTCAAGTGGAATTGATATCACGGTGGTTAATGCGCCGACAAAATATGAAAACACAAAAGTAAACAAGGAAATGTCACACTAAACACAATTCTGCCGACGCATCTCTGTGTGAACAGCTATGGTTAACTTAAAACTAAACTCAAGCTAAACTCTCTGTGTAGACATGGCATTACAAAGCAAAAGCAAATACTCGACTATTATCGTAAATAAGAAAATAATAGGCAGAAAACATTTAGACCCAGAGCCACAGTTTTTTTTTTCTCTAATGCCATATCTACACAGAGAGTTTAGTTTGAGTTTACAGTACAAAGTCAAGTTTTGCCACTCAACGCAACATAAACTCTTGAGTTCTCCATTACAATTTTGAAGGATGAAACTCAACTAAACTCAACTTTGTTTCTGTGTTTATCAAAACTTAATTTGAGAAATCCCTAAAAATATGCTCACGTTCTTACAAAAAGGTACGTTCAAAGGCAACTTGTACAATTTTGTGGTGAGAAATGTCAAAAACAGCTGTTTGTTTGTGCAATTTACTATTTGCAAAAAATTAACAAAAAAGCGAAGAAAAGAACTCGGGCAAGTGTAGAAGATGAGGTCTTCATATTAGTATGAGCCGATAAAAATTCCAAATTGCGCAGCGCAAGGAAGAATTCGCATGTGTTCGCAGAAATTGCTGCAGCCTTGTCCTCAAGTGGAATTGATGTCACGGTGATGCATGTGCCGACAAAATATGAGAACACAAAAGTTAATAAAGAAATGTCACACTAAACACAATTTTTCTGACTCATCTCTGTGTAAACATGGTATAATAATATAAGGTAGTATTGACAGTTGCTTGGGCAACGACCATCTGTCAAAAAAAATGTCTAGAAAGAGAGCGTTCAATTATTTCTTATGTTTTCGCCATTGTTTATGTTTCAGCGCTTGCAAATAAACAAACATTTTCTTACAAAATATTGCCTATTTTATTTAATCAATAGTGAATTATTATTACTACAACGAAGATAACTTGTGAACTTTGTGTTATTAAGTGCAAACATAAGAAAAAATGTTGAAAACGTTCAAATGTAGCAACCTCAGCAGCTGCAGAAGCATATGGACGAAATTGAAGAAGTTTTCAATTAAAATTAAAACACCACGGCTGGAAAACGTTAAACACATATCACACATAATTTTTTCACAACTTTCATTATTATAATTGTGTATTTAACGCACATATTTTGCGGAATTTATTTATTTTTACATTCGTTTAATTCTTGTTGCACGAACAACTGTTTTTGACAGATGGTCGTTGCCTTGTTGCTGAGAAAATCTATACTTGTCAATGCTACCTGTATAATTATATCATGTGTGTAAACAGCTATGGTTAACTTAAAACTAAACTCAACTAAACTCAACTGTTTGGATATGGCATAAGTTTGTGACTCACCACATTCGAATCAGAGGTCGGAATTTCTTTTATGATTGCGTTTTTTGAGATATTCTAACCTTAAAAAGCAAAACTCAAGGATTTTGAGATATATACATACCACACCCTCTTCAAAAGTGACACAACTCAAAATTGTTCAATTTTGATTTTTTTTTAATATAAATCAATTTGTAATGCACATCTCCATCGACTGTCAAAATTTTGCTTTATTATGATTGCTCGTTAATTTTTAAAAAATCATTTTGTATCCTTCTTTTGTATGAAGTTGCTTGAAAACGAAATAGTTTTTTGACTCTCCTGAAAATTTCAAAATTTTGAGTTGTGTCAGTTTTGAAGAGGGTGTGTGATATGTTATATGTGTTCATATGTTCATGTTTCTTCATCGCAAGTTAATTTTTTTCACCAAACCAACAATTTAATCCAAAAGCTCTTTTTATTCTTTATAAAAAAAACCATTTCATAATTCCGGACAACTTTTTTATCTTTGAGAAATCAAATGTTGAAATCACTACTTTCCACTACTTTCCACTAACTTAACAAACTGGATATGACAACTACCATACAACTCAAAGATGAGAAAAGTCATACAACTCAAAGATCCTCTGCATTTTACATCAGAAGAGGAACAAAAACGGAACACCCATTACTTTCTGAACGGAAGCATGTCATTGTCATGTCGACAAGAGCTTTGTCGTTGATCGATTTGCATTAGTAGTAGATCTTCTCCTCAAACAACGAATATACTCCTCTGAGCTGAGCTGTAAATTTGAAACGAAATGTACTTAATTTCTAACCTGAACCTACTTCTTTTGGAATAAGAAGGTAAGCAAAGACATTGGGTCTAATGCATAAAAATGAGATGTTTCTCAGAGATCATTCGTGTGAGGTCAATCTCAAGTAGTGAGCCATAAGAACATTCTCAGTCTCAGTCTCAAAATGGTATGCATAAAAAGGAGATCAAGCTCATGGCAAACCATGGTATAATAATACATGGTAGCATTGACAACTGCTTCTTTTCTCTTCAACAGGAAAACATAAACTGTCAAACACAGCTGTTTGCGAAACGAAGCGAAAATTAAAGCAAGTGACAAAAACAAACATAAAAAACTAATAAGAATATTGTGCGTTTAAATAAACAAATCATAAAGAAATAAACATTTAAAATCATGAAAGTGATAAAAAGATCTTGTGTAATTTGTGCGAAAAGTTTTTCAGTCCGTGATGTTAAATTTTATTCAGTGCCTAATAACGAAACTCGTCGCCAGCGGTGGATTGATGCCTGTGGCTTGATGCTGGCAGAAAATTCGTTTGTTGTTTGTGTTTTAATTTATTAACAATGGCCGACCAGCGAACGCTCTTTTTTTGAGTGTATTTTTTGACAGAATATGTTTTCCCAAGCAACTGTCAATGCTACCTTGTATTATTATACCATGATGACAAACAACTCAACATAAGTGAGATCGATCTTAAAGCTTCAATTGAGCTTTAGTTTATTTAGAGCAAGCTGAAGCAATTAGTCGTTAACATTGCTTCTTAAAGTTTAAAAAAAAATCCGAAAGCGAATCTGGAAGTGAACAAAACTGTAGTTTATCAAATAATTAAAATTACTAGCGACCACTGGTGCGCGTTGCTACACCCATCAACTATAAAAATAATAATAATTGGCGAGAAGAGACAGAAGAGAGCTAAATGTGAGCAGAGAATAGTTTTGCTCTGAGTTTGATAACATTGTTCTCAGCTGCTGTAAAGAAAAGAAAAAGCAACATAGCAACAACAATTATATGCAATTATATGCAAACTTTAATAAGCTATAACTTAAAATATATACATTTTTAAGAAATAAAAACTCCAGTTTGCACATCTACAGGTCTGAACCTACCAAAAAATACCAAATTTATTAAGATTGGACTTGTACTTAAAAAGCCTTACGCCGGACAAAATTTGGGTTTGCGTAATATATATAAGATAAGATATCATACTTTCTAATTGATGAGTTAAAAGTAACTCAAATTTTACTACACAACACCAATTCCATTTTAAAATCCAGGATCAGCCAAAAATCTTAAATTTTCTAATTTTTTCAGAATTAGTAAGAGCTCCACCACGCAATTCCAATGTTGGCCAATCCAACATTGCAAAATTCCAATCGATGTTTTTTCTTTATTGAAACGAAACATAAATGTACTGCTAGATTCTTCAAGATGTCTACGCGGCTTATAAATTTGTTTAGGACTACAACCGCAAAAGTATTCTGCCATCTTAGTTGCTTGAAATAAACTATGAGATCACTTGATAGGAGACTCAACATTTACCGAGAAAGTTCTCAGACATGTCAGCTTCATCTCATGATTATCAGCTATGGGCAGAGAGCGCTCTGGAAGCGATGAGAATAAGAATTGAGAGCAAAGGCTTATGTAGCAACACAAAATGCAACAACAAATCAAAGACAAAAAAAACAAACACAGAAACAACGCAGAAGCTTTAAATGTAGTGGTGCCCATACCCGATGATTATGCATACCATTTTGAGAACTTTCTCACAAAGAGCTTTCGTTTTAAGAAGTTTCTCAGGCCTTGAGATCCATCTCAATGAGCGAGATCTTTCTAACGAGTAAATAACTTTTTATGCTTGCGACAACGAGTAAATGTTCAAAATATCGAGTAAAAAGTAATTTCTCACTTTTATGCATGAGACCCATTGTTTCTGTCAGTAAGCTTTCAATTAATTAAATTTCAATTCAATTAAAAAAATGTGGCAACATTCACGCGTCAACAAAGAGTGGATAATGAAAAGGTAGTTTCAACCATAGAGGCGCTTCTAACGCCGAAATTTGCAATTTCGAAGTTTCATGAACTAATCGGTCTAATTTTTTCATTGCTGTTTCCTGGACGTGAAAGACACCTGTTTTTGACAACGGTGGGTAAATTTTTTTTGAGATAAGCTAAAAATGCACGATCACCTTGTTAATTACACCATGCTGCAGCTGCTGAAGTTGTTTTTTTTTTTCTTCTACGTTTTCAACATTGTTTGTGTTTTCAATGGCCGATTGTGTGCGCTCTCTTTTTGAGTATATTTTTCGTCGGGAGATGGTTTCCCAAGCAACTCCCTGCAAGACATGCCCATGGTATAATAATATAAGGTAGTATTGACAGTTGCTTGGGCATCGACCATCTGTCAAAAAAAATGTCTAGAAAGAGAGCGTTCAATTATTTCTTATGTTTTCGCCATTGTTTATGTTTCAGCGCTTGCAAATAACCAAACATTTTCTTACAAAATATTGCCTATTTTATTTAATCAATAGTGAATTATTATTACTACAACGAAGATAACTTGTGAACTTTGTGTTATTAAGTGCAAACATAAGAAAAAATGTTGAAAACGTTCAAATGCAGCAACCTCAGCAGCTGCAGATGAATATGGACGAAATTAAAGAAGTTTCCAATTATTATAAGAACACCACGGCTTTAAAACGTTAAACACATATCACACATAATTTTTTCACAACTTTCATTATTATAATTGTGTATTTAACGCACATATTTTGCGGAATTTATTTATTTTTACATTCGTTTAATTCTTGTTGCACGAACAACTGTTTTTGACAAATGGTCGTTGCCTTGTTGCTGAGAAAATCTATACTTGTCAATGCTACCTGTATAATTGTATCATGAGACATGCCTAACTGAAACTCCAACACAATCACAACATTTGCAGCAAAAACTAATACATTCTCAGTTATTTCACTCTTGTCAATTTTGTCAGAGTGAGACAACAATATAAACATTAAATTACGCAGCAAACAAGCTGAGGGTGTGAAAAAACTTTAAGAGGTGAAAGTGTAAGTCACGCAATAAATAATATCCTAAAATAACCAAACTGAATGATAGTAGCCGTGGCGCAGTGGGTAGAATATGGAACTTATATGACAGAGGACCGGGGTTCAAATATCGCACAAGGCATAAAGATTTTTCAATTGTGTTTATTTAATAAAATATAGCTCAAAAGTGAAAAGTGATTAAACATAGACATATAAACAAACACATCATTCTTTCTAAAGAAAAACAAGATTTCCTTGCTAGAATAGAAAATAACAGCGTTATTCTGGGTTTTGTTTTTTTATTTTCTTTAAATATTTTACTAAAATGTATCTTTTGTAAATACTACCCATTAATAAAAAAAGAAAAAAAACATTTCTAAACAAAATTACAAGAAAAAAATTTGGCTTTATTTGGTGAAGGGTTTGAACCCGAGCATGTTTGCGTTAAAAGCCAGCGCTCTAACCACTACACTATGGTGGAAAGGTTTTGCGAGACGCTAACTGCGTACTTAAGTACACAGCTGAGTTTGTTATGAAATTCTTTACGGAATTTGTTGTTAGTGTGAGCAGAGCAGCTGTGTTCGGCAAGAAATTGAAATACTTGCGTAAGAAAGAGATATGAAATCACACTTATACATGAGTTTCGGTTAGATTTTTCACATTGCCCTTAACAAACTGATAGAAACTTTGTTCTACAGACTAACCGAAATTTCCGACAGCACTATTGGTTAAATAACGAATCATTTAACCAGTACTTGTCTTGCAGGGCTGTCAATGCTACCTTGTAATTATTATATCATAGGAGCTACTAAAGCTTTTAAAACCGTTCGCACTTGCAAGCAGGAGCCCAAGCTGAAGTTATTTACTGCTCACGAGCACATTTAATGACTAAGATATCCCTAAACATAGCTACAGTTCGTCAAAATTCGTTCCGCTTATAAAAAACTGCAAATGAAATATTTTTAATTTAAATTTTTTTTTTTTAACTTTGAAGCAAATATTCAACAGCATTGGTTCGAAATATATGAGATATTAGTGGGAAGGAATAAACAATAAAGAGAAACATGTGTACGCTTTACGTTCTACGGGGGAAAGCCGCAGAAACACGTGAATTTGAATCTAAGGCAAGTCTTATGCTCTAATTCAATCCAAAATCTTCTCTACCGCCAACAACAGCTTTTAAAAGTTCTGTACGTTTTTTTTTTTTATTATTCTCAATTGCTTCAGTATGATAGATCAAGAATTTTATATGTTATATTGGAATATAAGACCAAACGTATTATAACGTATATTATACAGCCGCATAATGAAGTGAGCAAACTAGCTCACTAGAAGTCAGAAACACGTCCTTTGCGCTCCCAATCGCCATAACGTGTTGGTTCTGGTCCAGCTGGGCCACCTATTTCCCCAGTGTGTGGATTCACGCCATTTGGCCATGGCTTAAGAGGTTCTTTCTCATGATTTGGATGCACGCTGAATTCATCCAGTTCATCTAATATACCAATCGGTGTCTTGGCACGTAATTTATTCCGGAACATAACAACTCGATCGCTGATTTCTCTAGGCTTGGCTGCATTATCACTAGAATGAGCGCAGGCGGTTGAGGTTAAAAAGTAGGATGCTTGTTTTAGAGCTTGTTGAAATAGCATGTAGCTCTGCTTCGTGAATCTTGCAATTAAACTCATTATTAACCAATGTTGAATGTTTGTTTTTTGTTTACTTGATAAAAGATTTTTATTTCTTTTTAAAACGTTTTTTATTTATTTCTGAACGAAAACAAAAATCTCAGGAGTTGCTTTAATTTTTAAATGGGTGAAACAGTTTTTGAAATTTTTTTTAAAAATATGTGGTTGCGCTGGTTTAAGATTGTATATAAAAAAAGTCCTTGTGTTACACAATCTTCAAATTTTCTAAAGTATACTAGAAATATGATAACAATAATAATACAGGGTGCTCCATATTTTATAATGCGCATCCTGTATAATATCAGCTTAGTTTAATTTTTATTAATATTTTATTATTTTAAGAGAGTCTGAGAGTCTGACTTAGCTACAAATAGTTAAATGCCTTTAATATACAAGCTATTTTGTGCAAACATCTAAAAGTATGCAATAATAAACGCTAAATGTTATCATATCTGTGGTGTTAATTGTTTTGTTATGCTTGAAATTTACAATAAAAACGAAATTAATGCAAGCATTAAATCAAAACATTCTTCATAACAGCTCTTCAATTTATTTCTCTTCAAGCAGAAACTTCTTTGCACAAACAGCCGTTACAATAACGAATTTGAATAAAAAAATAACACCACTGCTCCTAAAAGTAGACTTTGTTGCAACCACAACAGAAACCACACGATGCTACGTGTAACGACGACTATGAAGCAGCAATCAACTGGTGTTTCATTTTCCATTAAATAACGCCTGAATGTGTGGCTTCCTTTGCTTGTATGTCGTCTGCCGTTTGCCTTGCAGCCTTAGCTACTTGCGTCTACCGCACCAAAGAGACAAAAACACACGCTGATACCGAGGCCGAGACCGAGGCGTCTATTACACTCGGCGTGGTTTTCAAGGTAACCAAGGAAAAGCAATGTGGTTAAAAAAAAAAACAACACATTGAAGCTACTACCTGTGAGCTTCAAAAGGAAAACATTTGAAAAATTTCCCACCATTTACTGTGCAGCGAAAAGCCGAGAGAAATAAAGAGCATAAGCGAAAGCGTGTTTGTTGGGAAATTTTCTCTGAGTACTCGGCAAAGCGGGGCTGGAAAGTGCAACAGGGATATTAATTCGAGAGCATAAGTTCCCCTTAAGCTATAACGTCACCGTTACTAGTGTTTGCAGAATAAATTTCCCTTTAAGGGGTTCAGAAGGAAGTTAAAATTTTTAAATAAAATTTATTGAAAAGGTATTCGTTTTAAGATGTTTTCATTTTGGGTCAAAATTTAAGAGTATTTTTTTAGTATTTCGAGTATCAAGAGTTTTATGAGTATTAAGAGTATTTTTACTTCAAAATACCCAGTAGGGGATATTTTTGCCACAAACTGGCATAAAATTTATTTTTAATTTTATTTTAAAGGTAGTTTCAAAGGTATTTCAAAAGGTATTTAAAAAATATTTCAAAGGTCAGTTTTATTTTGAAATAAACATAAGAGTTAAACAAATATACAATGAAAATGAACTCATAAAAATTAAGGGTTGTTCAAAAAGTCAGAACACTTATTTATTTGCAGTTTAGACTCTTTTATTTTATAAATCAAATCAACAACAATGAATTACTTTTTATTACTTTTATTTTTATTATTTTTTTTTTTTGTTTTTTAGTAATAATTGGGCGTCCGTGGCGTAGTTGGTTAAAGTGCGTGGCCTCTATGTCAACGAATCTGGAGACCCGGGTTCGAACCCCAGTAGCGACAGAAAATTATTTGAATTAAAATAATTTTTCTGTACGGCCGCCACCTCTCTGCAGACAATGGCAAACCTCAGAGAGTAATCAAAATGCCATGTAAAGCTTCTTGAGGATAAGAACATCCCGTTCATCGCAGTTCGGAGTCGGCGTTAAACCTGTAGGTCCGTTTCTCGGTCAATTGTGTACAAACTTAATAACACGCATAACACAATTGATCATAAGAAGCTAGGTCAAAGTCCTTTCAAGGGCTGAAATAGCCAGTTATTTATATTTTTATTTTTTAGTAATAATCGGGCTGTTTTTGTCGTGATATTTTTTAATGCAAATAAATATCCTTTACTTCCTTGAAAAAAATTTATATAAAATTAATTTAACCATTTTTTAGCATATAACATTTTCTTTTCTTTACTATTTAATCAATTACATATTCGCCGTTTTATTCCTTCACCTTCTCCTATCTCTGTGGCAGCTTCAGTGTTTCGCGCAGGTAGAAATCTACACTTTTCTCTGTAAAGATCCTCTCAAGGTGCTGTTTGATATGGCTCTCATTATCAAAGGTCTTTCCATTGAGTTTAAGAACATTAACTTCTTCTGGTTAATGTCTGCTTTTGCTTGCCTCTCCGGCGCTTCATCTTTCTTGGACCAGCTTCTTATTTTGTTAACATTGTTGTAGACAATTCACTTTTCTTCACCCGTTATCTTACGCTTGAGAAATAAGTCGCTTTTTCCACGTTTCATGTGCCGATCGCAAGTGTCAACACTATTAACTTTGTAAATTGCTTTCAGTTCGTCCGGATGTCTGGGCATCGAATTTTTTTATAACCAGCAGACATTAAATGACTGTCAATGCTTCCAACGGACATTTTTTAAACACTCGCAATTTCTCTGACTTCCTCGGTTCTCTGACTTGTTTTTTCCCACTAGCCTGTTGATTTGGTTGTCGTCAACCTTCGGGGGCTAAACAGAATGGTAAGCATCCATGATTGAAATATTTTCATCAAGAAAACGGGCAAAACACTTCTGGCATTGTCTTTCTTTAATCACATCTTCGCCATTAACTTCCACTAATTTTCGCCTGGCTTCAATCGCCTTTTTGGCTTTTTAGAAGATAAAGAGCGTAATATAGCGTATATGCTCATAAAAATTCTGAATTTTTAAAACAATCTTAAAACACGACTTCCAAAGAAGAGCAGCAATTTTTTTTTTTTAATGTTAATAATAGCTGGGCTAAAACCGTGTCCTCACCCTTATCGTTATTCGTATATTTGTCTTAAAATTTGTTCTACTTCTAGTCCAAACTCTTCATTACATTCATGCCCAAATTCCTGACCTTTTTCTTGTTCGAATATCTTTCCAAATCCATGACCCACTTCTTTTCTCAATCTTTGCCCTAACTCTTATCCTAAATATGACCAAATTCTTGTTCTATTCCTTATCCCATTACTTGTTCTTTTTCTTTTCCAGATCTTGCTTTAAATAGTGTTTCGGATGTGTCTAAGGGTTTGTCCTTATCCCAAACATTGCTCTAGTACTTTTTTCAATCCTTGTCCAAATTCTTGTCCTGATACTTGTCCAATTTCATGCTCTAATCTTTGTGCAATTCTTTGTCGTACTCCTTTCTTATCCGTGGTCTTATTCGTTGCATTGAATTTTTACTCGGTGAGTATATAATAGACCGGTTCACATTTCAAAAATGTTAAAATACTTCGGTGCGCGTCCATTTTCCGAAAGTTCCATTCCTAATGAGAACAAAAGTGCCTTAAGATCCAAAAAAATTTGACCTCTAGATATTGCTAAAATCGTTTAAAGGTCATTTTGGAGCTATTTACGACTTAGATCATATTGAATAATATGTTGTCCAAACCGAAACATATGTTGAATATATTGTAATGAAGAATCATTTACAATAATCTAAGCTATTTTCATTTTTTTTATTTTTTTAAAATATGCATCTGATATTTTTTGGCGGAGCTTTGAACATGCAATTTAACTCCTTCATCAAAATTATCGTATTTCCACATAAAAGTTTTTTCTTATTTTGTTCCAGTGATATTATGTTTGTAATTTTGTATTTTTGTGCAGAGCTTAAGGTTTCTTGCAATATAACTTACTGCATAATTTTTGGACCATAACATAAAAAAAAAAAATAAAAAACACTACAAACATTTACTTTTCCTAAATTTATTTTTTAAAAATATGATTTTTTGTTATGTTTTTCAAATTTTTTCTATGGTTATCTACCACTTGCAGCCAATATTGGTTTTGCTCTTCATTTGAAGTAATCGAATTATTAAATTCAGTAATTAACGCTACACTTCTCTATGCTGAATCGTTAATAACATTGAGCTGCGTGACCATTTGCAGATCACTAGCATATGAGCTGTTATTAAGCCACTCATCAGGGTGAAGTTTTAAAAACTCAGTAGATATATTCAAGTTTTTAAAAAAGAATCTAGTGTAGATTGTTACAAAACCATGCAGATTAACATTTAAATATGTTGGTTTCCTTGAAGCCTTTTTTAACGACTTTTCAGTTCCTGGCTTATTTTGTATTGATTCCACCATTTTTTTGTGAGTGCCAATACTTTAAGACCTATCGAAAAATGATAAGTGTACAAGGTCTTCACCAAGGTACCGTAAGTGTTGCTAAAATTTTTTTAATGCAATTTCTGCTTTAACGGGGCTTTAATCAAGCGTTAATTACTGAATTTAATAATTCGATTACTTCAAATGAAGAGCAAAACCAATATTGGCTGCAAGTGGTAGATAACCATAGAAAAAATTTGAAAAACATAACAAAAAATCATATTTTTAAAAAATAAATTTAGGAAAAGCAAATGTTTGTAGTGTTTTTTATTTTTTTTTTTTTATGTTATGGTCCAAAAATTATGCAGTAAGTTATATTGCAAGAAACCTTAAGCTCTGCACAAAAATACAAAATTACAAACATAATGTCACTGGAACAAAATAAGAAAAAAATTTTATGTGGAAATACGATAATTTTGATGAAGGAGTTAAATTGCATGTTCAAAGCTCCGCCAAAAAATATCAGATGCATATTTTAAAAAAATAAAAAAAATGAAAATAGCTTAGATTATTGTAAATGATTCTTCATTACAATATATTCAACATATGTTTCGGTTTGGACAACATATTATTCAATATGATCTAAGTCGTAAATAGCTCCAAAATGACCTTTAAACGATTTCAGCAATATCTAGAGGTCAAATATTTTTGGGTCTTAAGGCACTTTTGTTCTCATTAGGAATGGAACTTTCAGAAAATGGACGCGCACCGAAGAAAAAAAGACCCATAATTTTCCTCATATATTTTTGAACCGGTCTAGTATATAAGCTACGATAAATATTTAAATAGGAAAATTAAGGATTTATACTTGGCCTTACGACAAAATTAAAAAAAAAAAATTATGACGTCATTAGGTCGTGAATATAGCAGCTTATGTAACAGAAATGTAATATCGTTGCATGGAATTATTACTCACTCAGGAGACGTACTACGGTAAATTTTGTTTTCCGACAGCATAGATGTGTTATTACGTCTTACAATTAAAATAAAAAAAAAAAAATCATATCGTCATGATTTCAGGGTGACAACCACATGATGCAGTAAAAATGCTTCAACCATAAAAAAACGTTGCATGAAATTTTAACTCTGTGACTATTGGCGTAACGCTAAATTTTAAGGAACGAAAATGAACACCAACACCAACACCAACACCAACACCAACACCACCACTAATACCAATACCAACACCAACACCAACACCAACACCAACACAAACACCAACACCAAAACCAACACCAACACCAACACCAACACTAATACCAATACCAACACCAACACCAACACCAACACCAACACCAACACCAACACCAACATCAACACCAACACCAACACCAACACCAACACCAACACCAACACAAACACCAACACCAACACCAACACCAAAACCAACACCAAGACCAACACCAATCCAACACCAACACCAACACCAACACCAACACCAACACCAACACCAACACCAACACCAACACCAAAACCAACACCAACACCAACACCAACACCAACACAAACACCAACACCGACACCGACACCAGCACCAGCACCAGCACCAGCACCAGCACCAGCACCAGCACCAACACCAACACCAACACCAACACTAATACCAATACCAACACCAACACCAACACCAACACCAACACCAACACCAACACCAACACCAACACCAACACCAACACCAACACCAACACCAACACCAACACCAACACCAACACCAACACCAACACCAACACCAACACCACCACAAACACCAACACCAACACCAACACCAAAACCAACACCAACACCAGCACCAACACCAACACCAACACCAACACCAACACCAACACCAACACCAAAACCAACACCAACACCAACACCAACACCAACACCAAAACCAACACCAACACCAACACCAACACCAACACCAACACCAACATCAACACCAACACCAACACCAACACCAACACCAACACCAACACCAACACCAACACAAACACCAACACCAACACCAACACCAAAACCAACACCAAGACCAACACCAATCCAACACCAACACCAACACCAACACCAACACCAACACCAACACCAACACCAACACAAACACCAACACCAACACCAACACCAAAACCAACACCAACACCAGCACCAACACCAACACCAACACCAACACCAACACCAAAACCAACACCAACACCAACACCAACACCAACACCAACACCAACATCAACACCAACACCAACACCAACACCAACACAAACACCAGCACCAGCACCAGCACCAACACCAACACCAACACCAACACCAACACCAACACCAACACCAAAACCAACACCAACACCAGCACCAACACCAACACCAACACCAACACCAACACCAACACCAACACCAACACCAACACTAACACCAATACTAACACCAACACCAACAACAACACCCTCAACAATAATCTAGTTAGTTATGATTTCAATAGATTTTTTCGTGGCAACCAATACTGCTCACAAACAACAAAATAACACAATGAAACCGTACTATGAAACCAAATAAGGACTACGACATGAATTAGGATATAGATTACGACAGAAAATGAAGACACACCTAAAACACAGCTTTCCAAACTAGGAAAGGAATTCGGTATATTTGATTAAGTCAAGAATATGGCCATGGATTAAAAGAAGATTTTGGACATAAAATAGGAGTAAAAAGAAACACTTTCACGTTAAAACCTATGGGTGTGTGCATGACATAGCCAAGTCTTTTTTGCTTTTGCTATTGCATTTGGTGCATTTAGGTTACTTTAAGCGGTTCGCTGAAAGGCCATTCATTTAGTTTTTTATTACCGAAAACCTCAGTTTTACTTCGTTGCATAAAATGAACCGTAGCGCAAATATTTACGGAATTGTTATTCAATGCAATTTTTTTTTTTTTGTTTGTTGTTGCATTTTTACTGGATTAAGCTGTTGCCTCCATGATGTTATGGCTTCAAAAATTTTTATTTCACTGTTGTCTAAGGTCAAAGAAATACTTTTTGCTGTCGTAAAATAAAATTTTTCGTAGTACTACTCTTCAGCGAGAATTAAATACATGCAACATTTTTGTAATTCATAAGCTAATACCTACACGACCTGACGACATCATATTTCTCTTTTTCTTTTTTTGTCATAAGGCCAAGTACACCTTCTGCAATTCTGTTTTATAGCATTTACCGTTCCGCATATACTCACGAGGTCATAATGCCATGCAACGCCATTGCATGAGTGCTGCATTTTAGAACTTGTAGCGACTCTTTTTGCAGTCATATAATGTGATATATTTTTGCCTATTTTTGTCATTAATGCTTAGAATAAACCTCTACTAGCATAATATTTCTTAGCACGAATACTCAGTAAATTATAATTTCATGCAACGAATTTGTATTTCCGTTGCTTAAGTCATTTTTTGCTAATGTCATAAAGGGTAAAATAATAACCTTTAGTGTCGTACCAGTGAGTAACAATTCCATGCAACGCCGATGCCTTTTGGTCAATTGTTTTGGGAACCTACCAAATAAAACTTAACGTTGTCACGTCAAAATTTTAGTCCCAAAGCAACTTTTTAAAAATAAAATAAACTTCTTTGCAAATAAATAGCTCTATTGTATATCAAATATGTATCCAATTCAATTTCTTGATTACAGATTTTATTATTTCCACAGCTGGTATGAAAAATTAAATTTTACTTATTGGCTATCTATATATATCTATCTTTGTTACCAAAAAGGACATAATTATTATTTTTAGAACTTTATTGCCTAGTTTTAGTTTCTTAAATGTATAATTCTATGCTTATGTAAAATTTTTCTTAACATCCAAAATTTTTTTAAACAATTTCACCCTGGACTACATTTGTTCCTACTGCAAATTATAGCTTATTCATACTTAGCAGCTACTACTATAAAATCACAGCACGCTAAGCCAACCAATATCCACCAAAAACCAACTCGCTGCAATAAGCAACCTTCTCCAACACTTCACACAAGCTCCATCTCTATAAACACACTCACACACACCCAATCCTCTTGACATGTATTGCTGAATAAACAAAACAACAACACGTCGTTGTCTACATCCTTCGAATCACAAAAACAAAAAAAAAACAAAAATCGCAACTAGCATGACATTCACTGCACTCACTCGTTTGACAGAATGTCGTGTCTGTTACGCCTCGACCGCTTGTTCGCTCGCTTTCAGTCAACAATTACAATTTATCTCTACGCCGCTGACAAGGATATATGAGCAGGCTACTCACGGCCGACTTGTGATGAGTTTGCAATGTGATGAGTGCCTGCTACGCATACCTTTACCAGCTTAATACTCTTAGCTTTGTGACAGACAGTGTACCACACACTCTAGCGTAACGCGCAAGCTTTGATGTGTCCTGCCGTATCCTGCCGCGTTCTGTCCACATCAAGGTGATTTGTCTGCTTTTAAGCACACAGTCTGTCCGGCAGGATCAAGAAGAATCCGTTGGCAGTGGGTTTCGGTGTGATTTTGTGCTTTTGTTTGTTTTTTATTTAGTTGTGGTCTAGCGCGTAGGATTTCACGTTGAGAATGCGTTAATAAAAGCGCTGCTAAAATTACTGCATCCTGTCCAGTTGTCGGTTGGTATCGTTAGTTGTATATCTATCTTTCCGTATCTCTGTTACCGTTACTGATTTTTGCTTTGTTGTAAAGAGTTGAAATTGCGCTAAGCTGGAACCATTGAAGTAATAAATGTCAGCTGAGCAATTAGCATGTTTCACGAGAGGGAGCAATTTCTGCACAATTTATTTTCGCGAAAAATGTTCGAAAATGAATTTTTAAATATTTTTGAAAGAGTGTCTCAAGGATTGGTTGGAATTTATTTAGCAACTTGATTAAGAAGACTTATTTTTTAATTGTCTCAGAACTTGATCAATATTCAATATTCAATATTCAATATTCAATATTCAATATTCAATATTCAATATTCAATATTCAATATTCAATATTCAATATTCAATATTCAATATTCAATATTCAATATTCAATATTCAATATTCAATATTCAATATTCAATATTCAATATTCAATATTCAATATTTAATATTCAATATTCAATATTCAATATTGAATTCAGATCATTTTATTTGTTACTTAGAATGACATGTATCCTTCAACTTATATTGGCATGGTTATAATTCACAACACTTTGTGAATCAACACACTTTCAAACAACACAGTGTCTTATCTGTTACTTTACTTGGAAAGTAATACCATGCCATCCCATAGATTGTCAATCGGCACCATCTTAAAAATTTCTTCATGTAAACATGTTGTGAATTATAAGTATGCCAATAGCTGCGTTCGATTCGCCAGTGCTCAACTCAACTACGAAAAAAACGGCTACTCACTTAGCTGTTACTTACTGCATAGTTGGCAACACTTTTGTTTTCACAGACCACATAAAGTCTGCCAATAAATTAATTTTGTTTTTGTACTCACATTACATTTTGACAGAATCTATTACTTTTACCTTATTACGTACACAAACCAACTAAAAAATAAGAAACTGGCAACGCAACTTTACTCAACTCAACTGATAATTGACCTACTCTATACTCAACCATGGTGTAATAATAGCTGCGTTCGATTCGCCAGTGCTCAACTTAACTACGAAAAAAACGGCTACTCACTTAGCTGTTACTTACTGCATAGTTGGCAACACTTTTGTTTTCACAGACCACATAAAGTCTGCCAATAAATTAATTTTGTTTTTGTACTCACATTACATTTTGACAGAATCTATTACTTTTACCTTATTCCGTACACAAACCAACTAAAAAATAAGAAACTGGCAACGCAACTTTACTCAACTCAACTGATAATTGACCTACTCTATACTCAACTAGCTGTAGACTTTGTTGTTGTTTTCCCATACAAATTTTGAAATAAACGACATGAATTGAGTATAGGCTGGCGAATCGAACGCAGCTAATAATAAGGTGTTAGTGAATTTGACACTTCTCTCTCAAAATGATAAATTTTTTCGCCTCGCTCCTGTCAAAAACAGCTGATGGTGAATTGGAATGAAAATAAATCAGCTAACGTGCAGGCGGTCGAAGCTCAATGCCATGTCCACTTCTTTTGATGGCTATTATCAGTTGAGGTATTGAACATTCTTTCATGGCATTCGATATTTTCTTGAGGCATCTGATGTGAATGCAAGACAATTTGCATGCTGACCAAAGCTTCATGTCGGTGGCACCTTCCAGCGCACGTTTTTGATAAAATGACAAAACCATTCAATGGCGAACTTGGCAAATGGCCGAAGACAACTGCAATAACTTTTTGTCAACACAACACGGCACAAATAATTGAATTAAATATTTATTTAACCTTTATTCGCACACTAACCTATAAAAACTATAACACATCATCATCTAGCAACTCAAACAAATAACACAATTTGGCAACTATCAACGGCTCCTCTCTTTCACTCTCAATTTTTTGACAGAAAGAAAGCTATTCTTGGTGTTGTCAAAAATTCACTAACACCTTATTATTATTACACCATGTACTCAACTAGCTGTAGACTTTGTTGTTGTTTTCCCATACAAATTTTGAAATAAGCGACATGAATTGAGTATAGGCTGGCGAATCGAACGCAGCTAATATAAGTTCAAATGAGAAAAATTTGCTTTATTCAAGTAAACAATTTGCTGAAAACTAATTGTATCTGCAATTGTATAAATTAAGAAAATATTTTCTTGATTTAAGAACAAGGACAAGAGTTCTAGGTTCTAGAATCAAGTATTTTATTCTTATTTCAAGCAAATCAAATTTATTTTTCTTCATTTTAGTTTTTTGTGCTTGATTTGAGCAAATAGGGCTTAATTTTAAATTTTCTTAGATCAAGCAAAATATTTGCTTAATATAAGAAAATTATTTCTCTCCGTGTATAAGTGTTCAATCGCAAGATCTTGTTAGCCAATGACTTCTTCAAAATGTGAAATTATGCTACCAGGGAACTTCGTACGGAATAACTCCGCATGTAGCAGAGATCTGCAACAACTCAATTAACAATCAAGTAACTTGAAAATAATCAAGTTTCGACTTGACTTATAGAAACTTGATATGTTTCTACCCTACAAGCCACGACTTGCTTCTGAAAAACGAATCGTAAGTCAGACTTGAGTCTATTTTGTTTCTACCGTACATTAATTGGTAGAAAAAACCAAGCTTTCTACTTATCAAGTCTGTTTCTTTTTTCGTATACACGAAAGAGTAAATGAGACAAAAGCTATTGTTGTGGTCGACACCAGAGATTTGCACAAGCCCAATCGTCATTTTTTGCCACTCGAATAATAATCGTCGTCAGCCTCAATCGTACACAAAAATTAATGCACGCACACTTAATTAATTAATGCTAAGCACACTTTATAACGATTGCGAATACATGCAAAGGCACCATCCAGACAATGCAGACATTCGGATGCTTCGCTAAACACTCGAGTGTCTGTTGCTGCATGAATTTTTTTTTGTTTTTGCTTTCGTTCTTTCCAACAAATACGCATTCTCCCGTTACTTTGAGAATGAGTGTTAGAATAGATGGGCATTTTTTGTGCGCTGTTGTACTGCTTAATCTAAAAAACATTGCAAAAGACTTACGGCAACTCCAAAATATATTTTTTTCTATTGTTTATAACGTCCGTGGCGTAGTTGGTTAAAGTGCGTGGCCGCTATGTCAACGAACTTGGAGACCTAGGTTCGAACCCCAGCAGCGACAGAAAATTATTTGAATTAAAATAATTTTTCTGTACGGCCGCCACCTCTCTGCAGACAATGGCAAACCTCAGAGAGTAATCAAAATGCCATGTAAAGCTTTGTGAGAACGAGAACATTCCATTCATCGCAGTTCGGAGTCGGCGTTAAACATGTAGGTCCGGTTCTCGGTCAATTGTGTACAAACTTAATAACACGCACAACATAATCATAAGAAGCTAGGTCAAAGTCCTTTCAAGGGCTGAAATGGCCAGTTATTTATTTTTTTTTTTATTGTTTATAACAGTGCTTGTCATCCCATAGCCATGCGTGTACCGCACAAATTGTTTTTTTTTCACATGAGAATTTTTCGTATACAAAAAAATCAAAACTGCAGACTGTGGTTAACATTTTTTCCTTGGTGCGAATGGAATAAAAGCATGAATTTTCCTTGCTTTTGGCGAATGTTGCTCATATCTCGCTTCGTTGAGTATTCTTGATTCGCAGGCATTCGTAATCGCGACCACTCGTACTCTATGGTATTCGTATCCTCAGCGATTGGTGCATGTATTCGCGCATTAATTTTAATGCAGAAGGCACATTCGGTGCTCGTATATTGAGGATACATTCGAAACGCCATTTGAATGCAATCAAGTTGTTCTCTGGTCGACTCTTCTTTAAAGTTAAACTGTTTTCTCAACTCGAGAAACGAAGTTTGCATTAACGACACGAAGTTAATTCCACGAACTTCGTAAACAGACTTGAAAATAAACGATTTGTAGGCAAAATAATTGCTTTTTCCCTACATTCAAGTGTCTACATTTCAAGTTTTCTACATTTGGCGACTTGATTTTTGCTACTTATGACTCGCGCAAACTTGTTGTTTGCCTGCCTCGACTTGCAGGGAGTTGAAAAATTAAAGGAACTTGAAACAGCAAATGAATCCATTCATGCAGATATCTGGCATGTAGAACCATCCTCTTGAAAGTAGAGTTCGTCATATCTTAGTAGCAAACTCTTCCGTGGTCGTGGTACTTAGATCGTTTTCAACACTTTCCTTCACTGGGTCGAAATATTCGGTCTAACGTCCGGAGGGTACAAGCACAGAAATTTTTGTACCCTCCGAAGAAAAAAGTAACTCTGAACTATAAGCGTTGTGTTTACACAACGAAGCGAAAAACAATCAAAGTTTTCAGTTGTTAGAAAAAAATATTCAATTGCTGCAATTTAAAATGACTCACGTTTATGACAAACGAAAATAATTTCCTGCAACTAAATGACGCGTTTAACGCAACTGACTATTATTATGACAACTGTTGAAACGTTTACAAATAACGATCTCAAGCACGACAAACGAAGGTCGTTTGCGGCAAACTGACGATAAATGCTTCTTTTTTTTTCTTTACGTGTAGTCGTTTCCGTGTTTTCACATCTGATGACTACCCAGCTACCAGCTGTAAAATAATTTTGCTTTGAAACCCTTCACCTCTTGTTGATACACGCTTAATAAGCATATAATCAACATTTTTCGTGATTTTTATTTACAAAGAAATACATGTCTTATCAATACACCTTCTTTTAATATTAAAAATATTGAATACGAGTCTTGAAATTTGGGGTGTAGGTTTGATTGCAGTATATTATTTAGGAAAATCAGACATTTTTGATCTATCTGTACGTATATAACGCAATTTGTATTCTTGTTCAATTTAATCTAATCTAATACAAGGCATGGCACGCACGCCTACAAAACAAATGCCATGCAATATTTAACAGTATTTAAATGTAATGCATATTTTGTATAGCATACATCTAGGCTTCATACGTATAGAAAAGCGCACGAACGCACGCATGCTGCATTTACACACACATGCAGTGTCTTGGAAATTTGATATCCTGCTGTGTGTGGCATTAAAGTCTACAAGGCGTGCCGTAGTACAGAAAATTATTCCAAAAATATTATCATATAACCTAAATATAAGCTAAGGGTTAACTTAACAAACAACAGGTGGTAATTTTCATAAACTTAATTTTCTTTCTCCCAACCCAAGCAATGTTTATCATCTTGTTAACAGAATTACAACAACTACAGCCAAATATTGATGGATGGCTTGACTTGGGGGTGCGGTTGTGAATTGCAACAAATTTAAGTGCATGTAACATGCAAGTTTGGAAAAACAGCAATAATTTGAGTTTTATACTTAAAATAGAACGAAGTGTTGTCATGTTAAAAGTACATTTGTTTGGGGAAAAAAACTATCGCTTGACATGCAAGTCACACTGATTTAGTTAAACAAAAACAAAAATATGTTTTCGTTTTTAATACTCAATTTTATGTGACTTATGTACTTTATAAGCTTTTTGAAACGCTTTTTTAGTAATTATCTTTCATTTGCCTAAAAGCAGGCTTCACATACAAAGCCCGTTCTCATTAAGTTTTAATCCCTGCTTACCTTAAAATCATAACAAAGCGATTAAATTTTTTAAAACTCCATTTAAAATATATGCAACAGCATATGCAGCCATTACAACACAGACACATACAAATGCAGCACAAAACATCACAACAACAATAACAGAAACAGCAACAGCAACAGCAACATAACATAACAAATAATATTATCATAGCAACAAATGATCACCGCACACACAGTCTGGTCCAACATAGATAAACCATGCCAACCGAATTGCCAACAAACCACGCTAGGTTGTCAAGGATTAAATACCGACAAAAGGATGCGGAAGTAAGCTGCGAGCCAAGAGCTGAGGATGCAAGAGGGCAGCAGTAAGAGTGAGAACAATGATATTTATTGGAAAAGAGATAGCAATGTGGGTGGGAAGGAGCAAGGGAAACAATTGTTGTGCTAGTATGCGAGGTATGCATACAATAAAAACAACAACAAAAACAACTCCAAATTCTGTTGCTGCTGCTGCTATTGTTTTTTATGATGTTGCTGATGATGACGATGCTGTTGTTCATTATGACCATGTTGATGAAATGTGGCACTACTAGCAAATTTCTTGCATACTTTTCAGCATATGCAAAAATGCGTACGCACAAAACGGTCACAAATAGCTACGAGCGAAGTTTGGTATGACAGTCAGACATATATGGTTGGCTGGGCAGAGATGCCGGAGATTGCGACATTTCGTCGAAATCAATCAATTATTTACGTCATACAGACACGTCCCCCTAAAGGTATGCAGCCGATGCAAGTTGACGTTGTCGTTTGTCCTTTATTGTTGTTGTGGCTCAACTTAGGTGGACAGCATGTCAATGCAACATTTAACTACGGCGCTGTGATTAAAATGGTGGAAACCGAGTTAAATTTAACAGAAAAATTGTGCGGAATGCTGCATGAGCGCATTGAAAGTGGGTTGATTTGGCGGAATGCAATTCGAAAATGTTCGTCATTTGGACTGATTTTTAATATTGAATTTTGAATTTGAATTTTGAATTTTGTATTTTGTATTTTGTATTTTGTATTTTGTATTTCGTATTTTGTATTTTGTATTTTGTAAATTCTATTTTGTATTTTGTGTTTTGTATTTTGTATTTTGTATTTTGTATTTTGTAAATTGTATTTTGTATTTTATATTTTGTATTTTGTATTTTGAATTTTGTATTTTGAATTTTGAAGTTTGAAGTTAAAATTTTGAATTTTGTATTTTGTATTTTGTAAATTCTATTTTGTATTTTGTGTTTTGTATTTTGTATTTTGTATTTTGTATTTTGTATTTTGTATTTTGTATTTTGTATTTTGTATTTTGTATTTTGTATTTTGTATTTTGTATTTTGTATTTTGTATTTTGTATTTTATATTTTGTATTTTGTATTTTGTATTTTGTATTTTGTATTTCGTATTTTGTATTTTGTATTTTATATTTTGTATTTTGTATTTTGTATTTTGTATTTCGTATTTTGTATTTTGTATTTTGTATTTTGTATTTTGTATTTTGTATTTTGTATTTCGTATTTTGTATTTTGTATTTTGTATTTTATATTTTGTATTTTGTATTTTGTATTTTGTATTTTGTATTTTGAATTTTGTATTTTGTATTTCGTATTTTGTATTTTGTATTTTGTATTTTGTATTTTGAATTTTGAATTTTGAATTTTGAATTTTGAATTTTGTATTTTCTATTTTGTATTTTGTATTGTGTATTTCGTATTTTGCATTTTGCATTTTGTATTTTGTATTTTGTATTTTGTGTTTTGTATTTTGTATTTTATATTTTGTATTTTGTATTTTGTATTTTGTATTTCGTATTTTGTATTTTGTATTTTATATTTTGTATTTCTTATTTTGTATTTTGTATTTTATATTTTGTATTTTGTATTTTGTATTTTGTATTTTGTATTTTGTATTTTGTATTTTGAATTTTGTATTTTGTATTTCGTATTTTGTATTTTGTATTTTGTATTTTGTATTTTGTATTTTATATTTTGTATTTTGTATTTTGTATTTTGTATTTTGTAAATTGTATTTTGTATTTTATATTTTGTATTTTGTATTTTGTATTTTGTATTTTGAATTTTGTATTTTGAATTTTGAAGTTAAAATTTTGAATTTTGTATTTTGTATTTTGTAAATTTTATTTTGTATTTTGTGTTTTGTATTTTGTATTTTGTATTTTGTATTTTGTATTTTGTATTTTGGTTTTTGTAAATTCTATTTTGTATTTAGTATTTTGTATTTTGTATTTTGTATTTTGTATTTTGTATTTTGTATTTTGTATTTTGTATTTTGTATTTTGTAAATTGTGTTTTGTATTTTGTATTTTGTATTTTGTATTTTGTATTTTGTATTTTGTATTTTGTATTTTGTATTTTGTATTTTGTATTTTGTATTTTGTATTTTGTATTTTGTATTTTGTATTTTGTATTTTGTATTTTGTATTTTGTATTTTGTATTTTGAATTTTGTATTTTGTATTTTGTATTTTGTATTTTGTATTTTGTATTTTGTATTTTATATTTTGTATTTTGTATTTTGTATTTTGTATTTTGTATTTTGTATTTTGTATTTTGTATTTTGTATTTTGTATTTTGTATTTTGTATTTTGTATTTTGTATTTTGTATTTTGTATTTTGTATTTTGTATTTTGTATTTTGTATTTTGAATTTTGAATTTTGAAGTTTGAAGTTAAAATTTTGAATTTTGTATTTTGTATTTTGTAAATTCTATTTTGTATTTTGTGTTTTGTATTTTGTATTTTGTATTTTGGTTTTTGTATTTTGTATTTTGTATTTTGTATTTAGTATTTTGTATTTTGTATTTTGTATTTTGTATTTTGTATTTTGTATTTTGTATTTTGTATTTTGTATTTTGTATTTTGTATTTTGTATTTTGTATTTTGTATTTTGTATTTTGTATTTTGTATTTTGTATTTTGTATTTTGTATTTTGTATTTTGTATTTTGTATTTTGTATTTTGTATTTTGTATTTTGTATTTTGTATTTCGTATTTTGTATTTTGTATTTTGTATTTCGTATTTTGTATTTTGTATTTTGTATTTTGTATTTTGAATTTTGAATTTTGAATTTTGAATTTTGAATTTTGAATTTTAAATTTTGAATTTTGAATTTTGAATTTTGTATTTTGTATTTTGTAAATTCTATTTTGTATTTTGTGTTTTGTATTTAGTATTTTGTATTTTGGTTTTTGTATTTTGCATTTTGTATTTTGTATTTCGTATTTTGTATTTTGTATTTTGTATTTTGTATTTTGTATTTCGTATTTTGTATTTTGTATTTTGTATTTTGTATTTTGAATTTTGAATTTTGAATTTTGAATTTTGAATTTTGAATTTTGAATTTTGAATTTTGAATTTTGTATTTTGTATTTTGAATTTTGTATTTTGTAAATTGTGTTTTGTATTTTGTATTTTGTATTTTGTTAATTGTATTTTGTATTTTGTATTTTAAATTTTGAATTTTGAATTTTGTATTTTGTATTTTGTATTTTGTATTTTGTATTTTGTATTTTGTATTTTGTATTTTGTATTTTGTATTTTGTATTTTGTATTTTGTATTTTGTATTTTGTATTTTGTATTTTGTATTTTGTATTTTGTATTTTGTATTTGGTATTTTGTATTTTGTATTTTGTATTTTGTATTTTGTATTTTGTATTTTGTATTTTGTATTTCGTATTTTGTATTTTGTATTTTGTATTTTTTTTTTTGTATTTTGAATTTTGAATTTTGAATTTTGAATTTTGTATTTTCTATTTTGTATTTTGTATTGTGTATTTCGTATTTTGCATTTTGCATTTTGTATTTTGTATTTTGTATTTTGTGTTTTGTATTTTGTATTTCGTATTTTGAATTTTGAATTTTGAATTTTGAATTTTGAATTTTGAATTTTGAATTTTGAATTTTGAATTTTGAATTTTGAATTTTAAATTTTGAATTTTGAATTTTGAATTTTGTATTTTGTATTTTGAATTTTGTATTTTGTAAATTGTGTTTTGTATTTTGTATTTTGTATTTTGTTAATTGTATTTTGTATTTTGTATTTTGTATTTCGTATTTTGAATTTTGAATTTTGAATTTTGAATTTTGTATTTTCTATTTTGTATTTTGTATTGTGTATTTCGTATTTTGCATTTTGCATTTTGTATTTTGTATTTTGTATTTTGTGTTTTGTATTTTGTATTTTGTATTCAGTGTTTTGTATTTTGTATTTTGTATTTTGAATTTTGAATTTTGAATTTTGAATTTTGTATTTTGTATTTTGTAAATTGTATTTTGTATTTTGTATTTTGTATTTCGTATTTTGAATTTTGAATTTTGAATTTTGAATTTTGAATTTTGAATTTTGAATTTTGAATTTTGAATTTTGAATTTTGAATTTTGAATTTTGAATTTTGTATTTTCTATTTTGTATTTTGTATTGTGTATTTCGTATTTTGCATTTTGCATTTTGTATTTTGTATTTTGTATTTTGTGTTTTGTATTTTGTATTTCGTATTTTGAATTTTGAATTTTGAATTTTGAATTTTGAATTTTGAATTTTGAATTTTGAATTTTGAATTTTGAATTTTGAATTTTGAATTTTGAATTTTGTATTTTGTATTTTGAATTTTGTATTTTGTAAATTGTGTTTTGTATTTTGTATTTTGTATTTTGTTAATTGTATTTTGTATTTTGTATTTTGTATTTCGTATTTTGAATTTTGAATTTTGAATTTTGAATTTTGAATTTTGTATTTTCTATTTTGTATTTTGTATTGTGTATTTCGTATTTTGCATTTTGCATTTTGTATTTTGTATTTTGTATTTTGTGTTTTGTATTTTGTATTTTGTATTCAGTGTTTTGTATTTTGTATTTTGTATTTTGAATTTTGAATTTTGAATTTTGTATTTTGTATTTTGTAAATTGTATTTTGTATTTTGTATTTTGTATTTCGTATTTTGAATTTTGAATTTTGAATTTTGAATTTTGAATTTTGAATTTTGAATTTTGAATTTTGAATTTTGAATTTTAAATTTTGAATTTTGAATTTTGAATTTTGTATTTTGTATTTTGAATTTTGTATTTTGTATTTTATATTTTGTATTTTGTATTTTGTATTTTGTATTGTGTATTTCGTATTTTGCATTTTGCATTTTGTATTTTGTATTTTGTATTTCGTATTTTGTATTTTGTATTTTGTATTTTATATTTTGTATTTTGTATTTTGTATTTTGTATTTTGTATTTTGAATTTTGTATTTTGTATTTCGTATTTTGTATTTTGTATTTTGTATTTTGTATTTTGAATTTTGAATTTTGAATTTTGAATTTTGAATTTTGTATTTTCTATTTTGTATTTTGTATTGTGTATTTCGTATTTTGCATTTTGCATTTTGTATTTTGTATTTTGTATTTTGTGTTTTGTATTTTGTATTTTATATTTTGTATTTTGTATTTTGTATTTTGTATTTCGTATTTTGTATTTTGTATTTTATATTTTGTATTTCTTATTTTGTATTTTGTATTTTATATTTTGTATTTTGTATTTTGTATTTTGTATTTTGTATTTTGTATTTTGTATTTTGAATTTTGTATTTTGTATTTCGTATTTTGTATTTTGTATTTTGTATTTTGTATTTTGTATTTTATATTTTGTATTTTGTATTTTGTATTTTGTATTTTGTAAATTGTATTTTGTATTTTATATTTTGTATTTTGTATTTTGTATTTTGTATTTTGAATTTTGTATTTTGAATTTTGAAGTTAAAATTTTGAATTTTGTATTTTGTATTTTGTAAATTTTATTTTGTATTTTGTGTTTTGTATTTTGTATTTTGTATTTTGTATTTTGTATTTTGTATTTTGGTTTTTGTAAATTCTATTTTGTATTTAGTATTTTGTATTTTGTATTTTGTATTTTGTATTTTGTATTTTGTATTTTGTATTTTGTATTTTGTATTTTGTAAATTGTGTTTTGTATTTTGTATTTTGTATTTTGTATTTTGTATTTTGTATTTTGTATTTTGTATTTTGTATTTTGTATTTTGTATTTTGTATTTTGTATTTTGTATTTTGTATTTTGTATTTTGTATTTTGTATTTTGTATTTTGTATTTTGAATTTTGTATTTTGTATTTTGTATTTTGTATTTTGTATTTTGTATTTTGTATTTTATATTTTGTATTTTGTATTTTGTATTTTGTATTTTGTATTTTGTATTTTGTATTTTGTATTTTGTATTTTGTATTTTGTATTTTGTATTTTGTATTTTGTATTTTGTATTTTGTATTTTGTATTTTGTATTTTGTATTTTGTATTTTGAATTTTGAATTTTGAAGTTTGAAGTTAAAATTTTGAATTTTGTATTTTGTATTTTGTAAATTCTATTTTGTATTTTGTGTTTTGTATTTTGTATTTTGTATTTTGGTTTTTGTATTTTGTATTTTGTATTTTGTATTTAGTATTTTGTATTTTGTATTTTGTATTTTGTATTTTGTATTTTGTATTTTGTATTTTGTATTTTGTATTTTGTATTTTGTATTTTGTATTTTGTATTTTGTATTTTGTATTTTGTATTTTGTATTTTGTATTTTGTATTTTGTATTTTGTATTTTGTATTTTGTATTTTGTATTTTGTATTTTGTATTTTGTATTTTGTATTTCGTATTTTGTATTTTGTATTTTGTATTTCGTATTTTGTATTTTGTATTTTGTATTTTGTATTTTGAATTTTGAATTTTGAATTTTGAATTTTGAATTTTGAATTTTAAATTTTGAATTTTGAATTTTGAATTTTGTATTTTGTATTTTGTAAATTCTATTTTGTATTTTGTGTTTTGTATTTAGTATTTTGTATTTTGGTTTTTGTATTTTGCATTTTGTATTTTGTATTTCGTATTTTGTATTTTGTATTTTGTATTTTGTATTTTGTATTTCGTATTTTGTATTTTGTATTTTGTATTTTGTATTTTGAATTTTGAATTTTGAATTTTGAATTTTGAATTTTGAATTTTGAATTTTGAATTTTGAATTTTGTATTTTGTATTTTGAATTTTGTATTTTGTAAATTGTGTTTTGTATTTTGTATTTTGTATTTTGTTAATTGTATTTTGTATTTTGTATTTTAAATTTTGAATTTTGAATTTTGTATTTTGTATTTTGTATTTTGTATTTTGTATTTTGTATTTTGTATTTTGTATTTTGTATTTTGTATTTTGTATTTTGTATTTTGTATTTTGTATTTTGTATTTTGTATTTTGTATTTTGTATTTTGTATTTGGTATTTTGTATTTTGTATTTTGTATTTTGTATTTTGTATTTTGTATTTTGTATTTTGTATTTCGTATTTTGTATTTTGTATTTTGTATTTTTTTTTTTGTATTTTGAATTTTGAATTTTGAATTTTGAATTTTGTATTTTCTATTTTGTATTTTGTATTGTGTATTTCGTATTTTGCATTTTGCATTTTGTATTTTGTATTTTGTATTTTGTGTTTTGTATTTTGTATTTCGTATTTTGAATTTTGAATTTTGAATTTTGAATTTTGAATTTTGAATTTTGAATTTTGAATTTTGAATTTTGAATTTTGAATTTTAAATTTTGAATTTTGAATTTTGAATTTTGTATTTTGTATTTTGAATTTTGTATTTTGTAAATTGTGTTTTGTATTTTGTATTTTGTATTTTGTTAATTGTATTTTGTATTTTGTATTTTGTATTTCGTATTTTGAATTTTGAATTTTGAATTTTGAATTTTGTATTTTCTATTTTGTATTTTGTATTGTGTATTTCGTATTTTGCATTTTGCATTTTGTATTTTGTATTTTGTATTTTGTGTTTTGTATTTTGTATTTTGTATTCAGTGTTTTGTATTTTGTATTTTGTATTTTGAATTTTGAATTTTGAATTTTGAATTTTGTATTTTGTATTTTGTAAATTGTATTTTGTATTTTGTATTTTGTATTTCGTATTTTGAATTTTGAATTTTGAATTTTGAATTTTGAATTTTGAATTTTGAATTTTGAATTTTGAATTTTGAATTTTGAATTTTGAATTTTGAATTTTGTATTTTCTATTTTGTATTTTGTATTGTGTATTTCGTATTTTGCATTTTGCATTTTGTATTTTGTATTTTGTATTTTGTGTTTTGTATTTTGTATTTCGTATTTTGAATTTTGAATTTTGAATTTTGAATTTTGAATTTTGAATTTTGAATTTTGAATTTTGAATTTTGAATTTTGAATTTTGAATTTTGAATTTTGTATTTTGTATTTTGAATTTTGTATTTTGTAAATTGTGTTTTGTATTTTGTATTTTGTATTTTGTTAATTGTATTTTGTATTTTGTATTTTGTATTTCGTATTTTGAATTTTGAATTTTGAATTTTGAATTTTGAATTTTGTATTTTCTATTTTGTATTTTGTATTGTGTATTTCGTATTTTGCATTTTGCATTTTGTATTTTGTATTTTGTATTTTGTGTTTTGTATTTTGTATTTTGTATTCAGTGTTTTGTATTTTGTATTTTGTATTTTGAATTTTGAATTTTGAATTTTGTATTTTGTATTTTGTAAATTGTATTTTGTATTTTGTATTTTGTATTTCGTATTTTGAATTTTGAATTTTGAATTTTGAATTTTGAATTTTGAATTTTGAATTTTGAATTTTGAATTTTGAATTTTAAATTTTGAATTTTGAATTTTGAATTTTGTATTTTGTATTTTGAATTTTGTATTTTGTAAATTGTGTTTTGTATTTTGTATTTTGTATTTTGTTAATTGTATTTTGTATTTTGTATTTTAAATTTTGAATTTTGAATTTTGTATTTTGTATTTTGTATTTTGTATTTTGTATTTTGTATTTTGTATTTTGTATTTTGTATTTTGTATTTTGTATTTTGTATTTTGTATTTTGTATTTTGTATTTTGTATTTCGTATTTTGTATTTTGTATTTTGTATTTTGTATTTTGAATTTTGAATTTTGAATTTTGAATTTTGAATTTTGTATTTTCTATTTTGTATTTTGTATTGTGTATTTCGTATTTTGCATTTTGCATTTTGTATTTTGTATTTTGTATTTTGTGTTTTGTATTTTGTATTTTGTATTCAGTGTTTTGTATTTTGTATTTTGTATTTTGAATTTTGAATTTTGAATTTTGAATTTTTAATTTTGAATTTTGAATTTTAAATTTTGAATTTTGAATCAGAGAGTTGTACTAGCTCAGAGAGTTGTACTTATGTATAGAGTTATTTAACAGTAGTGTTTGATGTAATTATGTTTTATTTGCTTCTTTAAATTGTTGAAAAAAAAAATAAATTTCTCTCGATATATTTACAAAGTGAGAACAAACTTTTGTCATGTTTTTCTCTTAGTAATAAGGTTAAAACTAACTTTTGCAATTCTCATTTCTAAACATGTCACACATCGACTTATCCATTTCTTACACAAACCTACGAAATGCAATGTAAAAGTTTTAAATTGAGTCATTATTTGATATGTGAAAGTATTTTAAAAGAAAAAAAAAAAAATAAAAAACAGAACACAAGAAGAATTCGAAAAACAAAACTTTCTTATCAAACTATACAATGTTCGAAGATTATATTTTGCTACTAACACATGATTGCGCCATCCTATCGTGTTACCCTCACCTAGATTCAAAAGCTCTCTCCAACATTAAGCTGAGACCACTCTTCAATGTTAAGCTTAGACCACTCAAGATGTAGCAAACTCTGCTCGCTTTATGTTCTTCGAATAAAAATAACAGAACTTAAGCTTAGGAAAAGTTTTTACAACGAACAACATAAAACAACAAAAAACAAAAAAGTTCAAGAGTTTGATAGATAAAAATAAAACGTCAGAGTAAAAACTTAAAAACTTCGTTAACGCCAAATGCAAGCTAAACTCGGCTAATGCAACAACGGGTTGCCACTAAGAAGGACAATAAAAAAATACAAAAAAAAAAAAAAATTGAGAAGCAAAAGTTTATACATTCAGCTACAGTTTTAAATTCATTGTATATGTTTGTAGAACAAATTTCAACAACACACATATACATATAAAATATAACAACAGACGACAACATTAACTGTTGTTTTTTTAGTTGTTTTTTAGTTGTTTTTTTAGTTGTTTAAATAAAAGTGAAATTTGCATTCCCATTTTAATTAAATATCATAAATTAGAAAAAACAATTCACACTCGGTGTTGAATTCAATTAAACACAGCGTCCGCCGCTCATACTTAAAGCTGCCAAGTTGAACTTCCGTCTACATATACATAATAGCAATAACAAGTGTGGGCAAGAAAAAAATACTAGTGAGTGAGATCATAACAACAAACAGCAAACAAAATATATATTAAAAAACACATACCGACAATTTTCATTGACGTATTTCTATGCGGCCACAATTTTGTCCGTACAGCTATCTATCGCTCACTTTCATGTCTGTCTTCTTGTCTATCGCCTATTATCCCTCATTTACTCTTTCTCTCACACTCTATCCATATCTATCTCTATGGATAGAGTGTGACTCACATTGTCATTTGGAATTTTTGCCGCAGACAATGCCCAAAAGGATTTTCGGGGCTTGAACCATGTTGTCAACATAATAAAATAAACCAACTTCAAATTTCATGAAATACCAAATAATGAATGGTCAACAGCCAAAAATAAATAAATGAAGTACGTTCAACTAACATAACAATGCTTTTCGAAGCTGTGTTTAGTAATAATAACGCCGCAGTTTCATGTCCTTAGCTCAACCCTGGTAGATTTATTTGTGTTTTGGGGAGAATTTTAATAAAGTTCTTTAATTAAGCTGCAGTTTAGAGAATTTAAACGCGTTATCAAGGCATTAAAGTTTAAGAAGCGAGGCGTGAATATGTGTTTAAACAGATTCTGAAAACATTAATTATTTTTCAAGCTCTTATTGTGAATCTTATTTGGACTCGACTTACATAGAATTTGTCGACTTCACGAATTTAATGAAAAATGTTTTCTAAAAAATAAAAACATGAAATGGAATGTAATTACTTCAGAACCCAATTAAATTTTTAACATGGAGTAAAGTGTAATAGTATAGTTAGTTTTAAATTAAATTTTGGTTTGCAAATTAAGGCTAATAATAATTTTGCAAATAAGGCTCATCTAAATAAAACTCAGGCAGAAGGCTAAAAAAATACATTGAGGGTTGTGTACGGAAAATGGTTGAAATCAGGGTATCTCTCCTAACGGGTATTTCCCTTGGACCTATATTAATTTTTTACATGATTTTGTATGGGAGGTGCATACAAAAGTTGACTGATCTTGACAAAACTCTGATAGAAGACTAAAAAAATAGAGTACTCGATGTGAACTGAAAATGTTTGGAATCAGTTAGACCCAAGGGGTACCTCCCTTGGACCTATGTTCATTTTTTACATGATTTTGTATTGGAGGCAGTGGCGTACCTAGAAAATTTAGCGCCCGGGCCGAAAAATGATTCACTAGGTGGAGCTCTAGGTGGAGCTCAGAAGCTGAAGCTGTGAAACCAGTATCAACACAATTGGACGAAGTCATTTCAGCGCTGAAACACTTGAGAGATACGGTCACAGAAAATATTAATACCGGACAATATGCAGCGTTGGTTATCAATGCTATAGAAACATTTGATTTCATCGCTATTTTGTTTTTTTGCGCAGAAATTCTGATATCATTTAATACAGTTCAGAAACAGTTACAAGAAAAAGGAATCAGTTTCACTTATGTACTTGGACAATTGCAAATGTTGACAGATAAACTGAATGATTGGAGACTCGACTTGTGCGACCGTGCCATTTGTAAAGCTAAAGAAAAATGTAACGAGTTGGTTGTGAGCACCGTCAAAAGAATTCGAAAAAAGCGAAATATGCCAGGAGAAACATCTGAAGATTCTGGAGTGAATTCGGAAGAAGAAATGCGACGATCTCTGATTGAAATTATGGATTAACTTTCAATGGAAATATCCACACGTTTTACAAATTTGAAGAAGCTCGATGAATGCTTTGGTTTCCTTTGTAACTTTGAAAAAATAATACATTTTCCCAGAGATTTTAAGATGAGCTTCTTAAAATAGAATGAAAAGGCAAGAAACTTGCCGAGTTTTATCCAGATGACTTGGACAACGAAGACTTGTGCAACGATATTCAAGACGTCCTACTTTTATTCAAAAGAGCGAAGAAAAACGAAGAAGAAATTGGATTTTCGCCTGAACAACTTCTGTTATATATTTCATCAATGGGACGAGAAGCTTACAAGATATTAGCGACAGCTTTGCAAATATTACTAGCCATACCTTGTTCAGTTGCTTCCTGTGAAAGATCATTCAGCAAACTTAAATTGATCAAATCTTACTTGAGATCAACCATGATCTCTTGATCTTGTAATTCTTTCAATCGAAAATGAAACTGCTACAATGTTAGATTACGAGGATATAATACGTATTACGTAAATATGCAGTAATTAAATCGAGAAAGAAAACTTATGAGTTTTTTCATTGTTATGAAGAAAAAGTTTGAGTTTTCAATATTTCAATATTTCGAGAATATGAAAATAAGATCGAAGTTTTATTTTCATCAAAAATTCATATTCAAATTGAGATTATAAAAAATTGTGTATAAAAAAATTGTTGTGTATCATTTCATCATTTTAAGGAACAGCGGAGCTCGTTTTGCCGCCCCTAGATACGCCACTGATTGCAGGTATATAAAAAAGTTGTCTGATTTTAACAAAACTAGGTATAAAGGCTATTTAAATAGAATAATAGATGCATACTAAAAAAAATAGAAACTGGCACGACCCTAGGGGTACCTCCCTTGGACCTATATAAATTGTTTACATGATTTTTTTATTGGAGGTACATCTGTTTTCCTCTAAATTATCTCACTTGTATAAATTAAAGACTCTACTTTCAAGCACATTTTATTTTATTCGCAATAAGAAATTAAAATTGGTAACTTGTTTTTCATTAATAAAATTTTTAATAAAAAATAAATGTGCATAAGTGTGTATATCGACGGTGCTTACGAAAAAAATCTTCCGACAGAAAATTGCAGCGAAGAAAATCTTTTTTTTCAAAATGCGGCGGAAAAAATCACTTTTATCAAAATGCGGTGAAAAAAAAATCACTTTTATCAAAATGCGGCGAAAAAAATCACTTTTATTTTATGATTACTTTTTTCGTGTTAGACAGCGAACTCGATAATATCATGATATTCATTTTGATTTTCATCAAGAGATTATAACTTATAAGCATTATAAAGACTTTTATAGCGTAGTTTTTATATGTATATTGCTAGAGTTCGGCATCATTTTATAGAGTACTGTAAGGAATTATAAAGATGAAATTATAAATAGAAATAATTATTTGAAAACATAATTTTTTTCAGAAAAAAATTCTACTCCTTAAAAAATATAGCGTTGTACTCTGAAAAGAGATTTTCTTCACGCATTTCATAAAAAAAGATTTTCTTCGCCGAATTTAAAAAAAAGGATTTTCTTCGCCGCATTTTTTGATATGGATTTTTTTCGCCGCATTTTGTAAAAACAGATTTTTGTCGCCGCAGTTTAAAAAAAATGATTTTCTTGATCGCGTTTAAAGAAGAGATAGTCTTCGTAGGGACCGTCGATATGTACAAAAACTCAGCTCATATCACTACTGACATTCATCGCTGTTGACTTCTTCGTCAGATTTATTACAATACAATATAAGGTTAATCAACTAATTTAACAAACTTCTCAACTTTTTCATGAATCATTAGATTCGATTTTGATTTGGTAATTCTTTTGGATGAGGATCAGATGAGACTTTCTATGAGAGGCTCAGATGTCAGCAACAATATTTTCATTAAACCTATATTACACTTAATCCTCAATTAATTTACGAATATGCTTAAGTCGATTTTTTCTAAATTTATTGTGCTTTGCTTCCAATATTGTTTAGACAAAGTTCTGAAAGAAAAATGTTGAAATAAATTCACAGCCGTGTATAAGAACTTTATGAACACTCTTCGACTTTTAATACCAGCCATATAAACTTATATACAACTATCTAGTTTCTTTTAATATCAATTTGAAGTTATTTAGATCTATGGGGCCTAAAGATCCTTGCCAAAATACTCAATATATTGGGTGTTTTTTTTAGGGGTTTGTTTTTCGAATAGAGATAAAACTGGCATTTTGTGGTCAAATCTGGCAACTCTAATGTCATTTATGTTCAGTTTGGTTTGCCATTTCATCATGATCAGGTTGACAAAAGAACAACGCTTGCAAATCGTGCAAATTTATTTCGAAAATAATGGTTCAGTTCGCGAAGTTTACCGCAAGCTCCGTCCATTTTATGGTCGACATAATCGTCCATCAGAGCAATTAATTCGGTTATCCATGGGTCGTTTTCGCACTACGTTTACTCTATGTGATAATACGCATCCGCAGAGACGTCAAACAGTGCGCACCGAAGAAACAATTGCCGCTGTAGAGCAAAATGTTGAAGAGGACCCGAATGAATCGATTCGCCACCGTGCACAGCAATTGGAGCTTTGTCCATCAACTTTATGGAAGATTTTGCGCAAAGATCTTGGCTTGCGACCTTACAAGATCCAGCTTGTGCAAGAATTAAAGCCGCGAGACCATGCAATGCGTCGTGATTTTGGTGTATGGGCCGAAAATGAGATTGATCTCGATGCTGATTTTCATCGCAAAATTTTGTTCAGTGATGAGGCTCATTTTTGGTTGAATGGCTACGTCAACAAGCAAAATTGTCGCATTTGGAGTGAAGAGAATCCACATGAGATCCTTGAGACGCCATTACATCCACAAAAACTGACTGTTTGGTGTGCTCTATGGGCTGGTGGAGTCATTGGGCCATACTTCTTCCGAAATATTGCTGGAGAGTCAGTTACCGTTAATGGAGACCGGTATAGAGCCATGATAACCGACTATTTTGTTCCCGAATTGGATGGCATGAATGTGGATGAGTTGTGGTTGCCAACAAGACGGCGCTACATGCCACACAGCGCACGTCACAATCGATTTATTGAAGGAAACATTCGATGAGCGCATAATTTCGCGGAATGGACCTGTCAATTGGCCACCAAGATCGTGTGATTTGACACCATTGGATTATTTTTTTTGGGGATATGTGAAGTCGCTCGTCTACGCCAACAAACCAGAAACGTTAGGGGACTTGGAGGCCAACATTCGTGGCGTTATTGCCGACATACGGCCCCATATGCTCGAAAAAGTGGTTGAAAATTGGACCTGTAGAATTGGCTTTATTCGAGCCAGCCGCGGCGGCCACATGCCCGAAATCATATTTAAACATTAATGGCATAAAATTATCCTTCCAATAAAGCCAAATTGATGGACATTAAAACGATTTTCTTGTGTTTTATCTCTATTCGAAAAACAAACCCCTAAAAAAAATAGCCTATATATGTATATTGCTAGAGTTCGGCATCATTTTATAGAGTACTGTAAGGAATTATAAAGATGAAATTATAAATAGAAATAACTATTTGAAAACATAATTTTTTTCAGAAAAAAATTCTACTCCTTAAAAAATACAGCGTTGTTAACGTCACACTCTGAAAAGAGATTTTCTTCGCGCATTTCATAAAAAGAGATTTTCTTCGCCGAATTTAAAAAAAAAGAATTTTCTTCGCCGCATTTTTTGATATGGATTTTTTTCGCCGCATTTTGTAAAAACAGATTTTTGTCGCCGCAGTTTAAAAAAAATGATTTTCTTGATCGCGTTTAAAGAAGAGATAGTCTTCGTAGGGACCGTCGATATGTACAAAAAATCAGCTCATATCACTACTGACATTCATCGCTGTTGACTTCTTCGTCAGATTTATTACAATACAATATAAGGTTAATCAACTAATTTAACAAACTTCTCAACTTTTTCATGAATCGTTAGATTCGATTTTGATTTGGTAATTCTTTTGGATGAGGATCAGATGAGACTTTCTAAGAGAGGATCAGATGTCAGCAACAATATTTCCATTAAATCTATATTACACTTAATCCTCAATTAATTTACGAATATGCTTAAGTCGATTTTTTCTAAATTTATTGTGCTTTGCTTCCAATATTCTTTAGACAAAGTTCTGAAAGAAAAATGTTGAAATAAATTCACAGCCGTGTATAAGAACTTTATGAACACTGTTCGACTTTTAATACCAGCCATATAAACTTATATACAACTATCTAGTTTCTTCTAATATCAATTTGAAGTTATTTAGATCTATGGGGTCTAAAGATCCTTGCCAAAATACTCAATATAATAGAAAATTTTTCAATAAAAATTTTGTTTATGTCAGTTATCTGTGAGCCTTGTAGTAGACCCATATGCTGGCTTTGGTTTGTCGACCAAGACCATCCATTTCGCTCTTAAACTCATCTTGAATTCTTTATTCGTTTCACGCGACCAATTCTTCATTTTCTTTACCTTGTACTTGCCAAGTCTTGGTGTATTTAGAAGTCGGTAGCTGATGTGCAGAAAGCATTCGTAAAATCGAATTCAACAGTGTAGGGTAGACGAACCGAATCTAACATAATATGTATAAGATGGTAAATTTAAAACATTTTCTGTATGCATTTCTTTAGGAGTTACTCCACAATTGAAACATTTTGATGTAGAATTTCCGTTAGATAGAATGTTGCAAACGGTGACGGGACATAGCCCCAATTTTAAATTTGGGGATAATTATGACCCCCTCAATAAAAGGGGATATGATCCCAAAAATTGGATTTGGATTATGGCAGGTTTCAAAAATGTCATATTCATTTCATTTTTTCTTTTTTTTTTTGAGTTATTCGATTTTCATATTAGGAGTTATTCCATTCTTGATTAGGGGTTATATCATAACCAATATGAGTTATAGCATTTTTTTTTATTAGGAGTTATTTTATTTCTCTTTAGGAGATATTTCACTAGGATTATTTAGGATTTGAAGTTATTTTATTTTTCAATTAGGAGTTATTTGATTAAGTAGTTATTTCGTGTAGTCAAATGATCATACTGTCGATTATTTTATTATATAAATATTTATTAAATCCACTTGAGACTATGAACTTTTTAAACCGGACATAAACCCAAGTGGTTAGAGCCCCAATTTGGTGTTATGACTGCTTAATCGTCATAAACGTTACCATCTATCATTATAGATTGCACTTCAAATTGAACATAATACTCACGCCCACTTTCTGAAGTAATATTAGTAGGAGTTGGCTGATTAAATTGTTCATATCATTTTTATGCCACCAACTAGGTGTGCATTTTCTTTTTGGAACATACATTTGATCTGTCTTGGACTTACCCGAAAAATTCGTCTAAGTCCACGCATCCTTTTCTTTTCAATATCTTTTCGAAATTATTTATATTTCTCCACACAAATTTTAACATTTTTCGAAAAAACTCACTTTTTGAAATGTTTATAACTATCTTGTTTATAAAGAGGGTCAGATAATATTTTGGAAATAAGGAGTAAATACTTAAAATAATAATACTAACAAATTTTTAAAAATCCAGGAATCCTTTTATTTTGTGATTAATTTTCGAACTTTGCGAAATTTTTAATACTTTTTCATACAAAATTTATCATTTTCCGTAAAAACTCACTTTATGAAACCTTCATAACTTTCCTGTTTATGAAAAAATCAGATAATATTTTTGAAATCAAAACTTTTATTAGAAGTATAATAAAATTACAAAAAAGGTTCGAAAAAATCAAAACATCCTTTTTTGTTTTTAATTCCTTTTCGAACTATGCTTAGTTTAAAAAATTTTCAAAAAAACTCACTGCTTAAAACCTTCATAACATTCTTGTGTATGAAAAGGGACAGATAATATTTTTGAAATTATGGGTTATACTTAAAAAAAATATATAAAATATTTCGTGAAAATCCAAGAATCCATTTTTGTTATATGTATATTATCAAAATTTGCATTTTTTTTAGAGTTTTTCTGTGGTTAATTGATTCATTCTTTAATATAGTCTTACTAAAAAGTTCCCATTTCATATAATGGCAAGAGTAAATTAAATCTGTTTAAAAACTATTTCGAAAATTTTAATGTTAATAAGACAATTAATAACAACTTCAGAGTTATACAATCATACCAAACCCATCATACCATTCCATTCCATACCATACTATACCATACCGCATCATACCATACCATGCCATCATTTCATGATCATCATACCACCATTCCAAACCATAATACCATTCTATCATCCTATGCCGTCATACTGTATCATAAAACTATGTGGTATGTAGAATTTTGTATCAAAAACATAAAGATATAAGGAAAATAAATGCAATACAGAAATATACTCTATGTACTCTTTATTTCTTGGTGAACACACTTTTTTTTAAACAGGCATCACTAGAATCTGCTCTTCTGCGGTTAATCAAACAGTGTGCAACCAGCAGAATGTTGTACAGTACTGAGTACTCGTCTCGATTTTCTGAAATTATTGCACAAAAGTTTGAAATATACTTTAAAATGTTGTACATTACAACTCTGTTACTTAACAGTAGTCAGTGCTTGTCTCTTTGTTTAAGGTTGATATTTGCAATATAAATATCAATGACATACTCCATATGCGGCGAATTCTTTTGGCAATATTATAATTACTCAATGCATAAGACACGCAGTTGAAAAGCTACTGTGTCATACTATATTATAATTATTTAATCCTGCGTAACACTATGTGAAAAACACGGCGAAATGTTTCATCGGCGAATTGATTCACCGGTTTTACTCCCCATCACGGCTAAAGAATTTTGAATTTTTGCCATTTCAAAAATATTTTCACAAAAAAAAAAAAATAATAATTTATGATATAATAATTTATTTTAAATAATAATTTTTTTTTAAACTGGCTAAATTTTTTAAAACATTAACTTTAAAAAAGCCAAACCAAAATCAGAGACCTTAAACTACTTCGCCACTTCCGAGATATTGGACTCACAATTTTTAATTTATTTACACAACTACCTATTTTATATTCAAATTAAATCAAGAACTCGATAACCGTTCGTACTTTTCATTCTTCTTTGTTTTTTTCAGCTATGATCTAAGAAATTCTGGTGATACCGCCCTTCCAGACAAGACTTCCTTGGTTGGAAAATAGGAAAAAGATTTGTGGAACAGAACCGGAAATCTTGTAATATACCAATTAATTGCTTTTATTTAATTCTTTCTTTCATATACTTTCTCATTTAAGATCATACAAACCAGTTCCAAGGTGCTAAAATCGGTCTTATAATCTCATAATTAAAGGATATTAAATAATAGAATCCATAGGAGCACAGAATAAATATCAGCACCTTCAAATATGCTACCAAAAGCCAAACTCCATGAAGCATAAATGTTTTGAAGTAGCTAATCATGAAAACTATAGCAACACGATAATAAAGGGATGAAGAAGAGAAAAAGCAAAAGTGAAAGTATGAAAATAAAATTGCTTTCGTCAAAAGGTATGCACGCTTGAGAAAAAAGTTAAAACCTAATTAAGGATTAAGGCAGCTACGGAATAAAATGGGTGAAGCGTTAACGTGATGAAGAAGTGAGCAAGCAAGTTTTAATCAATAATTAAAATAATGAGGTTAAACTTTTCCTTAGAGTTTGCGTGCTTAGCTCAGCAGCTGCTAAGCTAAAGAATATAATGAAGAAACGAGCAGAGCAAGTTGAAAATAAATATTTGAGGAAGCTTAATGAAATCATAAGGTAGGAAATATTCTGATCTCCTTGGTAATGAGCTTATTTTACGCTTTACTAAATATGTTTAAGTAAATGTACTAATCGATTCACAAATAGGTAAGAAGTAAATATTAAATAATTTTCTACCTGCATAGTTTATATGTATTGAACAAAAAGCCTGACGAGGTAAATTCTGCACGACAAAATCTGAGTTTTATTTTTAGCAAACGAGCTTAGTGCTGTAACCAATGATATATAACGAAGATGCTTTATTGTTGTCTAGCTTGCAGCTGTCTGTCAAATAAGCTGATTAAATATATGAAGTAAATGTCAATGTCAGTCTTCAGTCAATATGTGTGTATGTTTCTACTTCCTCGTCAATATACATCGGTATATGTTCCAACGCATACACTGACAGCAGCTTAACGAAGCTATCATAATATTAAGCCTTGAAATATAATATTCAATATTTATCGAACAGGACAGTGGGTATGCAACGACAGTATCTTTATCATCATCATCATCAACATCATCAGCAGCAACATCTACAACGTTGTATAGTTATGATACAATACCAGCATTTTGGCATCATCACATTTTAATGATATTTCATAAACATCAACAACATTTCTCTAATCACTACTTATTATTACATCATCATTACCAACATCATCATTATCATCTGTTTAAATCCACTGCCAGGTATTGTTAGTTTCTTGGTTGTCTTCATTTATGTAGGGCTTCTTTGATTTGTCGTTATTAATACTTTTCAAAAAGTTTCATAAATCATGGCATTCTTCCTTTTTTCTTATTATTACTGTAATTAATGATTTGATTTTGCTGTTGCTTTGCTGTTCACGTTATCCGACATAACATAAGTATGAGTTGCTAAGTTTTTTTTTATACCTTCTACGGAAATATCTTGATTTTCATTTAATTGTGCGTTATATTATTTGAACAGACCAAAACAAATAATTGAACTTTCAAGAGAGTATTGCAAGGATTTTTTCCATTTTCCATTTTTTCCATTCCGTCAGTAATACTTGTGAGAAGCAGTCAAATTTGGTAAAGTACTCACGATACAGCTTTCGAGAGCTCTGCTTAGCTTCAACGTCTTCATCTTCTGACCTATCAGGTACTTTTTGCCCTTTATAACTCCTCAGGTTGTACAATTTCCTCAGGTTTAATCCGTTTAACAGCTGATTTCGATGTTCCCGCTTTTTCCGCTGCATCACGTACGGAAGTGCTTGTATTCTTCAAAAAAAACCGCATAACTTGCCACCCCCTGGTACGATAGACAGCTTTTTCTACCAGACCCAGGTTTTCTCCATAAAGGCGTAGCCTCTTTGTATCGTTTTATTGTCCTTTCGACCATTTTTACTCACACACGAACTTCCTGACCGATCTTGTACGTGGTATTGGAATTTTTCAGGTTTTTGCAAATAATTGCTTTCCGCTTCTGTTCTTGTTGAGAAGACATCTTTATAGTTTTTTATTATGCAACAAAATTTCAGTATTGTTGCATGAAATTATTGTTCGCTTAGTAAAGGTGCTATGGTAAATTTATTTTATGACAGCAATGATGGGTTCTTTTATCAGACACATATTGAAAGAAATTGGCGACAGATCACCACAGTTGCAACAGCTCAACTGCACGAACAAAAGCAAAATCAAATGCAAAAGCTAAACCCAAACCAAAAGAAAACCAAGCACTATGAGCAGGCTTTGGACATATTTGGGCTTATAAGGATAAGGATTTGGATAAGGATAAGGATAAGGATTTGGATAAGGATAAGGATAAGGATAAGGATAAGGATAAGGATAAGGATTTGGATAAGGATAAGGATAAGGATAAGGATAAGGATAAGGATAAGGATAAGGATAAGGATAAGGATAAGGATAAGGATAAGGATAAGGATAAGGATAAGGATAAGGATAAGGATAAGGATAAGGATAAGGATAAGGATAAGGATTTGGATAAGGATAAGGATAAGGATAAGGATAAGGATAAGGATAAGGATAAGGATAAGGATAAGGATAAGGATAAGGATAAGGATAAGGATAAGGATAAGGATAAGGATAAGGATAAGGATAAGGATAAGGATAAGGATAAGGATAAGGATAAGGATAAGGATAAGGATAAGGATAAGGATAAGGATAAGGATAAGGATAAGGATAAGGATAAGGATAAGGATAAGGATAAGGATAAGGATAAGGATAAGGATAAGGATAAGGATAAGGATAAGGATAAGGATAAGGATAAGGATAAGGATAAGGATAAGGATAAGGATAAGGATAAGGATAAGGATAAGGATAAGGATAAGGATAAGGATAAGGATAAGGATAAGGATAAGGATAAGGATAAGGATAAGGATAAGGATAAGGATAAGGATAAGGATAAGGATAAGGATAAGGATAAGGATAAGGATAAGGATAAGGATAAGGATAAGGATAAGGATAAGGATAAGGATAAGGATAAGGATAAGGATAAGGATAAGGATAAGGATAAGGATAAGGATAAGGATAAGGATAAGGATAAGGATAAGGATAAGGATAAGGATAAGGATAAGGATAAGGATAAGGATAAGGATAAGGATAAGGATAAGGATAAGGATAAGGATAAGGATAGGGATAAGGATAAGGATAAGGATAAGGATAAGGATAAGGATAAGGATAAGGATAAGGATAAGGATAAGGATAAGGATAAGGATAAGGATAAGGATAAGGATAAGGATAAGGATAAGGATAAGGATAAGGATAAGGATAAGGACAAGCATAAGGATAAGGATATGGTTAAGGATAAGGAAAAGAATAAGCATAAGGATGAGGATAAGGATATGGATTTGAACAAGAATTTGTATAAAAATTATTAATTACTTATTTTAGGATAAACATTAAATACATATAAGGATTGTACAAGGATAAGAACAAAGATTGTGTCCAAAATTTGGACAAAGATTGGGACAAGGGTTAGGATTAGGACTATGAAATGGATAACGACAAATTTTAGAATACGGATAAGAATACAAATTTTGACATAGATAGGGCAAATGTAAGGACAAAGTCTGGGACTAGGATTATGACAAGGAATATGTTTGGATCTAAAATTCGCAAATTAGGTCTCTTTTGAGGCCTAAAACTTTAAATAACACCCTTCAGTACAAAACAAAGTCTTATTTTAATTATTTCTATTTTGATTATTAACTCAGCAGTTGAAATTTTTCCACTTTTTGTCATATCTTTTATTGCGTCAAAACCTCCGTTTGTATTGTACGGCCAACTCAATTTTTTCTACTTTTCTCTTCCCATGAACAAAATTTTTTAATTATTCAGATAAATGTTATGTTTAAAGATGTCGTTAATTAAAATGTTGAAAAACTTTAATTTGATTACATTTCGGTAAATTTTGAATATATAAAAATTATTGAGATAGTCCTAAAAATAAATTATTTGGAATAAAGGCATTCGAACCTTAAGAGCATTGAAATACGCTCCTTGCTATTAAATGTTATTACTTCTACAAAGATGTTTTTGAAAAGCAAACCTCCGAGCATGACATGGGTTTAGTCGTAGTTACTAGACCATACAAAAAGCAATCCTCGCGGCAAATTAATATCGTTGTAAGCGATAACAAATATTTGTGCTTCATACCAATAACCACCTTGTTTCAATTTTTTCACCATTCAGCTTTATGTTGTAGAAGAAAGTTGTAGAAGAAAGTTTCTTGTAAATTTATTTAAATCTTCGTTTAATACTCAACGATCAAGAAATTGGGCTTTAATCTGATGATTACCTTAATAACTATAAGAATTAATAAGAGATAATTTTAATACACATAAAAATCTACTAAAAGACATTTACCAACTCTTAAGTTTCACACAATATTTCTGCATCAAATGACATCCACTTCCGGTTCCTACAAAATGTCTAAAAAGAACCAACAAATGGTGCTCGAGCACGTTCGAATGTATTGAGCGTCAATGAAAGCACGTTCCAAAAAGCTACGCACAAACAAACAAACATATGCAGCAGCAACAACAGTATTGACAACAACATATGCAGCAACAACACCAACACCAATAACAACAACAACAAGACATTCAACGAAGAGTTAATTAAGCCCGGACCGACTTTATCAGAAGTAAAACAGCACCAACAACAACAACAACAACGATGACAAAAAAGTTGAACATTGCATGGTGCGCACACAAACCCAACGACGAAGAGTCCCAGAGGACAGTTGAGGCAGCAGGGAGTCAGGCAAACACGCAGAACTAGCTATACGACGCATATAGGATGAAGGAAGGACGCAGGACTTTCGAACGTTGTATTTTTTTGCATATAAAAAATTTAAAACGATGCTATGAAAACTGCGAACAAAAAGTAAGAGAAGAGAGCAGTAAAAAAAATAGATGTGAGATGAAACGAACGCTTGTATTTGTAACATAATTTAAACGAATAAAGGACGACATCGAGTACAAGTAGTGGTAACTGTGACTATGAAGTTGGAGGCGATGATGATGATGGTGGTGGTGGCAACAACGCTGATGGTGTTGCTGTTGGTGTCCTTAGCAAGACGGATGCTGCAGATGACAGTTCAATTGCTTTTCGATTGGTTCGGTTTTGAAGTTTTTATTTACAATAAAATTGAAAAAAATAGTGTTGATGGGGGTTTCTGGGTGGGAATCGGTAGATGAGTAAATAAAAAGTGATGTCCACTTGCAACGAATTTCATTTATTTTTTGACTTAATTAAATTTTGAAATAAATTTAATTTATGCTGAAACCTAAGTTATATGAAAGAAGATGAATGTCAAAAAAGTTTTATTGAAAGAAAATAAAATTAAGAAAAAAACACCAAATTCGAGAAAGTCCTTCGGCTATAAAAATTTCACAGTTTTAAGAATTTGTAGGAAACACTTTTTATTAGTACCTACTGTATATATCAGAAGTTCTAAGTTAGTTACTCAATTGACTCTGCGGGCTCAATTGACATATTTGGCTCAATTGGTTCCGATTGGCTCGATTGGGAAAACTGGTTCAATGAGCTAATTTTTTAAAGATCATATTTTCTATTGACCAAGCTTGTCAAATTGTGTATTTTTTCACATTTTTCCTGATTTTTCTCATAACCACCAAAATTATTTTATGGAACTTTAAGAGCTACAAATATATTTAGAAAAAGAACGACTAAACTTGTTACTCAGTTGGGTCGGTATTCGGTCCCATTTTGTTCATTTGACTCAAATCATCCAGATATTCCATTAGCTTGTTTTGTTTGATAAGCCCAATTGACTCTTGGTCCGATCAGCAGATTGACCCGATTCGGTCTGATTGATTCGGTTTGACTTGATTGGCCAGATTGATTGAAACGGTTCATACTTTAAAAATAATCTTTTTGTTTACCTTATTTTTCAACATGTTTGTTTTGAACTAACTTCCATTAACACGATAGATCCATATGATAACATTGAACAAATAAAGTAATAAATGGCCAAAATTCGAAATCACAAATTAAGAAAAACTTACAAATTGAAAGGAAGTAACTGAAATGGTTACGATATTATATATTTTCTTCTCCAATTTTCCTCCAATCTACTTCTTGTATGGGAATTCATTTTGAATAGACAAATTCACACTAAGCATAACATCGAACATTAGCTCAATTCGAGGGCTCAATTGGTAAATTTTTCAATAAGCATATTTTCTGTTGACCAAATAAGTCAACATGTTGATTATAAATTGATCATTTGATGATGATGAATAAAATCATTAAAATAAAAATAATAAAAAATTTTAAAATGCACCACTATGAATATAAACAAGACAGAAATACAATATGTACTCTATATGTATCCCATTTGACTCAATTGACTCGTTTTTGGTCATTGGTCTCAACTGATTCAAATACTTAATTGGCTCATTTGGCCTGTTTGGTTTAATTGGTTCAGAGAGTTAACTGACCTCTTTAGCTCAATTAGCTCAATTGGTTTATGCACTCAATTGGCTCATTTGGCTCTTATAGAGCAAAATTGGCTCGGTTGGCTTGATGGTTACCCATCCCCAATAAACCCACTGCATTGCCATTAAAAGATGTATGTCAATACCGTATATATAAATAATGACAAAATACAATGGTTACTCAATTAGCTCAGTGGACTCAATCGACACGTTATACCATTTGCTCAAATATGCAATGGGCTCATTTTCTTCGACCAAATTAGTTCGATTTAGTCTTTACTGTTTCAGATACTTAAGCTGGAAGTTCATTCACTGCAATTGCATATGCGTCCGTCTTCTCGCTGAACGCAATGCAATAGAAATGTGTGAAAGCTTATGAGAGAGAGAGTTTAATAGCAACGAATGTCTACGCGCGAAACGTTGGAAAAATGCAATTTAAGCAAGAAAAGTAGAAAATATTTCAACGTAATTCGTGTTTTTTGACAGCTCGTTACTTATAACGAACAGAGAGAAGAAATAAAAGAAACGAGTCGGAAGCTCATTACTTCCAGGGATGGCTCTTGTATATAAATCTTCAAAATTAAAAATGTTTATAATTTCTTCATTGCTAATTTCTCAAATGAACTTTTTTATACTCAGGATTTAAGATTTTTTAAATTATAAATGAAAAAATTTCTCATTAAAAACATACATATGTATCAAATGTTTTACAATTTTGTAGCCCTGCTTACTATGTACGTAAAAAGCACAATTAAACACTGCCATAATTTTCTTGCGTAGATTGCACCAGCGAGTAGACGGACGCCTATGCAAATGCAGTGAATGAACTTCCAGCTTTAATTGGCTTGCTTGGCCTGATTCGCTCAATCGGTTCAAATACTCCTTTGGCTTCTTTGGTTCAACTGCCCCAATTGGCTCGATTGGCCTGTTTGGCATTATTGATTCAGGCAATTAAATTACTTGTTTGACTCGATTGGCTCAATTGACTTCAGCACTCAATTGTCTCATTCAGCTCATTTGGCTCGATAAGCAAAATTGGCTCGGTTGGCTTGATGGACGCTAACCAATCCATTACATTCCTTTAAGACATGAAAGAACCGTATATACCCAACAAACAAAATGATTCACTAATGTTATATTTCACGAAAAGTATTCTCGTATATTTCATTCATTTGCAATTAATAGAAGCGATTCACTTATAATATCACGAGCGAGAGAAATTCCTCCTTCGTTAACGAATCGCCAAATCCAAAAAAAAAAGGAATTTGTTAATGAGTCACCAAAACTATAAAAAATAATTCGTTAACGAGTCTCCAAAACTAAAAAAAAAGAAATTCGATAACGAATCATTAGAACGAATCTTATCTTAATGACAGAAATTTTGAATAAAAATTATGTTGTGCACTTGGTATGAACCGGAGCTTTCAAATGATACACATAAGTTTCATTTGAATGTGTTGTCTTTAAAAAGGGTAAAAAGGGAGGTAAAGTTTTGTGTTTGCGTATTAATATATAAGATTAATAATAATAATAAAATAATAAACTGGCCATTTCAGCCTTGAAAGAACTTTGACCGAACTTCTTATGATCAAATTGTATTGTGCGTGTTATTAAACGTTTTGTACACAAATGATCTAGATCTAGACCAACTTAAGTCATTCGGTAACGAATCACTAAAAATTAAAGTAATGATTCGTAAATGAATTGCTAAAAATGAGACAAGCGAATTGCTAACGAATCGCTAAAATTTAAAGAATTGCTTCGCTAACGAGTCAAAAAAATCTCGAAAGGCGATTTGATAGCGAATCGTTAAAACTGAAAAAAAAATTTGATTGGAAAAAAACTGTTTATTTGTTTCAATTGGTCTAAAAACATAAAAACAAAAACAATCGGTCCTTTCTTTAAGCATCGAACCAACCTCTGATGCCAACCAACCTCATAAGCGATTTGTTAACGAATCACCCCTCGCTATAGTGTGTATTGGGTATAAATTAAAGTTGGAGAATGCGCATTTTTCCGTTTGTTCTCAAATATGTAATTTGGTTTGATTGACCAAATTGGCTCCATTGGTCTATTTGACTCAATTGGTTAAGACACTTAATTGACTTGTTTGGTTCGATTGACTTAATTGGTTCAAATAATCAATTGGCTCATTTGGCTCGCTAGGTCAAATTGGCTCGTTTGGCTCGTTTAGCCTATTTGTCTCAATTGGTTCAGACATATAATTGGGTTATTTGGCTTGATTGACTAGATGCGCTCAATTGGCAAAAAGAGTTCGATTGGTTAATTTTTTAAGTATCATATATTCTGATGATCAATATGTTGACTCGCTTCTTATGAAAAAGCTTTCTTGAGCACAATTGGTATGAATAAAACTTATAAAATCAAATAAATCATGTATGGTAGAGTTAAACAAGACACAAATTAAGGGGACACATAGGCTACAAATTTTTAAAAAAAAAAATTTTCGGGAATTTTTTTTCATAGAAGGCAAAAAGATATCGTTTTCAAATTTTGTACATAGTATATTTATTGACATTTAAAGAATACAAACAATTTTTTTCAGAATTTTTAAAGCGGTTTTTGACGTTATTTGATTTTTTTTAAAAAAATGTCAAAAAATTGACGGTGTGCAGGATATCACCAGTTGGAACATCTGAGGAAAAAATAAAAAAAAAACAAATAAATCCTTATTTAAGTGGCCACCGCCTGAACTAGGATAATTTTTATCCGTCGAAGAAAAGCAGAATGGCTACCGATTTTGTAACCTCGAAAATCGATTTTTTTTCAAATGGCCGCCATTTTGTTTTTCTTCGGCGAATAAAAATTATCCTAGTTCAGGCGGTGGCCACTTAAACAAGGATTAATTTGTTTTTTTTTATTTTTTCCTCATATGTTCCAGACTGGTGAACTCTGCACACCGTCAATTTTTTGACCTTTTTTTTTTATGAAAATCAAATAACGTCAAAAACCGCTTTAAAAATTCTGAAAAAATTTTTTGTATTCTTTAAACGTCAATAAATATATGTGCAAAATTTGAAAACGATATCTTTTTTTCTTCTATGAAAAAAATTCCCGAAAAAACAATTTTTTTTTTAAAATTTGTAACCTATATGTCCCCTTAAAAGGAACATTTTTGTATTTTCTTTTTGTTTAAGATTAACCTTTTTTTTTAATATATTTACCTTTGCTACCCTCAGCGTAGCATTTTATCATTCTTTATTATTTTTCTTAACTCCACCTAGCTCAACACCACTAGCTATTAAAGTGACGCGTCGATAGCTATTAAAATGTTACCATTAAATGTCAAGTGAAATGTCATGCACATTACAAGGCAGAGAGCGTTGCCATATGCAAAAACTGTTATACGATTCTTCTATGTTTCTATTTATTTATGTATGAGCCACACATAAACTCGAGGTCACATCTTTATCACTCCTGCCTTATGTCTAGTAGATATGAAAAAAGTTTTTCCGTCGAGCTCTTATCTATTTTGTAAAAACTAGTCCCCAAGGTACGATTTATAACAAGTCATAAATATTGTGGCAAAGTACGTATTTTGTAAAATTGTTACATGTTTGATGTCGTTCTAGCTAGATTGCTGGATTACTGGCTACCTACCAGTTTTATGGGATACTGAAATGTTGGAAACAGGCTTTATTTGGCATTAAAAATAATTTTATAATTTCAATTTTTTTTTTTTTCAATTTCAGACTAAAACTTACTCTTGAAATCAAAATATTGTTAAATTTGCTCATAAAAAAATCCTGTTAATAAGATAAACGTGCACAAACACTTGTTTCATAATCAACACACAACACTACTTATCAGCCCGGGCGGCATGTTATTAATATCAGGCCGAAGTGGTAATTTTTTAAATTCAAAATTAAATCAAAATGTAACCCTATCATTTTTATTTATATAACATCGTTATTTAATTAACATTTGCACAGATTTTATTACAGGAATACAATGTGAACGTGACTACGTAACCTTTAAAGAACAATGACAACAATACAATACATTTAAAAGTAAATATGTATTTTAAAAATTTGTTCGTATGTATACAAAAAAACACACACACACACAATTCATTATTTTAAAAAATGTGCAAAAATAAATCACTCAGAAAAATATGCGGTATACATATGCATGTGCTGAAAAATACTGTCTGTAGGAGGTGAACATAGTTTTAAAATAAAAAAAAAATGCAAATAACAATCAACAGCAGAATGTTGAAAAAAGCTTGCTGCTGAAATAACATTTAATTGAAAATGTAAACACCTGCGGCTGTTGAATGAGAAAATAATTTTAGAATAAATGAAAATACATAAATAACTCTGAATATATCTTCGAAAAGGATGAGAAAAAAAAACAGAGTGCAAAAAAGTGAAAGAGAAGCAAACAATTTTAGAATAAAAATATATTTATAAAAAGTTTAACGCATTCTTACTTGATGAATGTTCCTATAAGAGGAGAATAGAGCATACTTTTAGGTGCTAAGAAGAACATGTTTGCATTCGTTGCAATTCGTCACGGTATTCAATGGGCTGTCTTTTGACACAAGAACTTTAGATTCAAATTTTCAAGGAGACCATTGTTCTGATATAACAGGGTGTAACAGGAACCATTCTATTTAAATATAATTTTATTTTTTTTTAAAACAAAACAATGTTTTCTGTTGTAAAATTTTTTATAACTGAATCAGCCCTATAATGAATAAAATTTCCCCCGGAATTGAAAAAGGGATTTTACATTTTTTAGACAGGGGATGCTTGTAAAGATTTTTTTAACGTAGAAAACGTTATACGGGGGTGTTAATCTGGAGCACAAACTTTTGAGAAAATGTTTGTCACTTTCATTATATGTTTTTAATACTTTATGCATGCATTGAAGAAAATTCAAGTATGGTCGTAACATATTTAATATGTCTTCTTTTGATTTGTATTTAAATAATCATATTGCTACATATAATTTTTTTGATTCTATAAGTAAATCAAAATTTAACTCCTTCAAATTTTGTATTAATTTTCATATGCTTTGTATTTTATGTATTATAACATCATGTGTTAGAGCAGTACGATTATCTGTGTGCTCATCACAGAACCAGTGTGAGAAAGAGAAGAAGTATAATGACCAAGTAGCGAACGACAACCATGATAAATACAACCATGATTTTTGTTTGTCTTTTCTTTTAATATCAAAGACATGCTCCATATGCGCCCTTTGCAGCATTTTTTTATGCGGCGGCCATTGTAAATCCATAGGAATTCTTAATTTTTGTAGAGATTTTCTATAGTTCAGACACAAACCTTACAATCATAAGCAGAAAATGAAAAAATGTTTATGAATAACAATGTTAGCAAGGTTGCATAGAAGCTGCGTAAAGCCTTAAACAGTGCGTAACTAAACAAGCGTTTAAAGGTTGTTTAAGGAAATCTATTGAATAAGACTGTTAATGACTAACGTATTCTACGTCTGACCTATGCGCTCGTGTTATCTAACACAGGCTTGAGCTTTTTTTTTTTTTGGTGATCTTAAAAATTGGCGATGAAAGCAAACATTTGTGTTCAAATTTTTCAAACATTACTAAAAATACGTAAATTCTCTTTTTTAATTCCAGACGAAATTTTAGTCAAAATAGAGCTGAATATAATGAAAATATTTTCTGATTAATAAAAATTTACATTTTTTTGAAACTTTAAAATAAATTTTTAAATAAATTTGTAAAGTATTTTGTATGTAGTGGCGCTTGTATGTGTTGGTGTTTGTATTTTATATTTTTATTAATTTTTATTTAATAAATTTCTAGTTTTCTGAGGATTAGAGTATTTTTGGCTTAAATAATTTTTAACCTATGTTTGGATTAACATTTTTCTTATTTTTTAATTATTTATTTTTTATTTTTTTTTTATTTTTTTTTTTTTTTTTTGTGTCGTGTCTTATACCCATGGAAACCAAAATTGTTTAATATGTAGTTCAAGATCGTTAACCGTATGGTAAATGCTTGCTACTTGGTTTTATTGTTCTATCGGTTTTTTTGTTTTTTTTTTTTAATTTGTTTTTAATCTGGAGCAAAACATCTCTTTCTAACTGTTTTTTCTTATCCGCTTTAATGTGTTATTATTTGAAATGGATAAAGAAAAAGTAAATCGAATTTCTGCAATAATTTACAATTGACTTAGATATAACGATATATTGCAAGAAATAATTTAATAATATTAGAATTGTTCACCCTATATATTACTTATGGAAATACCGTTATCGTATTTCTTTTCCGTTATCACTTTTACGCCTAACTAATAATGGTGTACATAGGAGATGTATAATTGCAATAGCGTATTATTTAACAGATACTACTTTTAAAAGTTTTGAAATTTTTAAAAATTATTGCTTTTCATACATATTTTCCATTTAGTTTCTCTATAATTCAAAACAAATTTTAGAGATATCTTAACAATTGTTTAGTTTATTCAAAAATCATATATTACACCTCTTGCTGATACACAGTATATGTTTGTAATTTGCTGCCTCCGTTTTAATAACTCCGTCGAACCTTAAAAGAAAATGATAAGTATCATAATGTGGACATAGCGCACAAAATAGCACACTTACCATTTCTTACATTACATTCGTGTAAAAAATTCAAATATTGATAGACCCAAAATAATTCCTTTTCAGCTTTTTACACTGTCCTTTATATATTCCATACTCCATTACCAGCCTCGATAGTCGTGTTCTTGAGTAATAACCCAGAATTACCGGGTTCGAATTCCGGCCAGATCATGGTCCTTTAACTTTCCTGCATTTCTTTCCTTACTTTTATTTCAATATTTAATATATAAATACAGTCAAGCCGCTTTGAAAGCCCTGGAATCTGTTGTAACAACATTTAGAGCAGTCCTATGCTGCCGCAGATCTCTAAATGAGATATATATTTCTCGATATATTTCTATGTTTGATCCCCGGTCAGAGAGACTTCACAGGAAACTGCAAAGCAAACGAACTCGCTCGTAACGGGACTACCAAACCCCTATCGACAGATAAGGAATAAATTGGAACACCTCTCGCCACATGTAAATTACGCACAAATGAACTATCCCTTAGAAGTACCAACATTAGGGTAGCCTACGGGTAGCATATGCACTACGGCGCGTCAAGTTTGACCAACACTGAACTTAAAACGCTCAAAGGAACTAATTTCCCTTAGAAGTGACCAAATAAATATTGTCATAGACATTCTAACAGGACACTGCCTAATTGGAAACCATGCCCGAATACTAAAAATCCTCCATAACGACTTCTGCAAAAGGTGCAGAGACGAGGAGAAGGTAGAATCCACAACACATCTTCTCTGCATATATCCAGCGCTGGCCAGAAAACGCCACCTTTTCCACGCCACGAGCTATCAAAATTTTCGATCTATCGAATACTTAGCTTTATAAATAGCTCCAACTGGTTTAGAAAGAGTGGAAAATAATTATCCCCTGATACCACAACGGGCCTAATTGGCCAAAGAGTGTCTTATAAGAGACAGCCGCGTCAACCTAACCTAACCTACGGCTTCCTACCATGCTTAGAACATCCTACACATCTCTCACTTAATTGCCCCTTCCTTCCTTCTTACTTATCTATCAGCACATTCCGAACCAAGGCAGACTTGATATAATAGCTTTAATCCTGAAATCCTTGGTTCGTACCTAAAACATTAGAAAAAAATTTGCATTATCCTTTTGATCCTTAAAATCCAATCTTATATCATTGAGTTGCATAAAATGTGTTACTTACAATTTTGAAGGTAAGAATGGCAAGAAACGTGTAGAAAGTTAAAATTTATCCTCCTGAATTTTGGTAAAAATTGTATTTTTTATGTGGGACATCGAATGACATCGTACTCCAGTACTGGTCTATCGTACTTGGCACCGCAATTTAAGCCAAAGGGCGAAAAATGGTGATTTTGGTATGAAAGTTCGATTTCCACATCCCAAAACATTTCCAAAGACGTAAGTTCTCCTCGTGGATTTTTGAGAAGTGAAAGCTTATGGCAAAATATGATTTTGTTCCTTATTCCCAAAATTGCTATCAATTGCATTGTTATCAATGCTAATAAAGTCGGTTTATGAAAATGTTATAATTCACAAAAGCTGTATAATACTACGTTTACACTAAGGCCGAAATGCCGCTTTTCGGACAATAATGGCTTTTCAGCTGAAAAGCTACATGATATTAAGTTTTAAGCCATAGAAAAACTGTCAAATGAAAAGCAACTTTTTGTTTGCTTTTCAGCGAAAAACTCTGAAAAACTCTGATTTGTCTTTGTTTCAACCCTGAAGTCTGTTTGTCGAAGCAAAGTCAAAAGCTTTTACTAAAATCCAGGTTGTCACTGACATTTGACATTTCGTCTGTGTGTGTTTTTTTTTTTGTGTATACTTGTAGCCAATAGGAGCATCTTATTTTCTGAGAACGATGAAACAAAACGCATTCTGTCTTATGACTACTGTGTGTCAAATGAAAAGCTGCTTTTCAAATGCTGCTTTTCAAACACCTTTTTTTGAAAAGAGGTCTTTCAGCTGAAAAGTGGCTTTTCGGCCTGTGTGTGAAGATAGAATAAGTCAAAATTGAAAAGCGATTTTTACAATCAAAATGATAATGCAACTCTTTTCGGACAGTGGGGTGAAGTACGCTGCGCAGTTTCGATTTACTTGAAAGATTTTGTTTTTAACTTTTCAAGCAAATCTCTATTCAATTTTAATTTTAACTATACATCTTTTTTAAAATGAAAGGTCATTTTGAAAATGAGCGTTATTGGATGAAAACCATCCAACCTCCCATAAAAAGTGACTTTATTAAGACTGTCAAAACTTAAAAAAAAAATCCTAAAAAAAATTCATTTAAATAAGCCTTAATTTTCAATATACACTCTGAGTGTTAAAATTTGGTGAAATCAAATGAAAAGTTCACCCACCTCCCGTACAAAATGACGTCGTCAATAGTAAAACCTTTATTAAATCCATTATCCAAGGCAGTAAGCTTTGAGGTTTTATTTAAAATTTGCAGAAATTTTATAAAACCACGCCTATTCGCCATTCCAAAAAGTGACGTCATCAATATAGTAAAGCCCTAATAAGTAGAAATATACCTCAACACGGGTGTCGGCTAGGCCGAGGATAATTTCTTACTATTTTGATTACTTGGGCTGACTTGTACCCGTTGCCGCACAGTGGACCGTTTTGTAGAAGTTAGACGAGAAATATTATTTTGTGAGCTATTTTGGTCGCATTCTATTTAGTAAAAAGAAAGTAGAAAATCAAAATAGTCAGGAACTTTCGACAAAATAGTGTAACATCTCCCATACAACTCAAGTAAGTTTTATGACATATCTTGGAAACGGGTGAGGTTACGTTTACGAAATTTTGGAAAAGACGTCTCAAAGATTGATATCTCAAATATACAAAGTATGGGCGTGGCACTTTCCATACTGCCAAGGTCACTTACAAATTCAATGAGATGTTTGCGATATAGATAAACTGAAAATTCATCGAGTTATTGAGTTACAAGTGTTTAAACTTCTAAATATAAAAAATATAAAAACTACAGCTTGATGCTTTAAAAATGTACATTTTCCAACTCATGAGGGTACGAGTAATTTTTGGATATTAAAATCCTTGTGTCAACTCTCAAATGTTCACTTCATTTAACCCAGTTTATCTCCTATAATATGACCGTTGCTGCTTATTTAATCAAACTTAAAACTCTGCACACTAAAAACCTTTGCATCTTTTAATTCAAGATATCCAATAGTATGGGAGCTACTGGCAGCTGTTGGCAAAGTCAATAATTACATAAATATTGGTGAAAATGCGCTTTTGATATATGAGCTGATTAATGTAAAAACATGCTGCATCATGTTTCCAGCTATATTTATTTACCAATTTACAACAACAGCAGCAAAAAAAAATTGATTCCATAATTACAACAACGAAAACACTGTTGCTGGTGTAGCGCGGTTAAACGCGCGCAGACAGGTATCAGACATTTTAATGACGACATTAAATCATTGCATAGTTTCGGGGTGTATTTAACTTGAATTTAAGAAGAATTTAGGCAAAAGTTAGGACGAAGTTTTTAAAAAATTATGACAAAATTGACTTGATACGAACATTTTGAATATTTTTGCATAAGAATTATGACGAAAATGCTTCTCAGTATGTAATGAGAACAATTAGAAGCATTTATCCTTATGATACGTCTGCCTATTTCGGATATGCTTCACTACAAGGTTCTTCCACAGAAACACATAAAATTTTTAATTAATATTTTCAAATCAAAACTGAATATCCATCAATATGACACCAAATCAGGCAACAATGAGTTGTTCAAACTCAGTTATGAGTGCAAAATGGTCACGTTTCCGATAGACAGCAAGAGTTGACAGACATGCTAGACCATGTCTATGGACTGAGCACACAGTATTTACCAAAATAAGCTCAACATATCAAAGTGATGACAAAAGAGTATGAAAGAAAATAGGAGTTGATTGAAAACGTAGTAGGCGCAATAATCCACAGGATAAAAGGATGCCCAAATCAGACATGAGGAGACACTAAAAGATGAACAGATAAAATGTTGTCTCACATAGACCGACAGGAGGAGACTCCATGTAGGTGATAGACATGTAACGGAAATCAAGTCTTGTCTGTTTGTCGCTCGGTAGGTCGGTTGGGCTTAGTGACAGAATTCAATCAACAAGCTCGACATGTGACGTATTTGTGTTGAAAATGTTGTCAACATGGACAAACATACAACACTTACTCATAGACACTCACTAACCCACTCACCCACGCACACTCACAAACTCACTGACGCTCACTCAAACTTGACGTGACTAACTCTATTAGTGCGGCATTGTGTGTGGCTGACTCTCATCTGATGTGTTGATGATGGATATGATGTCTCGTAGGAGCTGACAGCATAAATCTCACTTATATGCTGTTGAAGCTTAAAATGTCGAAACTCAACTGCACTGGATGGCTGACCCATTCTTATGATTTCCGTATCACTTGAGAAATTTTCGCACTTTTCAATTCGATGCTAAGTTTTCTATGTACTCTTTCTCTCCTCTTTCCACTCTGCTTGCTCACTCGACCGTTAAGTGTTTGATTATGGCCATTTATTTTGACGTTTTATCCATTTATCCAGCTTCGTTGAGCTTCATTAACTCTTCGTTTTGGCGTTCGTTGTTGTCTTTGTTTTATTGTGTGGTTAGATTTTAGGCGCTTTGAGTGCGTTTGTGATTATAGCGCACACAAACACACAGATATAAATTCTTTGCATACTTAGAGGCGGTAGCGTTGTAGCTGAAAAGGCATTTATCACATTAAGCTTAAATTTTTGCTTCTTTCAAAGTATCTTTATTAATTTATGGTTGATGATTCTCCCTATCAGCGTCGTTTAGCTGCATTGTTAGAATTGTTGTCGCAATTGCTGTTGTTGTTGCTGTTCTGGCTCATCTACTGTCTAATAATTGATTGCAAATTTAGCTGTCATTAAACAGCAGTAGCAGCAGCAGCAGCTATTTTACCCAAAAATTCATTGCATACATATAGGCACATTTTGTGCTGAGGTTTCAGCTAATTTGCCCTTTAATGACGCCAAAACGTAGTCTGAGGTTTTATTGGTGTTCCGCTGTAATTTTATGCCAAAAAATGTGGCCATCGTGGGTGTGATAATTGTCCGTTTGCTACATGTCCTTTGATGTTGGACAACAGCAATGAAAGTAACACTTGTTTTAAGCTTCTTTTTTACATAAACTTAAAAGAAAATGTGTATAGCTGGCTTTATTTTTCTCACAATTCTAAATATTGAAACATATGTTTTAGATTTTAAAAGGAAATAGTTTTCAATAAGATTTTCAAACCATTACACATCAAAGATATTGAGCAATTTTTTAACTGTTTAAAATTATAAATAAGGGTTGGGGTCTTGACTTTTATTTGTTAATTAATTTTAAAATAAAAAAATAAATTAACTGGCCATTTCAGCCCTTGAAAGGAATATGACCGAACTTCTTATGATGAAATTGTGTTGTGCGTGTTATTAAATGTTTGAACACAATTGATGGAGAACTGGACCTACTAGTTATATGCTGACTCGGATAATGTGCATGTTCTCAAGAAGCTTTACAAAGCATTATTTACTCTCTGAGGTTTGCCATTGTCTACAGAGAGGTGACGGCCGAACAGAAAAATTTATTCAATTGAAAAAACTTTATGTGTCAGATGGAATTGAACCAGGGTTCTCTGTCGTATGGGGCACGCACTCTACCCACTGCGCCACGGCCACCACAAATACAAAATTACCAGAAATAAAAACTGTTTTCCACATTTTCGCTTAGAACTTCTAAACTCAGCTGATGGTGAAATAGTGACGTGTGATTGCGTTTAAGAACGTTGCTGTTAATCGATTTTTTTGCAATACGTAAAATTTTGGCAAGTTCGTAGTATTGGAAATAGTAAAAATAGCGGTGGAAAATAGTAGTATAAAATAATAGAACAAAATAGAAAACGAATAGAATTAGTAGACTTAGAACCATATCAGGAAATGGTAGTAGAAAATAGTAGTATTACATTGTACTAGATATAGTTGTATAAATAGCAGTAGAAAAATACAAGATAAAAGAAATTTCACTTAAGAAAAGACTTGTAAATAATGGCTACCGTAGTCAACATACCAGGTTACTTTTTTTATAGATATAATTTCGATAAGAAAAATCTCGCGTGTAGCAACGTACACTTGACAAAAGTGAAACTTCTTAAAAAGTTAAGAATAAGAAAGATTTTAGTGTATAATAGAGAGAGAAAGTATCTAAAAAGAAATGCAATAGAAAATGGAATAAAAAATATTCTGTTTATTCAATATTTACATCATTATTGGTATTTTTTAGCACCACAAACATTTTCTAAATAAATTTTTTAAAAAATACTGATTGATGCACAGGTCTCTAGCAATAATTTGGTTTTTACAGATTAAAAAAATATCAATTAGTCGACGAGTTATAGCCAAAAAACCATATAAACAATATGCTGAAAATCGGTATTTGACTGCAAAGTTCGAAGGTCGATTAATAAAAAATTCGAACTAACATAAACAAACGCCGCGATACGGGTCTTCTAATTTAGCCTCTATTTTGACCCCTCACTCTCAGAATCGACCTAACTTTTGCTAACCTGAATTTGTTCCACAGTGTAAGTAGAACCTAAGTAGCTTGAGTGGATCAAAGTGAAAAGTTATGCAAGACTACTGATGAGTTGGTGAAGCGGCCAACGAAACAGTCTGTATAGTCAAGCTGTGTGGTTTGCTCTATACAGAGCCGTTGTTGTTGCCTTCGTTGTTTTCATGTTGTCTTGTTGTCAATACACTTGGCATAAAGCTCAAATTTGTTTTTACTATAAATAATGAAAGTTCGTATTTATATTAAGATTAAAATTATATCTGATCGCAAAAATAACTATAAAAAATAACTTTTAATTCCGATTGAAAAAATAACGTTTAAAAGACAACTTTTATTTCTGACAGATAAAAATAATGACTAATAATTGAAACTTCTTCGACCCACAACGTAAAGATTTTCAATTTTAAACATACGTAAAAATCGTTTTTAAGCGATCAATGAAAGTAAAATTTCAAAAAGTCAAAGGTCCACGAAATTCCAACTCGGGTGGCATATTTTTGGAATAACTTAATTTGTGTGAATAAAATAAGAACACAACCAGACCCCTTTTGTTCCATTTGTGATGGCCACCATAAAAATAGTGAGTCACATTTTGAAAAAAATTGACTTAAGGCCGACTTCTAAAAAAGCAGTTTGTGCAGTTGCAGAGACCTGCAATTATTCATGTTTTTGAGTCATTGGTTGACTAACACAAGAATGAATGTTAGTGGATTTAAGTCAAAGAAGAATTCGCACTCATATCCACTTATACTCGTTCGCTCACTTCACACAAAGCAACAAAGAATAAGTTACCTGCTGATATGAACCGGTGCAGTGCTCAACTCTCTCATTAACTCAATGTTTTTATTTTGCATACCGTAATGACTCACAACACCAATAAACACCATGAGTTCAGTGCAATGACTTAAGTACTTAGAATCATTTTTAACCGACTTCAAAAAGGAGGAGGTTCTCAATTTCGTTGGTTTGTCCGCGCTTTTTTTTTTTTTTTTTAAATGTATGTACATCGATAACTCTTAAAGCACTTGCCCGATTTCCGTAATTTTTTGTCAACAGATAGATATCATGAACGCGGAGGTCCTTTTTAAAAAAAGTGGGCGATATTCGACAAAGGGGCGTGTCAATATAAGAAAAACACTGTATTTCAGTTCATATTGACACTAGGGTACTGAAATTTACAGTAAAAACACTGGGGTAGACACAACTATTAAAAATTATGATCAATAAAGTGGGCGTTATTTGACAAAGGGGTGTGGTCTTATTAAAAAAACACTGTATCTCAAACAGTATTGACGCTAGGGTACTGAAATTTAGTACAGGGGTAGACACAATTTTAAAAAACTACTGTAAAGAAAGTGGGCGTTATTCGACAAAGGGGTGTGGCAATATTAGAAACACACTATATATCGAATATTGACACTAGGGTGCTGAAATTTAGTGCGTGGGTAGGCATAGCTATTACAAAATACAGTCAATAAAGTGGGCGTTATTTGACAAAGGGGTGTGGCAATATTGGAAAAATACTGTATCGCGAATAGTATTGACACTAGGGTACTGAAATTTAGTACAGGGGTAGACACAGTTTTTGAAAATTACCGTAAAGAAAGTGGGCGTTATTCGACAAAGGGGTGTGGCAATATTAGAAACACACTATATATCGAATAATATTGACACTAGAGTGCTGAAATTTAGTACATGGGTCAGGCCCGTAGACAAGGGGGGGGTTTTTAGGGTTAAAACCGCCCCCCCTTATGGTCCAAAAAGTATAAAAAAATAATATATTAGAATTAATATAACTTTGCCAATTTGCGAATACTTGCTGCACGTGCGTCTTTTTTTCTCTTACAGTGCAAACTGCAAGTGTAACCAGCAACATCGAAAACATCAACATGCTTAAGTATCGAAAAAAGTTCAATACATTCAATTGAACTTTGTTTACCACCAGCAATTTAAGAATTTATTGCGTTAACAGGTGTTACGTGAAAGTGGTGAAATTTTGATTGAGTTTCGTTAGATAAGTTTATGAGTTTCTATTGTTAATTTTACTGTCCCAAAACTACAAAAATGATTCTACTTAATTGGCTGCAGAAACCAGAATTAAAAAAGGCTAGAGCGGTGGAAAGTAAGTGCTTGATTTAAATGATTTTTTTCCTTTATCAATGCGTAAATGTGTTAAAAAGTTGCCGAATATTTCTGAATGTTTGAAAGCTCTGTTTTTTTTTGTAGCGTGTTTGCATTGATTGAATATGTATTAATGGATTAGCTTTTTGCTTGATGCGGAACCGACAAAATCCGAATAATATTTCATCTGTATTGCAGAAAACGTTCAAGAAACTTTGGAATCTGAAAAGTCTTCAGAACTTCCTTTGTAACCTGCAGTTGTAGAAAGCTTTAATGTTGACAGCTATGTAGAAACCGGTAGTACAAGTTGCGGTATTAATATTTTACTTTTAATGTTTATAACTCTAAGTTTGTGTGTATGATTGTAGAAATTGTTCCAGAAAACATTTGATTCATCGGAACTGCCTTCGACTTCGAGAGTATATCAGTGTCCAAATAACGATATTTCCCAGTTGATGAGCAATATTTTCGATTCGAACCGCTTTGAAAGTTTTCAAAGCATTTATGTGCCTCCACCAAATTTTAATTTTCCTGCCAGCGGTTCTCGCAAACTCCGATTTAAGCATTCTTGATTGAATCGTTGGCATTGGTTGGTTTACTCCAAATTGGAAAATGCAGCTTATTGAAAGTTTTGCGTATTTTTTAGCACTGGTTTTGGAGGGGCAGGATCACAACCTCTTGGTAATTTTACCGATTGATAATAAAAACTTTTTAAATAAAATTTTCTAACCTTTTCATTGTGGCGTTTACAAAAGTCAGGAATACAAGAAAATGTCGTTATTCTAATCGTGGTTATTTTTATATAGAATTTTAAACCGATATAAGTTTGCAAGTAAATTATTAAAATAATAATATAAGAGACTTAATTATTGTCATTTTAGAAGTTTGTCTTGAAAATTTTATTTTTTTAGCGTCTTTCTGTATTCCAAAATGACAGTGCAACGATAAGCAAGATATATAGCCGAAACAAATTGAGCTCAACAAACGACAGTTTTGATATTATAGAACATACGTTTTTTATGTTAAATGGGTGTGCATCCTTAAGCATACATAGGGATTGCAGTGTCACATCGGACGCTGTGTTATTAGAATTAACAAACAAAAATAAGAAGACTTAATCTATATATATAAAAATCAAATGCGTGTGCGTTAGTCTTGCTAAGGCTCAGAAACGGCTGGGCCTATTTTAATAAATCTTTTTTTGTATTGTTTGCCTTAATAAAAATGTGGTTTAGAAAGAAAGAAAATTACAAAAACTTCAAGGAACAGCGGAAAAATCAAAAAAATCGAAATTGGTAATTTTGTATGGGAATTGCCACATCATACAACTTTAAATAGCCAAAAAATCTTAACGGCTGGACGGATTTAACTCAAATTTGGCACACACATTACTTGAATCCTAGATAGAGGTAATGGCATTCTTGGTTTTTACCACGCCCCTTCTTCTGACCCTTTACAAGAAACGTAAATTATCCTACTAGCGTACTTTTATTAGCGAAACTGTGCGTCTAAATAATTAAAAGAAAATTCTGTCAAAAAACATTCACATATCTTCAAAATTGCACAAAATTTTAGTACAGCGTCTTTTTCTAATAACTTCGTTTCCTTAGAATAACAAAAAACTATCAAAAATTCCTATTTATTACTTTCGATGGAAATAACTCCGTTTTTTTTTAATATATTTCATCCAATTTCTTTTCGTTGATAAATTCAATTTAAGCACTTAATAAACCATATTTGAAGAAAGCTCCAACGTATTCATTTTTTACTCCAAAAATCACAAAAGCTGTCATTTCAATAAATAAAAAAAACGTTAAAAAAAAATTATTTGTTTGCCCATTGTGAGGATCGATCCTTGGACCACCGCATGGCTTCAAAACTAACAGTTGAGCTAACTATTTGTATTCAAATTGAAATGTACTAAAAAATTTTTCTAATAGAATTCGCAATAAAATGATATGACAGCACAATCTTTTGAATTCGAATAATAGCAGCCTATTACATTCCGTGTTAATATGGGATATTGGAGTTTTTCATTCAATCAATAATTGAAACTCGATTAGCACCATTTGTTATTGATCATGAATGTTCGATAAAAAATTAATTTCGGGTGTAATCGTGATTGCTGGAATTTAGGGCGGGACGAAGTTTGCCGGGTCCTCTAGTATAAATATATAAAATAAACAAAAATAAAGTAAATTAATTTTTGTTTTATGTATTTGGTGTACAAAAAAGTTTTAAAGTGTTTTTTTCAAGTTTGTCGCTTATTGTGAAAAATTTGTTATAAATTCATTTTTCAAAGTATTGTCCATTTCTAGCCACTGATTTTTCCCATCTTTCTGGTATTTATATAAAAAATACCTTTTTATTTATCGATATCAAAAACTATCGATATTTTTTTTAATCTAAACCCCCCCCTTAGGTAAATCCTGGCTACGGGCCTGACATGGGTAGGCATAGTTATAACAAATTACAGTTAATAAAGTGGGCGTTATTTGACAAATGGGTGTGGCAATATTGGAAAAACACTGTATCTCGAATAGTATTGACACAAGGGTACTGAAATTTAGTACAGGAGTAGGCACAATTTTTAAAAATCACTGTAAATAAAGTGGGCGTTATTCAACAAATGGGTGTGGCAATATTATAAACACACTATAAATCAAATAATATTGACACTAGGATGTTGAAATGTAGTACATGAGTAGGTACAGTTACTGCAAATTACAGCTAAAAAAGTGGGCGTTATTCAATAAAGGGGCGTGTCAATATTATAAAAATACTATATCTTAGTTAATATTGACACTAGCGTATTAATATTTGGTATGCAGGTAGAAAAGTAGGTAGAATCATTAAAAAAGTGAGCGGGATTGTACACAGGATGTGTCACTTTAAGGAAAGTACTATATTACGGTTAATATTGATACTTGGAAACTGAAATTTGACACAGGGGTAGGTAGAATCATTATATGGTACGGTAAATAAATTAGGCGGGATTAGAGAAAGGGCGTGGCACTACAAATTGTAAAGAAGCAGAAATGGAAAATACCCAACAAACTATCAGGAATTAATAAATCAAATTTGTTAAGAACAAAGTTTCAAGTTTAAAATTTTCCTCAAGAATAAATACTATTGCATAAAATATTTCATATTATCTAAAAAGGAAGAAATAAAAACTTTTTAACAAAAAAAAAAACCGACTTCAAAATCACTACAAAGTAAAAATAATTTTAAATAACTTTTCCCATTCATTTCTTGGTCATATTTTAAGAGCTATTTATACGTGTTATAATATTGGAAATCTCATCATTTTCATTTTTTTTATTTTGTTTTATTATCAATATATTAATTGCTTTATGAACATAAAAGCTTTGAAGTCGGCGCTCATCTTTGACACACAATCATGACCTTTTACCATCCGTGCACTATTTGGTGCCTTGGTGACACTGTAGTAATTTTAAAAGCTTTGTACACATTAAAATTCTCACTAAACTGGTTTGGGTGAGCTTGTAAAGCTCATATTGAATATGACATAGTGTGTAACAGCTGCACAAATAATGCATGGAACACATTGGCTACATTCAGCGTACTCAAAAATCGCTAAGAAGCCTTTATATTCATAAAGTTAATAATATTTTTATGATAAAACAAATTAGAAAAAATTAAAATAAAAAGATTTCGACATAGTAAGATAAGCGCCGACTTCAAAGCTTTTATGTACATAAAGCTATTAGTATATTGATGATAATAAAACAAAATAGAAAAAATGAAAATGATAAGATTTCCAATAGTATAACACGTATAAATAGCTCTTAAAATATGACCAAGAAATGAATGGGAAAAGTTATTTAAAATTATTTTTTACTTTGTAGTGATTTTGAAGTCGGGTTTTTTTTTTGTTAAAAAGTTTTTATTAGTTCAGCTTTCTTGTTATATGAATTTTTTTTGAAACAAACTATAATTGTTTTGCAAAAAGCATAAGGCCCAATACAAAATAATACTCAACTCATTCATTTTCTCACACGAAAAAGTTAACAAATCAGCAAAAAGAATAAGCAAAGGCAAAACACAAAATAATACTCAACTCACTCATACTTATTTTCCTCTCACATGAACAAGTGAGTCACATAAGATCATTAACCCAGAACCAATAGAGTAATAATTTGTCGATACACATGTGTGTAGAAGTACTATGAGTATTTTTGGCTTTTGGTGGGAATGAGTCAAAGTATTTTGTTGAGTTGGTATAAGTACACACTTGTACCAATAGTCATGGCTCATGACTTAAGTACACTAAGGGAAATAACGCATATTAGCATTATCCACGCCTCAGTATAAATTTTATTTAAATATTTACGTGGATAAATCAAATGTTTTCCTTACAACTCGTTTTTTTCCCGTATTTGAATTTTATTTATACCACACACCTACACACACATTCCATACAGCGGCCAAGCAGCCGCCAAGCAGCAGCAGCGTCGTACTCTGTTTCTGCAGTTATTTCTTGCCGTTGCAGGTTCTTATAGTTCTCGTTTAGTTTGTGTTACAAGGATAATATACAGTGCCGTGCAACTAATTAACAACGACGTAACTTTCCATACGATCTTCTTGTAACATAAAATTTATAGGTTGGATGGTGTAAAACGTCATTGTTTTTTCTATATGGCAACTCTGTTGTCGATAAACTATCGAAAGTTGTTAAATTGAACCGTAAATAAATCCGTTATGAGCTTTTTCCTCAGTAAAGTGAATAAACGACCGTGCACATAATTAGCAACGTTTAATTATTTTGGTGTTGAATATATTTTTTGGATAATCAAAGGCAAAATTTTAGTTCATTTATTAAAATATAGATTGTGTTTGAAATATTACGTGGTTTTTTAGCATTCTTTTTAATGGGTAGAAACAAATCTTGCGACGAAAGCACACGGGCCATAATTGTCCAGAAGCACAAGGACGGGCAATCTTATGGCCAAATTGCAAAATCTCTAAATGTCTCTAAACGGATGATTTTTAATGCTGTGCAATATTTCAAAAAGAATAAAATGGTAAAAAAGGTATCCCGAAAACGAAGGGCTCGTAAAACTACTGCCAGAGAAGACGGACTGATAGTGCGTGAAGCTAAGAAGTTCCCTCAGAAGTCACCAAATGAAATTCGTGTATCGGTTTTTGGTGAAAATGATAGCTCACCTTCTGTAGATACCATCAAAAGAAGATTGAGAGAATATGGGCTATTTGGAAGAATTTCCCGGAAGAAGCCGTTACTGTCTGAGCGCAACCGCAAAAAGCGGTTGGAGTTCGCCAAAAAATATCGCTACTGGACAGTGAATGATTGGAAAAAAATCTTGTTTTCTGATGAAACTAAGATAAACAGAGTCTCCTCAGATGGAAAAACTTATGTTCGTCGTCCACGGTCCAAGGAATAATGCACGTTTGGTCAATATGATTTGTGATTGCGATGGGTGATGTGTGCGATGATGAATTTATGTAGGGTGGAGTGACAACTCGATATTTTCTCAAAAATATCTTGCAACGGTTGTCACTTACCTGCATATTTGCTTCATACTTTCTCTTACTTTTTCTTCCTCTTTTCTTCCTCTTTTCTTCCTCTTTTCTTCCTCTTTTCTTCCTATTTTCTTCCTCTTTTCTTCTTCTTTTCTTCCTCTTTTCTTCCTCGTTTCTTCCTCCTCTTCAACTTAAATATGTTGTTTTTTAAAATCAATATTTTTATATAAATTTTCTTTAAATGCGATAGTTTTATTTTCAAATAGTAAATATTTGAAAGATATTGAAATATATTCGTGCATAATTTTAATATATTTTTTATTAATTTTATTTTAAATATTTTAATATTTTATTTAATAAAAAAGTATTTAAATAAATTTTAAATATTTACGTAGTCGGTTTAAGTAAATGCGTTATTGGTTCAAAAATGACTCGCTTTTTGGATAAATTAAAAAAGTTTTTGGATAAATTTAATATATTTTTTTCTTAGTGTATAATAATTTCATTAGTACTCATTGCAGATCTCTGTGCAGTTGTATACTTTCTTTAAACTCTATTAAGTAAACTCTACACCTACGATGACTTCGAAGCCATTTAAATCACTCCTAATAAAGTTCAGCTGACTTTAACGGTTGCTTGCAACTAAATCACCGACAAATGCAAATTACAACTTTTCAAATTAAATCTAACCTTAGACTTGAGCATAAATTTCACGCTTTTCTATTTCTTCCAAGCAGGCTGGCAACAGTTACATCTACTCTCGACTCTCCCCCGCTACTCATGTAAAATCAGCTGAAATTGAGCCAAAACAAAGCCAAAAAGTTGCAAATCTTCGAGAACAAGTTGCAGACTACGTCTGGCTAGATGGCTGGCTGGCTGGGTGTCTGGTTGGCTGGTTAGCTGGTTGACTGGTGAGATAGTTGCTCTAGCTTTTTCTCTTTAACGCTATAATGAGAATTATTTGCAAGTTCTTAACAAGAAGCTATCACCTCATTAATTTGACCCAAAGGGTAAAAATTTATGTTAAAAGCGAGGCATGGATAAATGGGAGGCTACATTAAAGAATGAAAAAAGCTGAATAAGCAGAGGCGGATGCATAGCGTTAAATGCCAGTGTTGCTAGGCTAGCTTAATGCTACACCAAGCTAAGAAATGTTTTTGTTGTTGCCATTTGTCGCGTTGAAGTCCCTTAAAGTAAAATGAGTTCGGTTTTTTTAACCTTTTAGCGACGGGTTTTCGCAACAAATTTATTGGAATGCAAAGTTTCTTGAAATGAATTTTCTTTGCTCGTCGCCATAGTGATGTGCGCTCAAGGGCTGTGCAACAAGCTGGTGCTCCCAATTTTTCGCACCCATCACATCCTGCTCCATAGCCTGGATGCAGAAAATCTGAAAATTTCCTATAGTTGTTCTTGTTTAAACAGTAAGTTATTAACGACCGCTAGACGGCGCTGCCGTCTGCATTTTGTTTTGAATTGCATTTACGACGGCAACACTTTAGAGAGATAAGTAAGTATTGGGAGAGTAGGTACCGGCCCTCCTCCGGGCATTTTCATTTAGTGCTGTAAAATTTTCTGCTTTGGTATTATTTTGTTTGTCTTGCAGAGTGCAGCCGGCGTTCTTTGGTTTTTTCGTTTATTTTGAATTTTACGTATTCTCTTTGTGTTCATCGTAGTAAAGTTTTCTGTATTAAATGTTTTTTTTTTCTTTGTCAACTTTTGTTGGTTACTGAAAATAAAATTTACTTGAATTCGTGACATAAATTCGCGATGCAATTAGAAGCAAGTCAAAATATTCGACAAAATGTGTTGCTAGAAAAAATTCCAATGCAAAATTTGGTTTGCATGCAGACATGAATTAGTACTTAACCCTTATGGGTCAGAGTCTATGTAGTTAAAACTTATATAAAAAAAATGTTATTAAAAATAATAAATATATATAAATATTACAAAATATCTCTATCCTTGTCCTTATTCTTCTCCAAATCCTTTCGTTTGTTTCCAAACTTGAGCGCACCCTTAAGACCTGACTATAATAGCCACATGTTGGCATACGCTTATGTCAAAAACTAAACGAAAAACCAGCAGGCTGTTGGCAAAATGAAAAATGCCCATAATTGTCATAAACTGACTTTGAAAAGTGTCAGAGAATAGTTTGTATTTATTTGTGAGATTTTTTCAAAATGAATTTGCAAAATAATGGCTGTATTTCTTTATTAATTCCTTAGAAAGAAATGGACGAATAAAATACACTGTTTTATATTCAGAATAGAACGAATAAAGAAACAACATTGGAATAGAACGAACAGATTTATGTTGTTGATCAGCTGATACGTTTCTGAAATTCTGATGGAGCCAAGACAATATTAGTTTTTAATAATTGGGAGTGACATTGCATTTAATTTAGCTTGTTTTAGTTTATTTTTTCTTTTTTATCTTAATTGAAATATTTAACATTGTTGAACAATCGAACACCAATCGAATATAACCTTAAAAACAAAGAATATTCTTTTTATTCTACTTCAGTTGATGGTATGAAAATAATGCGTTCGGAATATTCCGTAAGAATAAAAAAATATAAAAATGTTCCGAATCATGATACAATTATAAGGTAGGCTTAGTAAAAACACGATCTCTATGACTACAAACTAACAACAAAACAATAACAAAGGCGTAGGTATAATGTCAAAATAGAATACATACACTAAGAGAAAAAAATATTAAATTTATCCAATAATTTTTTTAATTTATCCAAAAAGCGAGTCAATTTTGCGCCAATAACTCATTTGCATAAATCGACTACGTAAATATTTAAAATTTATTTAAATACTTTTTTAATAAAATAAAATATTTAAACAGATTAAATTAAATTAAATTTATGCACGAATTTTTTAAATTATCTTTCAAATATTTACTAAATACTTGAAAATAAGACTATCGCAATTAAAGAAAATTTTTATAAAAATATTGAATTTAAAAATCAAAATATTTAAATTGAAGAGGAGGAAGAAAAGAGGAAGAAAAAGTAAGATAGAAAATACAAAATATGCAGGTAAATCACAACCAGCAAGCAAGATATTCGTAAGGAAATATCGAGTTGTCACTCTACCCTACATAGTTCCATTTTCGCACCCATCATGATCAGCCATCGCACTCACAAATCATATTGCCCAAATATGCAGGCTATATTACCCTTGCAACAATAACTAAATGAGAACTATAAGAAACCTGCAACTGCAAGAAATAAACTGCAGGAACAGAGTGCGATGCTGTTGCTGCTTGTCGGAATATGTGTGTACGTGTGCGATGCTGTTGCTGCTTGCTTGTATGGAATATGTGTGTACGTGTGTGGTACAAATAATATTCAAATACGAGAAAAAACGAGTTGTAAGGAAAACATTTGATTTATCCACGTAATTATTTAAATAAAATTTATACTGAGGCGTGGATAATGCTAATATGCGTTATTTCCCTTAGTGTAGCTAATAGCTACTAGCTATACAAATAAATTGGTTACTGAACAATCAAACTAAGTAGTCGAATGAAAATTATATAAAATGTTAACTTTTTAGAAAGCTACAATTAATTCTGTATTTTATCTTAAAACATGCCTCATTTTGTTAAATTTTTAAGGTTTTTGCTTACTCTTCTTAAATTATTGCTCATAAAATCAGTAAATAATTTATACTTTTAAAAGTACATTATACATCCTATGGCTGAACGAATAAACGTTAAATGTCAAAAGTAACATTAAACCTACCTTATAATTGTATCATGGTTCCGAATAATAAAAAAATAATAAAGAAACAAATAAAAGTCATTTCGAACGTCTCGAACAATTAAAGAAATACAGACGATATAAAAAAACCAATGAAGTGAAGTCTTTGCTGCTTTGCTTCAATCATTACTTCAATAAATTCGAATAAACAACTGTTTGACATTTGCCTATGCTGTTAGCGATTGGAATCGCTCTACAAAAAACCACTGAAAGTCAACGAAACTTAACGAAACTGTTGCAATTCCAATTATGGTTATGCTCATATATTAACATGGAATCGCTTTCATTTTGACAGATTCGTCTTTCAGCATGTGGCTATTAAAATCAGGCCTTCTTGCCAAAACTCTTCTTTTAATCCATGTTCAAATTTCTGACCTCAAATGTTTGATTCCGCTTCCTTATCCTTGTCCTACTTCTTTAACCGATCCTTTTCCTAAATCTTGTTCTAAGTGTGTTCAAATTCTTGTTCTATTCCTTGTCCCATTACTTGTCCTTATCCTTTTTCCAATATTGTCCTAAATATTGTTTTAAGTGTGTCTTAATCTTTGTCCTAACCCTTGTACTAATCCCCGTAATAATCCCTAATCCTTGTCTACATTCTTGTCCAATACTTGTTCTTGTTTTTATATTTATCAATTTTTAATTTTTATTTTTTTTTTTTGCTTTTGCATTTTGCATTTATGTTACTTAAAGAGATATCCTGAGAAGTCTCATGACTGTATTACTTTTTTTATTTTTATCATGAGACCGAAAACCTCAGCTTCGCTATTCTTCCATACAATTTTCCGTAGCGCCATTAGTCACAGAGTAAAAATTTCATGCAACGTTTTTTAACTGTTGTTGCATTTTTACTGCATTAACTGGTTGCCTCTGGGATGTCGTGGCTCCAAAATTTTTATTTTTATTTTCGTTATAAGTGCAAAGAAGGGATATTTGTTGTCTCATTGTCATTTTTTTATGGCAAGTAATAATTACTTGCACCAATATTGCATTTTTATTGCAAAAGCTGTTACCTCCGTGACCAGACGATGTGATAATATACTTTTTGATTTTTGGTGTAGGCCTTAGTACAAATCTTATATTTTTGTATTATAATAAATACCATATGGCATCTACTCACCATGTAATAATTCCATACAACGCCGTTGCATGATCGCTACATTTTTAATCTTGGAGCGACTCTTTCGACGACCCAATTGAACGACGTATTGAACTTTTTGTTTATTTTTGTCGTGAGGGATAAGAACCATCCTTTACTGGCGTTTAATAATTTTAATCTTAGAACCTATGTTATAAGTATATAGTGTGCTATAATTTCATGCATATAATAAGTGATCACAGAATAAGTCACAAAATAAGAATATGGAAATAACACTGTTCAACACAATAAAAATAACAAGGTTCTGACAACGGATTATGAAAAATTCTACGAGAAACATTTTTGTGGAACATTTTAATTTTTTGGAGCATTTTACTTTTCCAATTGAGGAGTACAATCCTAAAATTTTAGCTCTAAATATTGAAAAATGGCGGAGTACATAATTTTTTTCTGAAAAAATACATTTTTGCTGGATTTTCACATATTTTTCAATCCCATATTTTTTATAACGCCATCTATAACCGATAAAAATTATTAGAAATGTTGAAGAACTTCTCAACAAACATGAAACAATCGGTTAGAAGTCTTGTACAACTAGGATTTTCAGCGTGGGGTAATGAGATACCCCATGTGACCCCTCTGTGGTCTGGCTTAGGTGTGGCCGCTAATGGTTAAGTAAGGAAATTAAATTGATTTGTGAAATACTTGGTGTGTGAGCATTGAATAATGTATTTTAAGTTTTAGCGAAAATGTCTTATTGTTTAGAAAAACATGATTGTACGCATTTTTTTATTTATAGATACAAACTAACCCCCTAAAAACTTGTTATGTGCGAAATTTTAATACCAATTCTAAATTAGTACGAAATTAACCTTAAAACGCATTTTAAGTTTTGACTTATTTCTGACAATTAAGTATATTTTATGACAAATATTTTTATGGAACATTTAAATCCGTTATATGCTTGTTCTATTAGTTATATTTGACCTCTATCAAAAAAGGATCAAAATAAACCCATACATTGAAAAGTTAGAGGCGGCTTGGCGGCCTCGGTAGTCGAGTAGGTAGGTCCCGGGTTCGATTCCCGGCCAGGGCATGATCCTTCGCTTTAAACCTTTCCAAATTTTCTATCCTCATTTCTTATCAAGTGAAATCAAAATCATCAATATTTACGACTTGAAGTTTTAGTTGATGGTAGAGAAAGTTTGTGGATGAGATTGGTTTATAACTTGAATTGACTGAGGTAAAGGCATAACACTTACCTCTGATTCAAATTCACATGTTTCTTTGGCTTTCCACCACGCTTAGAGCATCCTACACGTATTTCACTTGATTGCCCTTTCCTTCCCACTAATCTATCACCCCATCTCGAACCAAGGCAGACTTGACTGATAGGTATTCCACCTGAAATCCTTGGCTCAGAGCTAAAAAAAAAACAAATAAATCTTCTGAACACATCCTTTACCCAAATTGTAAAGGTCACATGGTTTCCCATGACGATTCACTATAAGAATGTTCAAAGGGGGGAAATTTAAATCCCAAGCTAGGAAATTAAATTAAATTGATATCACACTCAGGTTTTAAAGATAAATACTTCACTCAACCACTATGCGAACTTCAATGTTATAAAACGTATTCTTAACAGAGTTAATAATATTTTTATTATTTTAACTTATTTTAACATTGAATTATGCACAAACCTTCGAAAATATTGCAAAAAATGTTAATTTAACATATCGCTCAAATAACTGAACTACAGTTTTTCAATTCATTCATTGTGAATATCGAAATTTCATTATTACATAGAAATGCAATATATTTTTAAAGTTGAATGGCAATTATAGTAAATTTCAATACATTTCCCAATATATTGGGAAATTAAAACCTCTCTTGTAGTCGAGGTTATTTAAGCATTGTTGTTTTTCAAGAAAATTCATCGATAACTATTTCATTCACACCTAAATCAAGTTTTATGCCACATTTGTTTAGTAATCCAGAGGTAGATACAATATTCAATCCCACAACCCTAGGGAGAGAATTTTTGAAAATTGTTCGCGATATGTTGCAACAAGCTTAGGATGAATAATTGATTATTTTACTCATATTGAAGAAGTCAGATTTTCACCTTTAGCTTTTCCAGGATTCACCCCAACTTAGACAAAATATTATTTCGAAAATGTGTCCGAAATATTCGAAATTTTTTATTTATACATATCATACTTACATTTAGCAAAACTCTTGTCCTTACTGTACGGAATCTATACTGCACTTTGGTTCTTTTCGACTATAAAATATTTCGATTGTACTGGCAGAGGGTTGAATTGTTGAATTGAATGAAAGCAACTACCCTTAGTTGCTATAATACACAACTCTTAGGTATGACTAGATTTTTTTATAGCAAACAGAACATTTGAGGTAATTACCGTTAGCAATAGGGGGTTATATCACTCCGAATATTGTAAAAGAGTTTTACTCTGCAGTGTGTATATTCGAAATTCACAATAAATAACAGAAAAAATGCACACAGAACATTTGGATATTCTTATAACATGTTATTATGATGGTAAGAATTTGTGCAGAGAAAATAATTCGAAAAATTGCGAAAAAATGTCGAATTCGACATTTATATTTAACGGTTAACTGACTTCTGTTGATAACAGTTTCTGTTTTTTTCGACTTAAAATAATAGCATGGAAACGCAATAACGGCTCAATTGTTTTTTAAATAAAGTTAATAATTGTGTCATAAAGGTGTCATAACTGTATTAAAAGGTAATAATTACGACATATACAGATGTATTCGCCGAAATTGCAGTTGACATTTTATTTAAAGATATGTATGTTAAATTTTTACATTAATAATTGGGATTCTTTCGATGAACTTTTTATAAAGAACCTTATAATCTTTGATATTTACTTAAATCATCAAAATAAAACAGTGTTCAAGACTTTTCTTAAATAATATATATATAAAAAAGGAGCTTATGTTTGTAAGACCGCAATAGACTCCTAAACTACTCATCCGATTAGCATGAAAATTTGTGTATAGAAGTTTTTTGGTACGGTGCGTGTTTTTGGGCTATCAATTTTGATCCACCTTGAACACCTGAAGGCGCTGTAGTACAAATTTTTTACAAAACTGCCTAAAACTCATAAACTGCTAATGCGATTAGAATGAAAAGTGGTATAAAGTGGGTTTTATGTACGTTGAGTGTTCTGCTGCTATCGTTTTCGACCTATCTTGAACACCAGAGGGCGCTATAGTACAATTTTTTTAAAAACCACCTAAAACTCCCAAACCGCTCATGCGATTAGAATAAAAACCGGTATATAGTAGTTTTCAGGTACGATGAGTTTTTTAGCACTATCTTCTTTGAACCACCTTGAACACCAGATGGTGCTGTAGTACAAATTTTTTACAAAATCGCATATTTTTAGCTGTTTCCTTAGGTTACATGTGCAAATATTTACAAAATATTAAATATTTCTTAAATTGAGTAAAATAAAAATAATTTCCGTTATTTTCACATCAAAAACATGAACATATCTTGAAAACTATGAAAAATTTTACTACAACGATATATTTAACGCAACATCGTTGCTCAAAAATGAGAAAAACACAATCAGAAATTTAATTTTGCGACTTTCGAGTCAAATATCTCCGCTGCTTTTGTACACATTTTGTTAAATTTTTTTTTTGTCTTAAAGCTTCATCAAAGTACTATGAAAACCTTATTGCAAAAATACCGTTATTTGAGTACACATATTTTAAATATTTTTTTCAAAAAAGGTCTGAAATTTTGGAGTTTTCCTCACAAAAAGGCTCAAAATTTGTTTTTGTTGTAAAAGTTATTTAAATTCAAATTCGCAAATATTCTACTCTATTTAAAAATTATAACATTTATAAGCAAAAAATATTTCAATTTTACGCAAAAATTAAAAACCATTTTTGTGATTCAAAAAGCAAGGCCTCACATACCCCTCGATTTTTTCGAGCAAAATTTTTTTTATCCAATATTCTGTTTTTATAATTTTGAAAAAATATACAAGCTAAAAAATTAATTTATTAGAAAAAATTATCTAAGTATCTCTTGCCAATCAAAAGTTATAGCCAATAATGTTTATCCAAAATATATATATAAAAAGCAAAACGCTGTCTGTGTGATGGCTGGAAACTTCAAAATTACTTAGCCGATAGAGCTGAAATTTTGGCAGTACATTTTTTTCAAGTACGAGATGGCTTAAATTTCTGTCACATCTCCTTTTACCGCCCACAAATCAATAAAAATGCTATATTTCCTACGGTTTTCGTCGATTGGGGTACATTTTGGTAATTTAGTCTGTATGCTTAGTGTCGGCAACTGTACTAAAACAGGGTAATGTCCATCTACTAGAAAACTGGGATGAGGATTATATAAGAGGGTGTGGCTCCGCCCATACAGTAAAATTTGTATTATCGAATAGCTTTGAAAGTAAAAGTAGCAATACTTACATACAAACTCAAAATGGAGTTACTATTTGGTGATCTCCTGCTACTGGGAAACTGTAACGGGCAGTGGAAAATAACAGTGGTGTCAAACAATGAGTCTAAGAAAAGTTTTGAATACACCTATTATGTTCCCATATAGTTGCAGGGTGCAGCAACGCGCGCTGGGAAAAGCTAGTATGATCTATTTTAAGTAATCATACGCAAAAAGATTTTCAAAAATATTTTTAATCTTAATATTTGAATACGGCCTTTCATTATTTATATTGAAATCAAATTTTTTTTGAGCTCTAGGCCAATCATGTTGACAACAAGACAACATGAAGAACAAAGAAGGCAACAACCAACAACAACAACAACAACAACAACAACGGCTCTTTACACTTTCACCCACTCAAGCTACTTAGGTTCTACTTATACTGCCAATATGCCGAGAAAGTTACCCGGAATTTATTTTTGGCAGAGAACGCTCGAATTTTTGTAACTGAGTTCTTATATACTTTTTTGATGCAAACTGTACCAAGGTTAACCTAGATCGTATCATACTTTTAGGTAGAACCTAAGTAACTTGAGTGGATCACAGTGTAAAGTTATACAAAGGCTACTGATGAGTTGGTGTAGCGGCCAATGAAACAGTCTGTATAGTCAAGCCGTGTGATTTGCTCTATACAGAGCCGTTGTTGTTGTTGTTGTTGGTTGTTGCCTTCTTTGTTCTTCATGTTGTCTTGTTGTCAACATGATTGGCCTAGAGCTCAAAAAATTTGATTTAAATTTTCAAAAATATTTTATATATTATTTCGTTTTCGAAATTATGGCACTGAAGAGTCCGGAATTATCAAGATTATAAATTATTGCCAAAGGAAAAGCAATCAAGTGACATCTAGAGTGCCATTCAAGAGTTATACCACTTGACTGCAGAGGACGCCTATTGAATGAATAGAGCACAATAGCATTTTAAAACTTATTTTAAAGCTTAACTGAATTTTTAAACAATTCACCCACGTTTTTAAACAACCACTACTCGTATCTAGATATTTTTATAAATTTAGAAAATGAGGTTATGACACCTCAACAAAGACCATTTGCATTCGATTTATTATAAAAGGTTGAAATTTTAAAAATATTTTTGCAAACATGTCTTATATTTAAATCCTGAACTCCACGAAGAAAAATTCACGGAATTCGGGTTGGTTACAATTTTTCGATATCCCGGAATTCACTGCCCTAGTAACTATTAAATATATACAATCCCTTGCGTTTCTAAATGATCTAAGGAACAATTATTAGAACATTTAAGTAAAGAATGAAAACTTAAGAAAATGTAAGCTTTAAAAATTTTATTTTATTTTATTTTTATTTTTTAATCTATAAGTACAGCTTATATTAAATTAAATTTCGCCATCTTAATTTATCAGTCTTAGTACAAAATATTAAAAAATAAATAGATGCGTCCAGAACAATGTGAACTAACCTCATTTATTGCCGCGTAAAAAGTTCAATAACTGAAATATATGAAATTTGGTCCTGTCAAAAATTAAAAGAAAATTAAAAATTTCTTAGATATAAAATCGAAAATGTTTTCAATAAACCTGGAACCATGTTGAGCGTCATTTTCTTGCAAATCCACACCACGTGCTTCGGCATCCTTTTTCCGAGCAGGCAGCTCAACAACAATAGTGTCCACAGCAGAAACTGGCTTAAATTTTGACAGCTCTTCTTCCATCTTATTATAGCTAAAGGTAACAGTATTGTCCGGAGCTTTGGTGCTGGTGCTACGACTTTTACCTAAACCTAGCAAAAGTTCCTCACCTATTCAAAAAACGAAATTCATGATATTAAATTTCTCTTTATATAACTTATTCCTATTAAAACACTCACCCATATTCTCCAACAAGTCATCTGTAAGCAGCAACATTCCGCCTTGCTCCTGCGCTGGTAAGCCAATGAGGAATCCATCCAATTTCAAGCGCAGGTTTTCATTGCCCTTCTGACGTTGATCGTAGTGTAGATCGTAATCGTAGTCCTGATCGAAGAGCTCTGTTAGAAAGCGCGAATGTTGTTTATGCACCAGCGTCGGTACAGTTGTTGCCCACTGCAATTGGAGCAGTAGCAGCAAAGCAAACACAAACAATCGGTGTGTAAATTTGCACATTCTTATTGCGCAATATTTTGTCGGAACTTTAACGAATCTTGTGCTCAATGCAGCAGCTATCTGCAAACTGATCGGTGTTGCTGTTGGTTGGATGGCAAGAAGCATTCTTTTGCGTGGTTCTGGAAAAGACAGGTTTTTCCAGTATCATATTGGTAGGTAGTACTCTGCTGAACTTCCTACTAGCTATGAATTTTCCACAGCTATTGACCATAATTTTCTTTCTTTATTATTAATATTTTCCTTCTTTTTTTTATATTGACTGGTTTTTATTGTTTCTTCTATGTTGGCTGATAGGTGTGGAAAACTCTTCCGCATTCAAGGTTCAAATTAATGCTTGATTAAATGAAAAATCGAAGACTTTATAGAATATCGAAGTGAACCATTTCATATAATATTAAAAATTGATGTTGTTATTGTTTTCTCCATTAACATACTTGGCCTAAAGCTCAAAAATTCGTTTCAATATAAAATAATATAAGTTGCTTATAGTATAAGTTAATATAAAAATTGAGGTAAATAAGTCCACCATAACCTCTATAACTTACTTAACCCCATCCTTGGAAAAGAATAGAAAGCGAAAGAATTATAAAAAGGATACAACTTAATAAAAATGTAAAAAAATGTCATTGTATTAAATTCCTGAAATTTAATTAAAAACATTTTTTACTAAACTGAAAATTTTAGAAAAATTTATTTCGTATTTAAATGTTCTTACCTCGCTTAAAGCACCTTTTTTGCAGTTAAATACGTTTCTAAGCACTTTATACAAGGTTGGGCAAAAGTAATCACACTATTGAAACACCCTATAGCTTTTGCAAATGGCGCCAAATGTCAATACGATGTTGGCATTTGTGAAGTAAACAAACGCAGAATACAAATCGACAAGCCATGAATCGGTTCATTCCACAAGAACGCGGAATAATTGTTCCCATTTTTTTTGCGCAATAATTTGTCGGTTGTCTTGGCGCAGCGTGAATCTCGTCGCAGATTTCCTGTCCGTCCGACACCAACTGGTCAAACACTGCGGAGTTTGGCCACTAGCCTTGAAGTGACTGGGACAACACGAGATCTTCCCAAGGCTAGCCGGGCAGCCGTTCGGCTGAGAATATCGCTGTTGTTACCCAAGATGTCGAAGAAGAGCCCGGAACATCAACCAGACGACGTGTCATGTAATTGGGCATTAGCCGGCGGTCTCTACGCAGAATTTTGGTGAAAGATTTGAAGATGTTCCCTTACAAAATGCAGATAGTGCATCACAGCTGTTAGCTGTTGACCGCCAACCGCGTGTAACCTCTGCTCAAGCCATCCTGAATCTCAACGAAGATGTGGACGATTTTTCATCGAAAATTATCAGAAGTGATGAGGCTCATTTCTATATTTGCGGTTACGTGATTAAACAAAATAATCGTTTTTGGGCACCGAAAATCCGTGTATAACCCACGAAGAACCATTACACCCGCTGTAATTAGTTACTGTATGGTGTGCTTTTTACGCTGGAGGTGTCATCGGGACATTTATTTTTTTTTTTTTGAGAACGCCACGGACCAAACGACGACTGTCGACGGCGCAAGCTACAGAGCCATGATTACTGAATTTTTTCTTCCTCAATTGGATGAATTGGGACTGGAGAACATGTGCATCAACAAGACGGTGCAACGGCGCACATTGCTTGAGCTACAACCGATATTCTGAAGGAAGCATTTCCGGGTCGCTTAATCTCTCGTTTTGATCATGGCACTGGCCGGCCAAATCACCCGATTTAACCGCTCCAGACTTATTTTTATGGGGTTTTTCAAAGACGCGGGTGTACGTCAATAAGTGTACGTCAATAACTCTTCAAGCTCTTAAGAAGAATATTCGCAAAAAAATTCGCCACAAAGTTCTGGCAAGTGTAATGGAAAATACCATAAAACGAGCCCATATGGTCATCAACTCTGGCGGCGGCAACTTGGCCGATATCATCTCAACTTGATGGAATAAATTCTAATGGATTGAATAAACAAACTTCACAAGCAAAACCAACGTTTTTCATTGAAAAAGAATTACTGCGAAAAAACACTGGGTGATTGCTTTTGCCCCACCTTGTATTTTACTTGTTAGGCTAGTCAAATGAGAGCGAGTGTGCTTCATAAAGGCTTTCGTGGAGCACCTTATTGAAGTTCAGACCAGTGTTGCCAGATTGAGATAAATTTCCCTAATTGAGGTAATTTTCAAATCATTTTTTGGGCAGAGGTAAAAAAGGTAATTTTTGATCAAAAGTGGTTAATTTTGCGAAAATAATAATTTATTTAGACTTGTTAATGTTTTGAGTTATTTTCAGTACCGTTACCTCTCTGAACATACTCACAATCAGTTTAATATTCTTGTGAATCATCCTGTGTAGCAATCAAAAAGAAATCTGAACCATCCATCTCTAGTTGCTGAACAAAGATCCCTTTTACATTGGTCAAGAATTGAAAGCAATTTTTCGAATTGAATTGGCTGAGAAGAAAGGGGGAAAAATTGATGGTTGTGTTGTACCGTCAACTTTTTGGGTTCAAAAGAGAACGTCAAAACATTGCTTTCAATTGCAACCAATGTTAAAGGCGTAAAAGAAACAAGTGAATTAAATTCAAAAATAGGCAAACAAAATAATCGGTAAGTCCCGGTTTATACACGTCAAGAGTTAACTGTCAACTTGTTGGTGAGAGATAAATATATGTATACTAACAAAAAAATTATAACGGTTCTTAATCATTTAAAAATTGTTTAATAGTTTTATTTTGGGAAAAGGTAAATTTTCTCCGAAAGCGGTAAATTTTTTTCCAAATAGGCAACACTGGCTCAGACAGCTTTCAATAAAGCTTGTGAGAGCGAGACTGTTTATGTGAGAGTGGATTTTATCAATAGAAATCAAGCAACGTCAAAAGTTGGCCTTCGATGCCAATTTGAGACCAGGTTCGAACACCGGCTGACACAGCCAATTCCTTCGATTGAAATTAATATATCTCTCTCGGCCTTCACTTCAGAGATTTAACAATTCCATGTAAAGTGAGGTCCTGTTCTCGATCATTTTGTTCCAAAGATTTAAAAACACGAACAATACAATTCGTTCAAGGGCTTACAAGGACTGAAATGGACAATTCAAATTTTTTTTTAAGTTTTTTTTGGAAAATTGCACTGTAAAACGTACGAGTGAAGGCGAAAATCAAAGCAATTCATGATATACAGAGAGGTATCGTCAATATTGCTCTGATTGCCCTATTAACCCGTTTAATACAACCCTAAATTATCGATAAACATTTACATCGGTTCTTAGTTACCTAATGAAATAACCATTTTCAGGAGTTTCATAGATATATTTTCAGGATTTCATATTTATATCAGGATTTCAATAATTATATATTTTGCAGTCTCATATGAATCCGAACTCAACCACATCACACGGTGAATTATATCCATGTTGTACTTCCGTTTATGCATAGATAGGCCAAGTGGATTTACGTGTTAGTAAATATCGCAACCATTGTCAATAATATTACCAAAAATAAATCAAACATAGACTATCAAGTTCGGCCGTAGCCTCCCGTTATCAGCCGAAGTTATGATCAAAGTGCTAATTCAATAGTGATTTAAAAAAGTTAATTTCTAATGAACTTAATTCAGGCCTCCTAATGAAATGGGGCTCAGTCTAAATGGCCTTGCTGGTCCCCTCTGCCCCTTCTCATACTAATATACTAAACACAGCAAATATTTCAGTTAGTAATATCTTTTACTTTCTCACGGCTTTATACCGAATAACTTTGGCTTTTCTACTAGAAACATATGGTAGATTTAATAGAGTCAATAAAGGATAAAAATTAATTTAAATCATAACTCATAATTCAGCTTGTAACAATAAAAATTATTGCTTTATATTCTACAAAGGCATGACATATATATTTATCATTAATTCTTTGGATTAAAAAATGTTTAAATCAATCAATACCAAAACAAAAAACTACATACTTAATTATAATAATTTTAAAATACTCCATAAATTGCAGGTTAGCTGCGGTAAATCCACAATTCCACATAATATGTGTATAAATAACAATTTAAAACAAAAATTCAACACAGTTTTCTTTCTCTTACCAAGGACTACATAACAGTTTTTACTGTTCTCAACAAACTAAGGATGAAGATGGCAAACAAACTTGGTTACAAGTATTTCTTTAGTGTTCAAGAAATAATCTTTAGTGTCATTGGCATAGATATAACAGCCAAAGAGAAATCTGTGAAGTATCCATTTCTACTCGTATTTCCTATAGCGAACATGTTTGTGTTGATGGCTGCATGTCTAGCTTATTGCTGGGATAATCGTCAGGATACAGACAAATTGACTGATGCCTTGAATCACGTTATAATGATGGTTGTTGTAATGTATAAGCTAGGAATATATGTCAGTAATCAGCGGCAAGTACAGAAGTTGATACACAATATATGCGACTTATCAAGAACGGGTATAGAAGCATCTTTTCCATATATTGCCTAAAGTAAAACATTAAAGTTAAAATATTTCTTCTAGACAATGAGGAAGAACGTGCTGTTATAAGTGGCTTAAATAAAACGGCATCATATTTTTCAGCCGCATACTTAGGGGCTGCATACAATACTCTTATTTCAGGTTTTATTTCGCCACTAGTTATAATGTTAGTCATCTATTCGAAAACTGGAGAAGTGGTGCCAATACTACCCATAAAAGGAAAGTAGGTGTTTTTACTCACTCCATATACAATGATTGCTCTTTCTATAGCCGCTTTTATTACAGTTTTTATATCGACTACTCCGAACTCTGGGTTTACTTTTTACTTCTGTTATGGATCCTTGTAGCCGTTTATATTGTCTCGACTTCTACTATTGCTATTGAAACGCTTTACGTCTGGTTTGTTCAAAATACAAAAGCTCAATTTCAAATACTTAATATAAGAATGAAACGTGCTGCCAGTCTCAAAAATGATATGAATACCGCTATTATTGAATGTATACGTTTTCATCAACGAATTATCGAGCTTGCTCTAGACTTTAACCTTATCTATCGACCCATTATTTTTATGCAATTCGCTATGAGTTGCCTTCCACTTTGCTTCATCGGTTTCCAACTTACAATGGGTTCAGGCAATTCTATGTACTACGCTGCATATGTGACCAATATGATTTTTCAGCATGGATTGTATTGTGTTGGTGGTCAAATCGTTCAAAATGAGGTAAGTTATAGGGTAACTTACTCCTTCAAGGGAGGGAGGTATTTTTTTGTATTTTCTTTGATATCTATTCATTTTCAGAGTCTTAGTGTATCCGAAAATATTTACGCATCTTTTCCCTGGGAGAGATTGTCTAAGAAAACTAAAACAACACTACTTCTTACAATGTTGCGAGCTCAGAAGGCATGTAATCTGACTGGTATATTCTTTGTGGTCGATATGGATCTGTTTGGGTGAGTATATCTTGCTTAAAAGTTAAAGAACTTCATCTTTAAGATATGTATTTTTTATTTCTCAACAGGTTCTTAGAACTACAGTTTCCTATGTTACCATTCTTTGGACATTAGATGCTAATTCGAAAAAATAGAAACGGTTCCGCCTTGAAGTTTTCACTTAATGTGTTTTAAAATTAGGCTTGATGGAGCAAAATAATCAAATTTACGAATATATTATTTAAGATATTATTCATATATATTCAAGGATATTAAAATGAAATGTAAGGAAAACAAAAATTTAATTTTATTTAACTTACAGTTGGTTCGGATTTGACGAGTATACAGAATACACTCTTAAGAATAAAAAAAAATTCTTATACGATTCTAATGCTTCTTCAAAGCATGTTTTGAAGATATCTGATCCGATCAAATACGGTATCAAAATCTTCAAAACTGTTGGTATTAAGTCAGAAAATGAAGCAGGAGCAATGCAATTAAAAAAAAAGAAATAGTAGTGTAAAAATTTCACATTGAAAGTTTAATAGAAAATTCGGATCATACTTGCATCTTTAAAATGAAGGTTCGTAGGTCAAAGTTATTAAAAAAAAAAAAAAATAATTTGTAGCGAACTCATGTAAATTATTAATTTTATATCTTGGGATAAAAGTTCGAATAATGCACATAAAAATGCACATAAAAGTATATGTTCTATATCCTTTGGTTTTAATGAGTTATCTAGTATTATGTGGTAACCCAGATATTTCTGTAGCGTTTGAACAAGAGCGGGACACTTTCTCAGGAGGTGCATCGCATATTCCTCGTCCTCCACACAAAACCTACAAATGTCATCACTAAGAATTCCCAGTTTTGTAAGAAGTTCTGTAAGCAGTCCTGTAATGATTCTAAGATCATTCTATGTTAGCTTCATGTATTCTTTGAATCTCTTTAGGTCGTATGTCCCTATGCAACTAGGAGATATAAGCTTAGAGTGCCTTAACCCTTGTATGTTTCTTCAGTATTTTCCTCTTTATTTTTCTTCCTCTTTTTTATTAAAAGAGAGAGGGCTCCTTTGTCCATCCCACAGAATGATGCCACTTTGACCCCTCTACGGCCTCTAGTTTAGGAGATATGAGCAAATGAAGTTTAGCATTTTTTTTTTTCATTGTAAAATTTGAATCTCGTATCGCAAAAGGACAAGGTATCAAACCAATTCCGTTTGATTTCTGTGAAATGTTGAGCACATTTTCCGCTTTTCTTTAAACTTTGCTCCATTAGAGCCCAATAACGCTCTATTGGTCGTAGCTTAGGAGCATTTGGCGGATTTTCCTCTTTTTCAACTTTTTTTTGTCCTTAAGCAGCTTTAATGTTGTTGTGTCGTAATGAGCTGAAGCCAGATCGGGCCAGAATATAGTCGGCACTTTGTGCTGCTTGTAGAATGGTATGAGCCGTTTCTGGAGGCACTCCTTTTGGTAAATTTTGGCGTTAATTGTCCCTATTGTGACAAATATTTTTGATTTCAGGCCACATGAACAAGTCGCCTGCCAAATAAGAGCCTTGCTTCCGAACTTTTCGACTTCTACCGTCTTGACGGAGTCATAGACATCCTCATCTTTTAGCTTTCGCATAATATTGGGGACCAGGAAGTGTAGAAAAGTCAATTTTTTAAATACGTTTTGTCATCTATAACACACATTGAATTTTTTCCTTGTTAAGACGACGACTTGCGTACTCTTTTTTCCCCTTTTTTGTTTTTTGTTTTTCAGTCCTTTCGGTGCTTTTTGGTTTTTATGTCTTTAAATTGTTGCTCTGCTTCACACTTTGTATCATTCTAACCGTTGATTTAAATTTTTTTGCTTAATTCCGGACTGGTATCGAATGATTCTTCTTTATCAAGCTCAACTTTAGCTCCAAATCGGGACGATGTGGACCTTTTTTTCGACCACTTTTTGGTAAATTCGATAGAGTGGCGTGTTCGCCATAACGTTCCACCATACTTTTGATGGATTTGTGTGATACCCAAAGAACTAAGATATAAGGAAGTGATGTATATTTTAGTTCTTTGGTGATACCTTCTACCGTTTTGCTAGTATACGATATGAAACTCCTCCTGTACAGTAATTGTACAAAATTTGTTTTCGCCTTTTTAATAAAATTTGCGCCATTTTGAATATAGCGACAAAAAGTAAACAAATGTTTTCTAAAGCTTGAAATGCACTCTTATTATCGGCATGCGCAAGGTTGCATACATACTGATGCATTGAGAGAAATTCTGTGGAAAAAGTGGGGAGTTTCTTTTCGATACAGTCCTTATTGGCGCAACGATAAACAATATGGAACGAAAATGAAGGTGAAGTCTTTGGGCGCATAATAAAAATACAAAAAAATATTAGGATAAATGAAAAAATAACAGAAGGATGAGGATAAGGTTTGGTAAAGTCAAGAATAGAGACAAAAATAAGGAAACGTCACGTCAAAACCTACGGATGTGCCCACGACACAGTCAACTCCTTTTTTTATCCCGCGCAACTCCAGGTGTTCTCCTAGTATCATATGTATTTAACCAAATGAAGCCAAAACAGTATGAAATCAAAAAGTTGATAGTTATTTAATTATTAATAAATTATATTAATATTTTATATTCTACAAAAAATTGTGAGTTTATCAGTAATTCTGAAGGTTAAAACGGTTTTGTAAATCTATTCATATCAAAACAAAAAACTACATACATAATTATAATAATTTCAAAATACACTATATAATTGTAGGTTAGCTGCGGTAAATCCACAATTTCACATAATGTGTGTATAAATAATAATTTCAAAATTAAATTCAAAGCAGTATTCTTTCTTATACCAAGGACTACATAACAGTATATAGTGCTCTCAAAAAACTAAGGATGAAGATGGCAAAAGAACTTGGATACAAGTATTTCTTTAGCGTTCAAGAAATAATCTTTAGTGTCATGGGCATAGATATAACAGCCAAAGAGAAATCTGTGAAGCATCCATTTCTGCTCGTATTTCCTTTAGCGAACTTGTTTGTGTTGATGGGTTTTTGTCTAGTTGATAGCTGGAATAATCGCAAGGACACAGACAAATTGACTGATATTTTGAATCATGTTGTAATGGTGATTGTTGTAATTTATAAGCTTGGAATCTATATCGTTAACCAGCGGCAAGTACAGAAGTTGATACACAATATATGTGACTTATCAAGAACGGGTATAGAAGCAACTTTTCCACATTTTGTCATATTCTATATTCTATATGCCATATTCTAGAACATTAAAGTGAAAATTATTTCTTCTAGACGATGAGGAAGAGCGTGCTATTATAAGTGGCTTAAATAAAACGGCATCATATTTTTCAGCCGCATATTTTGGAACTTCATACAATACACTTCTTTCCGGTTTTATTTCGCCACTAGTTCTAACGGCAGTCATCTATTCGGAAACTGGAGAACTGGTGCCAATACTACCAATAAAAATAAAGTAGGTATTTTTACTCACTCCAACACAATGATTGCTATTTCTTTAATCGCTATTATTACAGTATGTATATCGACTACTCCAAACTCTGGGTTTACTTTTTTCTTATGTTATGGTTATTCGTATCCATTTATATTGCCTCGACTGCTGCTATTGCTATTGAAACGCTTTACGTCTGGTTTGTTCAAAATACAAAAGCTCAATTCCAAATCTAATATATAAAATTCTTCTGTCACGGGGTGCGTGATCGAACTCCTCCGAAACGGCTCGACCGATTTTCGTGATCCTTAGCGAGGATATTAGTCAGGGGTGAGAATCGAACAACATCTATTTTTCATCCCCCTAAAATAAGGGGGCGTGGCACCTCCCATACAACCCAAATCTACGGTAGCGAATAGCTCTGAAGTTATAGGTCGGATAGCATCGAAATTCGGTGTTCTACCTCAATTTACAAGAGCCGTTCCACAGGTAAAATTTTATGGGCGTTGGACGTGGGGCGTGGCACTTTTTCAGCAGACCAAATTTTCGGTATAACTTTCGAGCTATAAGTCACACATTAATGCAACTCGGTTAGAACGTTCTATTTAGTTGTGTCTTTCGACTGGCAAAATTGAGCAAGTATAGGCCAAAGGGGTGTGGCACCGCCCATACAATTCAAATTTATGATATCGAATAGCTTTGGAACTAAATGCCGTATAATAATGAAATTCAGTACGGAGTTGCCACTTGGTGAAATATTTCTACTATAAAACTGGGATGGGCTTTGGAAAAGGGGGTGTGGCCCCGCCCATACACTTTAAATTTTTGATATCAGATAGCTTTGGAACAAAAAGTCGTATAACAACGAAATTCAGTATGGAATTACTATTGGGTGATATCCATCAACTAGAAAACTGAGACGTCATTGAACAAGGGGGTGTGGCTCCGCCCATACAAGCCAAATTTGCGATATCGAATAACTTTGGAATTATGGGTAGCATAGCCTCGAAATTTGGTTATAAATTTACACGAGTCGTTCCACTTAGAAATAGAGATAGCGATAGAGATAGAGATAGAGATAGAGATAGAGATAGAGATAGAGATAGAGATAGAGATAGAGATAGAGATAGAGATAGAGATATAGATATAGATAGAGATAGAGATAGAGATAGAGATAGAGATAGAGATAGAGATAGAGATAGAGATAGAGATATAGATATAGATAGAGATAGAGATAGAGATAGAGATAGAGATAGAGATAGAGATAGAGATAGAGATAGAGATAGAGATAGAGATAGAGATAGAGATAGAGATAGAGATAGAGATAGAGATAGAGATAGAGATAGAGAAAGAGATAGAGATAGAGATAGAGATAGAGATAGAGATAGAGATAGAGATAGAGATAGAGATAGAGATAGAGATAGAGATAGAGATAGAGATAGAGATAGAAATAGAGATAGAGATAGAGATAGAGATAGAGATAGAGATAGAGATAGAGATAGAGATAGAGATAGAGATAGAGATAGAGATAGAGATAGAGATAGAGATAGAGATAGAGATAGAGATAGAGATAGAGATAGAGATAGAGATAGAGATAGAGATAGAGATAGAGATAGAGATAGAGATAGAGATAGAGATAGAGATAGAGATAGAGATAGAGATAGAGATTGAAATTGAGGTTGAGGTTGAGGTTGAGGTTGAGATTGAGATTGAGATTGAGACTGAGTTTGAGATTCAGATAGAGATAGAAATTATTTCCGCTACGACAGCAACGCGTCGGGTACCAGCTAGTACTTAATATAAAAATGAAACGTGCTGCCTGCGTCGAAAATGATTCGGATATGAATACCGCTATTATTGAATGTATACGTTTTCATCAACGAATTATCGAACTTGCTCTAGATTTTAACCTTATCTATCGCCCCATTATCTTTATTCAATTCGCCATGAGTTGCCTACCACTTTGCTTCATCGGTTTCCAACTTACAATGGGGACTGGCAGTTATACGTACTACGGAATGTATATAATCTCTGTGACTTTTCAGACTGGAATGTATTGTGTTGGTGGTCAAATCGTTCAAAATGAGGTAAGTCGATGGAGCAGTCAGGTGTTATACAAAATTAAATTTTATTTTGTTTTTGGTTTTTTCTTTGATATCTACTCATTTTCAGAGTCTTAATGTATCTGAAAGTATTTACGCATCTTTTCCCTGGGAGAGATTGTCTAAGAAAAATAACACAATGCTACTACTAACCATGTTAAGAGCTCAGAAAGCATGTAATCTGACTGGTTACTTCTTTGTGGTCGATATGGATCTGTTTGTCTGGGTGCGTATATCATGATTAAAATTTAAAGAACTACAACCTTAAGATATGCATTTTCTTTTTTTTTCCCAACAGGTTCTTAGAACTACAGTTTCCTATGTCACTATTCTTTGGGCATTAGATGCTAATTCGAAAACATAGAAATGGTCATACTTTCACATAAGAGCACCCTTTACTTTGGCAACCCAAAATTTAGTGCCTCGCTAAAAATTAAATTGCACAAAAATTATAAAAAATATCGAGTTTTTTTCTTATTGAATGGATAAAATATCAAAATTTGTTAAAAAATTACTGTTGTTGTTATATGTCATGTTAAAGTAGAGCAAGAAAAAAATGTTTTGTGCGTCATCTGAAAATAAAAAGCAAACCGGACATACATATATGTTAAATGGTACTAGAATTAAGAGGGTCGTTACAAAAATAACGGAACTGTCCAAATATCCAAATATCAAGATTTCGAAAGAGAGGTATTTTTTAAGAGCTAAGATACGCTTCGCTCCGTTGTTTTTGGAGCTAACCTCATGATTCTAATACCGATGAGAATGACTGGTGTTTAAGGTATCCGCGATTACCTTATTCCTTATAGCGATTATTATATCCAATCGCGAAAAAGTAGCTTCGAGATAAAAGCATTTAAAGTTATGGTAAGTGTTTTCGAAATAATAGTGTTTAATTACGATTGGTTTGAGAAGTTTTTCCGATGCATTTCGGTATTGACAATCATGACAAAAAAAATGTCCATCAATATCGGATTTCCGGTTTCCGATAAATTAGGTGGAAAGTGACCGAAGACGTGGTTTTCAAACAAGGTCCTACTATATATCTATTTGAAGAAAAAACAAACAAAATTTTTGAAAAAAAAAAACAATTTTTGAAAAAAAAAAACAAAAACTAGAAGCCTAGAGAAGTATACCCTCCACATCATCAGTTGACTCTGGATATCTGTCACTAGATTCCCGTTTTCATCCTTGGTCTTGAAACCATCGGCCAGGTGTCTTATTTTTTCGAAAAATTTTCGGACCTCATTCCTGTCACCATGCATCTCAATTTTCTCGCACTCATGCTTCTTCGCTTCTCTTTTCTTTCGCGTGAAAATGCGTATCTCTTCCCTCCTCTTCTCTTTGTAACGCTCCTTAACAGCAGGCGTTACAACCAACTGCAGGGGCTTTGTAGGTGTCTTACACTGCGTCCGACACTCCTGGTCTTGCCAGTGGTTTCGGCGAGGGCGGTGATAGCCAATCACCTCTTCGGTAGCCGTACGCATAGAGTGGGAAATGTGGTTCCACTGAGCTTATATATTGTCGATCGCAGAAGTGCTTTCTTGAAGCAGGGGTGAGTAGCGAAGTCTTTGGCTGTTCGTTTTGATTGCAGCTTTGAACCAAGGATTTCAGGTGGAATACCCTTTTCAGTCAAATCTGCCTTGGTTCGAAAATGGGGTGATAGATTAGTGGGAAGGAAAGTTAAATCAAGTGAAACACGTGTAGAATGTTCGAAGCGTGATGGAAAGCCAAAGAAACGTGAATTTGAATCATAACTTTAGGGTGGCAACTATTTAATTCAGAGAAAATGCTACAACAACGAAAAAAGATTGCATGGAATTTTTACTCTATGGCTACAAGCGCAACGGTAAATTTTTTGGAATGAAAATGAAGGTGAGGTCTGCGGGCACATGATAAAAATAAAAAAAAGTTGATGGATTAATTCTATGCAGTTAAGACAAAGTTAGTTAATGCAACACAGAAAAACACAACTAGTGTGAAGAATTCGGATATGAATTAAAACAAGAGTTTGGACATGAAGTAGGAAAATGAAAAGGACAAATAAAAGAATAACGGAAGGATGAGAATAAAACTGATAACAAAAGAAAGAATAGACACAAGAATGAGGACAAGGATAAAGAAACACAGTCACGTCAAACCCTACGGGTGTGTCCACGACACAGTCAACTCTTTTTTTTCGGAAAAGAAAGTATCCCGCGCAACCCCAAGTATTCTCCTAGGATCTTATGTATTTAGCTTCAAATTAAAAATTTGGTAGTTAATTTAATAAGAATAAATTTTATAGGAATTATATATTTTTATATTCTTCAAAATAAAATTATGGGTTTATCAGTAATTCTATAGGATCAAAAGGTTTTGTAAATCTATTCATAGCAAAACAAAAAACTACATACTTAATTATAATAATTTTAAAATATTCCATATAATTGTAGGTTAGCTGTGGTAAATCCACAATTCCACATAATGTGTGTATAAATTACAATTTAAAACAAAATTCAACACAGTATTCTTTCTCTTACCAAGGACTACATAACAGTATTTCCTGTTTCCAACAAACTAAGAATGAAGATGGCAAAAGAACTTGGTTACGAGTATTTCTTTAGTGTTCAAGAAATAATCTTTAGTGTCATGGGCATAGATATAACAGCCAAAGAGAAATCTGTGAAGTATCCATTTCTGCTCGTATTTCCTATAGCGAACTTGTTTGTGTTGATGGCTGCATGTCTAGCTTATTGCTGGGATAATCATCAGGACACAGACAAATTGACTGATGGCTTGAGTCATGTTATGATGATGATTGTTGTAATTTATAAGCTTGGAATCTATATCGGTAACCAGCGGCAAGTACAGAAGTTGATACACAATATATGTACCTTATCAAGAACGGGTATAGAAGCAGTTTTTCATATTTTTTTAGAGTAAAACATTAAAGAAATAATTATTTCTTCTAGACGATGAGGAAGAACGTGCTCTTATAGGTGGCTTAAATAAAAAGGTAACATATTTTTCAGCCGCATACTTAGGCTCTGCGTACAATACGCTCTGTTCCGGTTTTATTTTGCCACTAGTACTAACGGCAATCATCTATTCGAAAACTGGAGAATTGGTGCTAATAATACCCATAAAAGCAAAGTAGGTGTTTTTACTCACTCCATATACAATGACTGCTATTTCTCTAATCGCTCCTTTTACAGTTTTTATATCGACTACTCCAAACCCTGGGTTTACTTTTTACTTCTATTATGGATCTTTGTAGCCATTTATATTGTCTCGACTGCGACTATTGCTATTGAAACGCTGTATGCCTGGCTTGTTCAAAATACAAAAGCTCAATTTCAAATTCTTAATATAAGAATGAAACGTGCTGCCTGCCTCGAAAATGATACGGATATGAATACCGCTATTATTGAATGTATACGTTTTCACCAACGAATTATCGAGCTTGCTCTAGATTTTAATCTTATCTATCGCCCCATTATTTTTGTTCAATTTGCAATGAGCTGCCTACCACTTTGCTTCATCGGTTTCCAACTTACAATGGGTTCAGGCAATACTATGTACTACGCTATGTATGTGACCTCTATGACTTTTCAGATTGCATTATATTGTGTTGGTGGTCAAATCGTTCAAAATGAGGTAAGTCTGGGGGGAATCATGTTTTATACAAAATTAAATTTAATTTTGTTTTTGGTTTTTTCTTTGACATCTATTTATTTTTAGAGTCTTAATGTATCCGAAAGTATTTACGCATCTTTTCCTTGGGAGAGATTGTCTAAGAAAAATAAAACAATGCTACTACTAACCATGTTGAGAGCTCAGAAGGCATGTAATTTAACTGGTATCTTCTTTGTGGTCGATATGGATCTGTTTGTCTGGGTGCTTATATCTTGCTTAAAAGTTTAAGAACTACATCTTTAAGATATGTATTTTTTTTTTCAACAGGTTCTTCGAACTTCATTTTCCTATGTCACTATTCTTTGGACATTAGATGCTAATTCGAAGAAGAAATAGAAACGGTCCTGGCATGGAAATGGAGCCAAACATTAAAATTAGCAAAGATTTCTATTCTAGTTTTTTTTTAAATTTTATTTTTAAAATTAAATTTAAATAATTTTATTTTATTTCTAAATTTAAACTACAACTTCTGAATTTAAAAAAAAAAAAAATAGTGTGGCATTTGAGGCGAGAACTTATTTAACCCATTGCACTGCACTTAACTACAGTACAGCTGATATCTTAACAGTTTCTGAGCAAAAACAAAGAATTTGTAATCATTGTGTCGTTATTTAGTTTCACAACAACAATACCAAAATCTTCTGAAAAAAATTTGTGTGTGGTTTTTATTTTGCGTGCAAAATTTTCAGTTTGATTTGTGTCGCGAAAGCAGTGTGTAGGTAAGTTAACTAGTTTGCTAATATTTAAAACAAAATTTCACTTGTTTTTTTTTTTGTAATTTTAATTAATTATTAATAATAATAATTAATAATTAATTATTATAAAAAACGTATCAGTAAAGCGCACAAATAAAAATTTTATTTCAATTTAATTTTGTTGGTATTGTACACTAAAACTTAGTCTTTTATAGTTTATAATTTGAGAAACATAACAGTAATAAGCGTAACTTAAGTAGCTAGCTTAAAAGCACATTAATATAATTTAATTTATAATAACAGTATTTAATTAAAAGACAATGAAATTTATAATTTCATTTAATTATGTTTCAATAAATTAGAAAAAAATAAGATAAGTAGGAGATATATAGAAAAAGAAAAGAAGACGATAGATAGAAAAAAGGTTAAAAATTATAGATTTAATTGCATATGAAAATGATTATATATTGCACGCTTAAAGCTGGTTCTTGATACTATTTGTTTTAAGCAATTTGGAAGTGAATTCTAGAGCCTAATGGTGCTAATGAAAAAGTATCTACTACTGTTCAGATAGTTGTACGTTGGAACGATTAGATTGGTGGATCGAGAAGATTGTAAGAATTGGAGTTTCTGGTATAAATATGCAGGACTTTTACAATAAATTAGTTTATGTAGAAATATAATGTTTCGAATGTTTAAATAATTCATCAAACCGCAACCTAAAATGCCTCTACTTCTGACAGAAATGGGATCAAATGGTCAAATCTTTCAACATCATAAACATATCTAGCAGCATTGTTAAAGGCAACAAGAAGTTTATGTTGCAACTGCGAGTCCATATGGTTATACACAACGTCTGAGAAAGATATATGTGGCATAATCAATTGAAGCACAAGTCTCCGGAGGGTTGCAAGAGGAGCAAAGCGAGAAGAAATACAAAAATATCGTAATGTTCCGTATATTTTCCCCAACTACACTATTGATATGATCAGTACATTTTAGTTTGGAATTCAGTACAAAGCCAAAATTTTTTACTTTATTTACAAACTTCAACTGATCAGACCCAATGAATAACGGCGGGATATATACAAAGCTTGAGTCACTTCGCGCAATCGGTAACACTTTTGACTTTAGGGGATTTATAAGAAGCGAGTTTGCGGTAGTCCAGCTGTTTAGAGAGAGTAAGTCTAAATTCAATCTATAGCTTAAATCTTCTAAAAGACAAGATGGCCGAGATATATAAATTTGAATGTCATCCGCGTACGCATGTATAGAGGAATGTTTACAAATGGAGAAAACATCATTAATAAAAATAGAAAATAAGAGAGGTCCTAAAATAGACCCCTGAGGAACTCCCGTTACTATAGTTTTAAGGTTTGAGTATGAATCACAGACTTTAACTCGTTGCGTTCTACCTTCAAGGTAATGGGAAACTAATTTAACTGTACTAGCGCCAAAATAAAAATAATGTTCAAGCTTATTGCAAAGCAAGGTATGATTAATAGAGTCAAAAGCTTTAGAAAAATCAATAATGCAGAGAAGAGTTATAAAGTTTTGATCATATGCTATTCTAATATCATCAATTATTTTTAATACCGCCGTCGAACTCCAGCTCTGAAGCCAGACTGCAAGGGCGATAAAAGCTTATTATCATTTAGAAATTCTGCGATTTGATCAGTCATAATTATTTCAAGAACCTTACACAGGGCAGGTAATATACTAAGGGCCTGTAGTCCTTGGGTTCAGATGCGGACGCATTTTTTGCCACTGGGATTACCGTTTCTGCTTTCCACAACTCAGAAAATCGGGAACTAGTGAGTGAGTGGTTAATAATATGAGTTAAGGGCCCTAGTATATAAGAAAGGACAAGTTTAATAAACCTAAGAGGCATTCCATCGATACCTACTGCATTAGAGCTTAACTGCATTAAACATTTAGCCACATGATCTTCATTAACACACCGGAATTCAAACGAAGGAAAGTCAGAGTTATCTGGTAGTGTAAGCACTTAAAAATCGTTAATGGAGGTACTAGATTGATTGAGCTTCCACTGGACAAAAAAAAAGTCATTAAGCACATTTGGTTGTAAATTGCAATCTTTCTATGTGTTGCTAAAAACTCTTCGTTTTTTAATATTTTGCCATAGTTTCTTAAAATTAAGGTGAGGATTAAGCTTAACACTACAGTTTCCACTTTTCTTTTCCAATTTAATCATTTCAGTGGCATCATTACGCGCTCTTTTGTAATTTTCCCAGTTTACATTGGAACGGTTGGTTTTCCACTTAGAATGAAGCTTATTCCTTAACTTAATGGCACATATAACGCTACGGCTACGGTGTAAGGACAACAGCAATTATTAACTACTACTGTACGTAAAGGAACATTACGGTCAAACACAACATTTAATTTGTTCATGAAAACACTTAGTTTTTCGTCCACAGAGTCATACAGATAGCAGTCATTTAACCCCATACTAGACAGGTCACGAGAGAGAAATTCAAAGTTAATAGATTTGTAATCTAAGACATCCGTGGCGTAGTTGGTTAAAGTGCGTGGCCGCTATGTTAACGAACCTGGAAGCCCAGGTTCGAACCCCAGCAGCGACAGAAAATTATTTGAATTAAAATAATTTTTCTGTGCGGCCGCCACCTCTCTGCAGACAATGGCAAACCTCAGAGAGTAATCAAAATGCCATGTAAAGCTTCTTGAGAATAAGAACATTCCGTTCATCGCCGTTCGGAGTCGGCGTTAAACCTGTAGGTTCGTTTCTCGGTCAATTGTGTACAAACTTAATAACACGCACAGCACAATTGATGATAAGAAGCTAGGTCAAAGTCCTTTCAAGGGCTAAAATGGCCAGTTATTTATTTATTTTTATTATCTAAGACATAAAAAACTAATAAAAGTAGAAAAGTATAAAATTGACTGTACTCGTTTGAATACAACGGCAACATGCTTAAGTATAAAATAATTTTTTTTTTTTTTTTTTTAGATTTTGAAGAAGGTGTTGAGTAAGATATGACGCTATCAACCCTAACAAGACATAGTTGGTACTATTGAAGTTATCGTAAACCGAGAAATCAATTGCAACGAAAGCAATGACGATAGTGATGATCGGGTATGGGCACCACTACATTAAAAGCTTCTGTGTTCGTCTTTTGTCTTTTATTTGTTGTTGCAGTTTGTGTTGCTACATAAGCCTTTGCTCTCAGTTCTTGCTCTCAACGCTCCTAGAGCGCTCTCTGCCCATAGCTGGTGCTGATGAATCGTTGGCATCAAAGAAAACTCGGCAAGACTCGTTGGCATCAAAGAAAACTTGCAAAGCAAAGAAACCCTATCTAGCACAAATGCTTTCCATCGCCGAGCTCAATCTCTCAGCATAACTCTGAAATTTGTGAAAGATTAAATCGTATACGTGAAGAAATTTTTGTTCAAAGTGCCTTTGGCCTGATAACCTCCAATTCGATTATCTATGCAAAACAGAACAACAGGCACGAGTTTCAGTTTGATATCTCCGATTTGAAAAAGTTCTTAGGAGTTTAAATATTATCCGTCTATAATAAGTTACAGCTAGTGGTTGTAAGGGTTGCGGCTAGTGTTACAGGCTATTGTTACTTGTCTGACTTGTACTCCGGAAATCGCAGGTCGAATAACCTGATCCGTTAAGTTCATATGCTGTCAAAAATACCGTGTTACTGGAAGTGTCAGGGAAAACAGAACAAGAAAGTGTCCTTTGCCTAGCACGAAGGATATAAAATAAAAAAGATACAGTAGTTTCGACTATGTCGTAACACAAGACGTAGAATTATTCAATTCGCTTTTGATGACATCTTTTTTAAAAAATATTTAGCAAAATATTTATTCCATACACCTGAGCATATGACCTTTGAGAGAGTGCCGGAGAGGGTTAATATGTATGACCGCCCCCCATTAATTTTGTAAAAGGAGCATTTTTGCCTTTGACTTCTATTCCCTCCGACCACTCCTTAAGGAGGCTCCCATACAAATTTTATGGTTATTGTGTCGGAGAGGGTTAATATGTATGACCGACCCCCATTATTTTTGCAAAAGGAACGTTTTTGGCTTTGACACCTATTCCCTCCGACCACTCCTTAAACGGGCTCCCATACAAATTTTATTGTGTTTATGCCGGAAAGGGTTAATATGTATCACCTTTACTTTTGCAAAAGGAACATTTTTGCCTTTGACACCTATTCCCTCCGGCCACTCCTTAGGGGGGCTCCCATACAAATTTTATTGTGTTTGTGCCGGAAAGGGTTAATATGTATGACCGACCCCCATTACTTTTGCAAAAGGAGCATTTTTGCCTTTGACACCTATACCCTCCGACCACTCCTTAAGGGGGCTCCCATACAAATTGTATGGTTTTGTCGATAAAACCGGAAACTGTCGATAAATAGGTAGCAAGTTTAAGCAAACAAAAACATCAAACGTTGGCTTTATATTTCATGTAATTGTGTAAAATTTATATAAGTTAGAGAGTTCTAACATGAATTTTTGTCGCAGTGAGGATCAAGCAGACCAACAAGTGCTAACGTCAACATTGTACGATCAGTACTTTAGGCCCACCAAAGGCTCAAAAAGTGATATAAATACCGACACCTGATCACTATCAACCACCCTACTTACCTCCGAGAATGACGTATTCTACGTCAAAATATCGTGGTTCCTATGACTATCAATTCGAAAAGGAAAATGAGCAGTTATTTGTAAGATGGAAAGAAGCAGTATTTGTACAATGGGAACCAACTTTGATACAATTGCACCATTAGGAACGGTTAAGCGATGGCGCTCAAACAAGCGTAAGAAAACTGTAATAAAAAAGTAACCCCATTTATTCCAAAATTATAACACGCTCGATAAATCAATCTTGTTATATAGGATTACTGTTCATTGTAAAGAGTGGTGGTGGGTATTATTTACATATATATATGCTGGATCTATTTAACATATTGCTATTGCTAATGCTTGGCGGTTGCATGTGATAAGCAGTGAGAACACCACTGATCAACTAATATTTTGCCGTCATATTGCACATTATTATCTACGCCAAGGTGGACAACGGAAATCGCAACAGTTTGAATCAAATGTTGAAGGTTTGTCTCAAGATGGAGCTGGCCACTATCCCGCTAAAATACGAAACCAGCTATGGTGTATTGTTTGTCATTCAAGAGTGCGTTGGTAGTGTTAGAAGTGCTTAAAAATACTTTGTGTGTAAAAAACAATGTTTTGAAAATTTTCATACATAAGAGGTCAGTGTACTCATTTGAGGTTAACTCGGTTAAAAATATATTTTTTAATTTTTTTTCCACTTTGTGTTTTTTACACTTATCGCAATCAATAAATAAAAATTAATTTAAAAAATTTTAGCCAGTTTTCATTTGACCTCTAATGAGTTAATTTTATTTTTTTTTTTTTTTTGAAAATGATTTTTATGCCTAATAGTAGGCTATTATGCCTACTCAGTCAAGTCTGCCTTGGTTTCGAAAATGTGGTGAACGAAGGGGCAATCAAGTGAAACATGCGTAGGATATTTGGGGCAAGCCTTTACTTCAGTCAATACAAGTTACTTAGCGATGAATTATTTAGGGTTGTATCTCGACAATAGTTCGCACAACGGTATCTTTCAACCCCGAGAAAAATGAACTAAAGGGGTAAATAAATAAAAAAAATAAAAAAAGGGGTTTAAACCAACTTTTTAAAGGAGTTTATCTAATTAATCGCTCGGATGAACAGTAATGACCGATTATGACCGTAAAATGAGCATAGTGCACGGTTGCACAAGTACGAATTTTCTTACGTAGAATAAAAAGATAGTGCTGAAAGATATAAATAAATAAACTGGCCATTTTTGCCCTTGAAAGGACTTTGACCGAACTTCTTATGATCAAATTGTGTTGTGCGAGTTATTAAATGTTCGTTCACAATTGATCGAGAACTGGACCTACTACTTTTATGCCGACTCCGAAAAGGTAATGGGCATGTTCAAGAATCTTTACATGACATTATTTACTCTCTGAGGTTTGCCATTATCTGCAGAGAGGTGACGACCGAACAGAAAAATTAATTCAATTGAAAAAAACTTTCTGTGTTATATGGAATTGAACCAGGGTTCTCTGTCATATGGGTCACGTACTCTACCCACTACGCCACGGCCGCCACGTACGCCAGTGCCTAAAGATATATTTTATATAAAGGGTCTTTCAATACAAATACACGAAATTTGTTATATTATCATGCTGCTAAGGGGGTATTCTAGTCTAAGAATTTGAAAAAAATCTAAATTTTTTTCTATAGTTTGAACATTAAAAAATATTTCCTGAAAAGAATTTCTTAAAATTCGAACTACATATTAACGAAGTTATAGCTATTTTAATGACTCAACAACTAACCCGGCTCAAATGAAACTCAAAACTTTAAACGCGTTTTTTTCGAAACTACTTTTTCCAACACGTTTGACCTGATATCTCAAGTTCTATTTGACCGATTAACTTAAAATTTGGTGTGGGACTTTTTATATATACCTCTACGATCCGGACTAGAATTATGTAAATTTTTTTTTTTAATTTTTTTAAAAAATTCAAAACTTTGGAAGAAGCCAAAAAAAAATTACTTTTTTCAAACAGTCGCCATTTTGCGAAAAAATGTTTCGTTCTGTAGATCTCCGGTGAATTTTAAGAAAAATGCGGATTTTATTTTTAACCTTATTTTTTATTTCTTCTTTGTATAATTCGTTGGCACGTCTGTTCGCTTTGAGATCTACTAGTAAGAATGGCCGCCACTTTTCAATTGTTGCCAGACCAGACTTTTTCAGAAAGTCGAATCTGTCAAAAACAGAAAAGCATTGCCAGAAGCGAATTTATATGCAAACTCTTAGTATTGCCTGATAATAAAGTATTATTATACATTCGAGAAAACTAGTGATATTACAGTTCTTACTATGGAAAAATTCTTTCTTTCCATTCTTTCTAATGAGGAATCTTTTTTTTTCAGATGAATATAAGATTAGAAATCGTGTCAAGATGGAGGGACCCTCTTTTACCACGCAGCAATTTTTTCAATTTTGAATTTTTTTTTTTAATTTTTTCTGTGCTTTCTTGAAATATTTATTAACACATAGTAAAAAAATGGAGAGCAAAAATACATTTTTTTTATTGAATTTTAAAAAGCACCCAAAATTTTTTTTTCTCTAGACAAGAATAATGCCTAAAAAATCTATCAAATTTTATGTTCTGATGTGATTTTTAGGATCGCCACAATCGTCTTGACTTTGACTTCAACTTGGCGAATAGACAACCTGGTTTGCTGATTGGGCTCAAATTTCTCAAAAAAAAAAAAAAAATTTCTTCAGCGACGAGGCCCGATTAGGGATGAATGGCTAAGCAAAGCGGTGCGAATTTAAGTGATGTTTAAAAAAAGAGCGTCCTTGTTGAAAGAACCTGTAGTATTTATAGATATAGATAGTATACGGTTTTTTTTTTATATTTTAGTTTTTAGAAGAAAGCTGGTATTCTTCATGCTTCAGCTTATTCATCCAACGACCAAAGTAGAGAAACATATGAAGCAGCATTTCTGTAAACCTGCGCAAATTCATAAAGTGATGTTTGTTCATATCCTTTAATTTACTTTCATTTCATTTCCTATACTTACCAGCAAGAACATGCGTAAATCCACAACAAAAAAGTACCCATTCAAATAGCAGCAATTTTGGGCCCTCAAAAGAGGCAGCAGCAACAATTTCTTGGTGCGAATTGACATCTGATGCCATTGAAAGGAACAATAAATTTCACTAGCAACACGTTCACTCTGCAAAAAAAAAAAAGCATTGTTCATATAATTTACTCACATTTTTAAAAAAACTTCTTTTGCAGAAGATCTCTCACCTCATCCTGAATACGCTGTCCACCATAGCAATAAATCATAAGCTGTATAGCTACAGCAGTCAAGAAAAGCACCAAAAACAGCATATTATCCAAAGCCACGCCCCTACCGATCTGATAGGTCAGAAAACAGACTTGCAAGCAATTCAAAGTGAACTCCACAAATATCAATAGATTAAAAACACGATTCAATTCCTTGCAGGTGGCAATCAGACATTGATGTGAAAAAATACAGCTACGTATGGAACTCTCCAAAATCACATCGTTCTGCTGCTGAGCGGCCATGCGTATCTTAAGGCACAATAGTCGAAACTGTGCTGCCATATTATAAACATACCAACAAAAGAGGGTATCCACAGCCACTGAGCCGAAAGTCAAAAAAACTACGCTACATAGGGTCCAAAATAAGATGAGCAAATAGTTCAACAGCGGCGTGGGATCGATGAGATAACTTTTGTACATTAACAGAGGGTAACAGAATTTAAATTTATACTTTAAAATTTCAGAAAAGATCAATTTACCTCGCCTGAAATGCGGTCAAATTTGCAATGTTCTCCTTCAGGGCAGATGGATGATAAAAATACGTGTAAAGATATAGAATCAATGGGATACCCATGGCAGCACACACTGTTGCAAGAACTGCTAAGGCATATGAACGGCTTAATGCTGTTTCGCGTAAGTTCTCCTCACGTATTATCTGCAGTTCCTCTTTATTGGCTGAAAGTCAAGAGAATTATTCGGTTTGTAGCAATCAGTACACTGAAAAAAAAATGTTTTAAAATTGACGACAATTGTTATTAATTTGACGATATTTGTGTTTAAAAAATAGCTTCCAACAAATTTCGTCAAAGTAAGAGCAAATGTATTTAAAAATTTTGAAAAAAATATGAAAAAAAACTGAAATTAACAACACATTTTGTGAACACATTGTGTTTAATTTTAAGCTAACTTTTTTTTTTCAGTGTAGGTATCGAATATTGCGTTTTGGAATGTATGTACAAATTCTACACTTAGTTACGTTATTGCCGAACTTACCCTTCATTGTCATCATCCAAATGCGCTTAATTAATATTGCCATATCTTGACGGTTGTAGATAAATATCCAGACCTTCCAGATGCTAAGCAGGCATTGAAGAAATGGCGATAATGCTCCAGTGACCTTATCCATTTCATCTAAATACTTTAGGCTATAGTGTCCCATGCTGAACATTAGGGTCATGGTGAAGAAGCAGGTCATTATGGTCAACCAAGGACGTTGCCAAACTTTCATATGGGAAGTTATATCGATTCCAATGACACTAAATGTAAAACGTTGCACAACAAAATAACGCTTGATATCCAACAATTCGCAGAGCATTGACGACATTATGAATGAGGATTCTAAATAAAACATAGGAATGGAATGAGAAGCTTGCCTCTTATTTTTATGTAGGTTGATTTATGAAATCATATACCAAAATCTTCTGATGACATTTTAAGAAGGTATTCGGAATATTTTTACCATTCATAGGATTTGTGTATTTCGCAGAATGAATTTGAGTTTGTGGATTCATTGTATATTTAGACTCTTGATTTCAGAAACCCAGATTTTACCCATAGTTTTCTTATTATCCGTCGATCTTATCAACTCATAATTTCTTGTCATCCTGCGAATTTTTGATATTTATATCTCATTAGGCCCCTCAAATCGAATTTTTGGCGTTGTTGCTCAGAAAAGCGTTCTTTCCCGATTCCCATATTTCTCTTCACGGAAAATAAATCAATTATCGGGGATGATGGAGGTTTTGTAATGATTATGTGGTATTGATATATAAAGATAAAGTGTATTTTCAAAAATAATCAATTTCTCAAACTGTATGATGGAGAAGAAAAAGGAAATTGTTCAGTAACTCAAAAATTGAAAGGATGCCTAAGAGCCATTTCTACATTTTTTTTTTTTTTTTTTAATCAGAGTGGTTTTGCCTATTCTCATAAGAACGGACTCTTATGAAGAAAACCATGTTTTTAACAAAAATAAATAAATTTACAGTGGCGTCCGTGGCGTAGTTGGTTAAAGTGTGTGGCCGCTATGTCAACGAACCTGGAGACCCAGGTTCGAACCCCAGCAGCGACAGAAAATTATTTGAATTAAAATAATTTTTCTGTACGGCCGCCACCTCTCTGCAGACAATGGCAAACCTCAGAGAGTAATAAAAATGCCATGTAAAGCTTCTTAAGAATAAGAACATTTCGTTCATCGCCGTTCGGAGTCGGCGTTAAGCCTGTAGGTCCATTTCTCGGTCAGTTGTGTACAAACTTAATAACACGCACAACATAATTGATCATAAGAAGCTAGGTCAAAGTCCTGTCAAGGGCTGAAATGACCAGTTATTTATTTTTTTTTATTTAAATAAATTTACTAGTAAAATACGATTTTTGTTTCAAAAAAGGGGTCTTCATGGAAACGAAAAATGTTCCGAAAATACTTCAATCGAAAAAAAAAACTCTTACAGGCATCGTTTTTAAGAAGTTTTCTTAATTTTGAAATCACAAACGGCACAACCTGAATTTTGATGACATTAACTGTGTGCCGTTATTTGAAGAAAAGCACAAATTTTCTGATTCCAAATCCAAAAAAAGTTGAATCCACGATAATAACTTGAAAATAATGGTATTAATATCTCTTATAGACTCTCTCTTATATCTCTTAAATATATGGTCATTGAAACGATGAGTTATGACAATAGTTTTCGTGTAGCATTTCCCAATTTTACAATAATTTTGCTTAACATTAATTTTTTTCAATTGGCAACGCTGTCTACTTATGTCAATAAAAAGAACTGTTAGGTTTGTGTACTACAAAAAGTACTCAGTTTCATTATTGTTCACAAAAAAGATTTTTGGTGTTACGGCCGTTGTTACGGAAAAAATAGGTTGCAAGGTAAATTTAAGAGAAATACACTTCTTATACATTTGAAATGCATATGAATTTTAACATTAGGTGGGTCGTGTGAAGTATTGTACAACGGAAGAAAGAGAATGATTCAAAATCTTCGCAAGAAGAATAAGTTGTACGCAGACATTGCTATATCATTAGGAAGATCGAAAAATTTTGTGGCAAATACTCTTAAACCCGAAAAAAAAAATAAAAAACGTGGTGGTGTTAGGAAAATAACTCCGGTTACAGACATTTACTTTGCACGCTTGGCGAAACGAGACCCATTTAAATCTTCCAAAGCCATTGCTGCTGAAATCAACAACATGATATCACATAGAACCGTACGACCACGATTATGTGATAGGTATGAATTTACCAGGCCAACTTGCTCGCAGTGTGCCAGTGTTATGAAAACAATATATTGACAGGAGGAAAACTTTTTCGGTGGCCTCGGTAGTCGAGTTGGTAGCGTGCTTGACTGCCACCCCAGAGGTCCCGGGTTCAATTCCCGGCCAGGCCATGGTCCTTCGCTTTAAAACCTTTTTAAATTTTCTATCCTCATTTCTAATCAAATGAAATTAAAAATTCATCAATACTTACGACTTGAAGTAGTAGTTGATGGTAGAGAAGTTTGTGGATGAGATTGCCTTATAACTTGAATTGACTGAGGTAAAGGCAGAGACAATTGCCTCTGATTCAAATTCACATGTTTCTTTGGTTTTCCACCACGCTTAGAACATTCTACACATGTTTCACTTGATTGTCCTTTCCTTCCCACTACTCTATCACCCCATTTCGAACCAAGGCAGACTTGACTGAATAGGTATTCCACCTGAAACCCTTGGTTCAAAGCTAAAAAAAAAATATATGCGCCTAGAACATTGTGTGGTCCCGATGGTATAAAAAAATGGCGTAACGTACTCTTGAGTGCCGAAAGCAAGATAAATTTATTTGGACGAAATGTTAGGCGCCCAATAAGGCAAGAATTCAATCCGCGATATACCAGAAAGACGATAAAGCATGGTGGCGGAAATATCATGGTCTGGGGTTGTTTCTCGTGTAATGGTGTATTTCCGATTTACCTCATAAGTAATGACGAAAAAGATTTATAGGGACTTGCAAGAAGAGGTTATGTTACCCTACGCGGAAGAGAATATGCCTCTGCGATGGCTTTTCCAGCAAGATAATGACCCTAAACATGCGTCGAAGTTGGTACGTGATTGGCTTCGGCAAAATAACGTTAACGTTATGGAATGGCCAAGTCAATCACCTGACCTTAATCCAATAGAAAACCTTTGGGGAGATCTAAAAAAAAAAAAGAATTGGAAACGCAAAATATCATAATAAGGCGGCATTATGGCCAAAAGTACAAAATATATGGTAAGATACACCAGTAGAGACTCGCCTTAAAATTATCAACTGTATGCCCAGAAGAATAGCAAAAATTGTTCAAAATAGGGGCGGACATAGTGGCTATTAAATTAATACCATATATTTTTCACTTTTCTAGTGTGTTCATTTACTTTTTTCCTTAATATAATATTCATATTTTTGTTGTACCTATTTTAATGACCAGGTTAATTTTATAGTCTTCCTTAATTTTCGTGTTTAATGTTCATAATTGATTTTGAATTGATATTTTTGTTTGTTTACATATTCCAATAAATAATAAACAAATACAATTGCTTTTTGGAAAACACAGTTAAAAAAAAAACCGTTTTTTCTGAAAAAAACATGGCCGTACCTATTTCAATGACCATATGTGTAATTACTTTGATATTCTGAAAAACTTTCTTCTATCCTATAACAAAATAATTTATTTTTTGTGAAATTATTTTTAAATATAAAAGCTATATTTTTTCTTAAGTTCTATTCAAAATATGTATATGTCAATCTCACCTTGACCTTTTTTAAGAATGTTTTAATTCCAATTGTCAAAAACAACTCACGTTATCCTTTCTTAAAAGTGTCCTTATATGTTATTTGAATCGCAAAAAAAAATATCTTCGTGACATTAGCCAAATGCGAATAGATATCAATTTTCACATAACTAGCTATTTGCTGAATTTTTAATTTTTGCAAAAACGTAAATTGCACTTTTTTCGCAACAACAAACCGAAGAAAAAACAGCCAAAAGCGCCTCTCTAATTAATTAATGGACAACAATTAAACAACATTTATTGTGTTCTTCGCTGGTGTTTTACTTTTTAATACAAATAAAAAAAAATAAAGAAGTGCAGGACATAGCGAAAGAAAACTTTAAAACCTGTCAATTAAGGATCTTCATTTTCTATATAAAATAAAATCAACAAAATGTATTTTGAAAAAATTTTCAAACCCAGATACAATTAGCTCTATCATGAAAAATTTTATCCCGGGAATTGTAAAAGGGAATTTCTGCTTTTTAGATAGCAGATGAAGACATTACATTTTTTTTATTTTACACTCATGAATATTAAAGGTTGATGAACAAATTTGCATTAAAAATTTCCAAAAAGTTTTCAAGCTTTATCTTAAAAACGAAAACTCCCTTTTATAATTCCCGGGAGATAATTTTTCATGATAGGGCTGACTTCGTCTAAGTTATCAAAATTCTATCTGACTGAAGACGAAAAAACACCTATTGAAGAGATAACATTTATTTGAAATGTGTTTTTAACTTGGAGAGATACGCGGGTAGTCCTATAAGTGCCCGACCTGATATATAAATTTCGATTGTTGTTTGAAGAGAATAACTATGGCTGAATGTATCACCCTTTAAAAATTTTAATTTGAAGTTTGACGACGCTATGTGGTTCAGTATTTGTTTGGCAGCCACCAATAGTGAACGCTTTTAGTGAATTTGTAAAGGTGAAAAAAATTGGTCATTGCTATGTCATTTTTTCATTTGAAAGACCTCAATATCAAAGCGAAGGTAGATTCTACTATGTGGAAGTTTGCACCGTCGAGACGCGTCGTTTACAACAGTAAAATATTGGGTGGCAGAGCTGAAACGCCGTACGAGGCCGTAAGAGCTACCAAGATGAACACCGCCGAATATCGTCGGCCAAATAAGCAGACACTGGAAATGGTGAAGAAAATTCACAAAGTGATACTGGATGACCGTCGACTGGAAGAGTGAGAGATAGGCATTTCAAAAAGACCTGTACATTTCATATTGACTGAAAATTTGGACATGAAAAATATATCAGCAAGATGGGTCCACGACTACTTATAGTGGAACAAAAACAGCATCATGACACAGCAACAGAGGATGTTTCAATCGAGTGTTTGGTGAAATTTCACAGCAATAAGGCAGATTTTTTATTTGTAACCATAATAAAGCATTGGTACATCACTTCACCGCCTGAAATGAAAGAACAGTCAAAGCAATGAACTAAAAGGGGAGAATCGGCTCTATGAAAGCCGAAAACAATTCCATGTGCAGGTAAGGTCATAGCGTCAGTTTTTTTGGGATGTGCGTGGGATAATGGATTATATTCAATTAGGAAAAACAATCAACGGCGAGTAAAATGCGAACTCATTTCAGCGTTTGAGTGATGAAGTCAAGAAAAAACGGTCGCATTTGGCGAAAAAGAAAGTTTTGTTTCATCAAGACAATACACCAGTTCACACATACGTTTTCGCTATGACTAAAATCAATGAGTTAAATATCGAAACAATAGACAGGATATCGAATCTATTAAAAATCTCTTTGAAAAGAGTATCGAACTAAAAGGAGTCTATGTAGATGAATAAAGATATTTTTCCCAAATTTCTTGTGTTTTCTTTGTTGGGTCGGATACTTCCGTCCTTAACTAAAAATCATACATTATCTATACTAATATTATATTTTGAAGTGCCTTTTTTATGTTCGGAACAATCTTGAGAAAGGCCCGGCCGTTTTTCATGAAATTTTTTATAGTAAAATGCTCTCAACCTGGTGAAGGTTTTAGGCCAAAAAAATTATTAAAAAGTTTATTAGAAAAGGAGATTAATGGCTTTCAAAATCCTAAGTAAAATTCACCTGCAAGCACAAACGGACATGAACGACTCATAGCGTATAAAAATTGTTGTTGTTGTAGTGAAAAATAAAGCAGTGTGCGGCACATCGACACGATGCGAGTGTTCCAATATTTTACTCTCCCATCCTACAGTGAGTATTGCTTTGCTGAGAATAGCAATGTGATTTGTTTTTGTTTTGCCTACATATGCCCGAGCGTGTGTGTGCTATGGATAGCAACAGAGAATGGCAATGTATTTTGTTTTTGTTTTTTTTGTCGTACGCTATGCGTGGTGTCGTGAAAAAAAGACAGAGGCAAGCAAAAACAAATATAGCCAAACATTACCATGCTGCAGTGATGTTACGTTTGGTTTGAGTTTATTTTATTTTTGCCTTTGTTTTACTATTTTCTTGCAATGCGTTTACATTTATTTGCCGTTATTTTTCAGAGCAGAATATCAAAATTTTTTTCAATTAAGCTAATTTTATCTTATATATGTATAAAAGAGACTGACGTCCATGTGTACGCTCATAACTCAAGAAGGGGTCGTTCAATTTTTACAATTCTGAGCTTGATGGATTCGTATTGGCCCAAGGAAGGACACTATGTAGGACACAAAAATTTTGCCACACCCTCTTTTACCGCCCACAAATCAATAAAAATGCTATATTTCCGACGGTTTAGGTCGTGTTAGACTACAATTTGGTAATTTAGTTTGTATGCTCACTGTCAGAAACTGTACTAAAACTGGGTTGCCACACCTCCCTTTTACAGCCCACAAATCAATAAAAATTCTATATTTCGGAAAATTTTGGTGGAATTATACTTAAATTTGGTAGTTAATTTTGTTTGATTGCTGTAAGAAACTGTACTAAAAATAGGTTGCCAGGTTAAGAAACTGTACTAAAAATAGGTTGCCACACCCCCTTTCACAGCCCACAAATTAATAAACATTCTATATATCGGAAGGTTTCGGTGGTATTAGACTAAAATTTGGTAATTAAGTTTGTATGCTCACTATCGAAAACTGTACTTACTGTACAACTGGGTTTCCACACGCCCTTTTACCGCCCACAAATCAATAAAAATTTTATATTTCCGATGGTTTCGCCGTATTAGGCTACAATTTGGGAATTTAGTTTGTATGCTCACTATCGGCAACTGTACTGGGTAACCTCACCCCTCTTTTACCGCCTACAAATCAATAAAAACTCTATATATCAGAAGATTTTGGTGGTATTATTCTAAAATTTGGTATTATAAATAAGTTTTTAAATTATTATACTAATTTATTTTGTTTGCTTGCTGTCGGAAACTGTACTAAAAATATGTTGGCACACCCCCTTTTACCACCCACAAATATATGAAAATGCTATATTTCAAACGGTTTTGGTCATAATAGACTAAAATTTGGTAATTGTGTTTGTCTTTTATAACTACAACGTCATCTATTGAAAAAGTAGAAACAACGAATATTAAGTTTGGGCAAAACAACGTTTGCCGGGTCAGCTAGTATGTTTAATAAATAAAATATTCTAACTTGAAATGTAAGCCCTCAGTACTAATTATTACTTAGTTCTTAGTTTAGTTGCTTAGATCTCGTTTTTGAAAGACAGAACTTTTGTTAGGAAGACTATGAGACATGACCAGCTATGGGCGGAGAGCGCTCTGGAAGCGTTGAGAGCAAGAATTGAGAACAAAGGCTTATGTAGCAACACAAAACGCAACAACAAATCAAAGACAAAAGACAAACACAGTAACAACACAGAAGCTTTAAATGTAGTTGTGCCCATACCCGGACATGACTTATACTTGAATAAGTTATCGTGCTACTTATCGACCTAAAGATATTTTATAATTACAAAAATTAATTTAAATGAAAAAGTTGGAGTATTTGGATTGTAAATCAAAAGTAACAGATTTCTCATACTTGTTCTATAGGAATGAAAAAAATACAGAAGAAAATGAAAATATTATTTTGATCATGATGTAATTAACAAGGTGAACGTGACGTTTACAAATTTCCTTACAATTGTCAAACATTTTTGAGAAAGTGAGAAAAAAGAGAGAAACTGCGGAAAAGTGTCAAATCCTTTTTTTGACAAGTATAGGTAAAATTTATTTGAGAGAAGTTAAAAATTTGCGATCACCTTAATTACACCATTGGGTTGATTATATATTAAATTAGAGCAAATAAAATTAACTTATATTCAATAAATTTTATTAAATTAAAAATAAAAAAAAACATAAATAAACATTGCAAGATGTCTGGCCCTATTTTATAAAACTTTATGTTTCAACATAAATAACATTTCAAATTTCTTTAAAAGGATCTCATTAACTTAACTTTCAGCTTGTTGAATTTCGAAAAAGCTATATAGAAGCTCATTAATTTCTATAAGCGCTCTTCGTAGCTTTTACCATGACCACAATAAATTGTTATCAAAATTTATATTTAAAAATAATGCTTTATTATATCGATTAAAGAGAAAGAAGGGTATTTTCCAAAAACAATACAGAGTATGAGAAATTTTTATATAAATAAGTTAAATAATAATACTTACTCTCAATCTAGTCTTTTCAGTCGTGGTATTGAATTTATACTTCTTTTATTTTTTTTTCTTTTTGTTTTTAAACTTTGATAAAAGTTTTTTCATATATATTAAAGATTAAGACTTAAAATAAATTTTTTTCTTACCTTTAATTATTTTTTTTTTTTCAATTTTAAAAAATGTTTCAATAGTTATATAAAGATTTCTTAGAGTTTTATGCTTTTGAAATGTGCCAAATCTCATTCTAAAACAAAAATAATTTTTTCTTAAAATTTTTTTTTTCCAAAAACAGCTTTGAAAGTGATTTTAAGATTGAGAATTGATTTCAATGAAGATTGCTTTGAAAGAAATAAAATTAATATCGATGAATAATTAAACGCTTCTCGTAAAATCCTTTTAGTAAGTAAGGCATCATTCCAAGAGCTCTACCTTTTATCCATTTATACCAGCTGTCTACACCCGCTGGTCAATTGTTATGTTTGGGATTGTCTTCTGTCGATATCATATGTCGTTGCATTATTGCCTTCATCATGTCTTCAAAACCCACGCTTTGTTAAAAAAACGTCAATACTTCTAGTACTTTCTATTCAAGGTCTACAATATAGACTTTAAATTATAAAAATAAATTCAAAAACAACTGTCAACGTTCCCCTACGTTTCAAATACATAAATGACTGCCTTCCAAGTACATAAATGGCCGTTTTACTTGTCACGCGTTCCGGCAGTTAACAAGGGACATTAACTAAATCTTTTATAAGCATTAGAATGAACTTTAATTTTTATTTGAAACTTTGGGAACATATTTCTAAATGGTTTACTAACAATTTATTGAATAAATAAAAATTCAATTTTTTAAGTAATATGAACCTATTAACCTCCCCTTAACAAATTTAGGTTTAAACAATTTGCAACTAAACATTTTTCGATCAATTTAGTTCTGTTTTGTTTTGATTTCATGGGACGTAACTGTTCTAATCATACACCCGGTAGCATGACTATAATGATTGTTTGCTTTTCTTGTTAATTAACAAGGAAGTCCCGGGCGTGTAAGCATTTGACTTAAACTTATATTTGTGTTGTGAAAAATTCTTCAGAAATGGTCTTACCTTTATCTAAATCAACATATTTCCCCATAATTTTTTAACATAGCTTTAAATAGAAACACAATGGAAAACAATAAAAAAAAAGTAAAACTGGGAGTAGAATTCTAACCTACTTAATTCTACTTCGTAGTATTATTAAAAAACACGCGATATGAAATCGAAATCATTCAGAAACGCTTAGTCAAAGAAAAAGAGCGACGAATGTAAATCAGGTTAATAATGTTTGTTTTTATAATTAGCACCGATGACTGAACTGCTAATTTAAATACAATTTTTTGAAGCACGAAACTTGTGCTGTGTTATTTTTTTATCTAGAACAGGGAGTTTATTTAACTACGACTTTTACCGAAATCAGTTTCTTTTGAGAGAAATGGTTTGCATAAAATTAAGATGAAGAACTTCAGTGACTTAAAATTATACAACAAAGAAACTTCCTCAAAGTCGAAAAATCTTCAGAGATTACAACAGCGTGTAGTGGAAACCACAAAAGGCGCAGAAACAGGTTCAATTATCGAAGAATTCTGTTACTGCCAAGATGATGCAATTTTACTATCGCGATCGCAAGGAACAACAAGGAAGCATTTCGAACTCCATAAAGAATTTATAGAAAAAAGAAGCAGCAACGTTAAGTTACTTCATAGTCTGTCTCAACCACATACTCGTAGCTTAACATGGTCAATGGCGGAGCGTAATGCTAAGAACAGGTTGCCATTTCTTTAAAAACTCCTACGGGAAACGTAGTAAAAGTCTCTATCGTGATCTTGTCAAAATCCTGTTTAATGCAATGCCATGCCAAGCACATCTTGTCATAGACCAAGAAGACCACAAATTTAGTGTCATTGAACTTGATACTAGCAGGTTACTGCATTCCAGTCACTTGGCACTTGCTTGGCCAACTGTTGTTTGCGCCACTATAGAAAATTAGCGACAAGTTATTCTATCACTACTTAGGAGTTAAGTGATAATCACACAATTAAACACTTTAAATGCCATTCACGCACTTTAACGCGGAGTATTGGAAAAACTGTGAAAATATTAAGCGAACTGCTGCATTCTACTGCGACTTAACTGTTTCTCGCAAGTAGCAGCTAAGTGTGAGTGCAGGTTTAAGCTTTATGCAGGGCCGGCCCGAGAACTTGTGGCACCCTAGGCCGAGGGTCTAAATTGCGCCCCATATTTTTTAATTTAAGTTAAATTTAGAAAAATAAGACAAAACTATTTACATATAATGTATAAAACTCCCAACTTTATTTTTAAATAAAATTCAATATTTGACAAAATTGGGCTTTGGTCGGTATTTTTCGAACTTAAAGTACAACAAGTAAGGCATACAATTAAATATATAAAACTTTCTTTAAATCACAATAAGAAAATTAACATATCTCAAACCGCTATCTAAATTATGCCCTTCATGATCTTGGGGGAGTTTTTTTATCTACATAAAAAAGAGAGAACTTATGTATATTATCCATAAATAATTTTATTTTAACTTACAAAATTGTTGATAAGATCATCCAGTCCCAATTTCCTTACTATATCGCGTTTGATGGAAAGGGTAGCTAAACTATCAAGACGATCTTGACGATCGACCATCAAGACGATCGTAATGCAATATATATATTTAGCAATGCGGTTGTTAAATTATTCTCTAATAAATTATTTATAATTTCAATAGGAGAATCACAGCGATCTGAAGACAAATGATTTTTAAGGTATTTTAATTCGTCAAATAAATCCAAGCCGGAAATATCATTTTGATCACCGTCAGTTAAGCGAAGTTCTAAATCCATGCAATATTTTCGTATTTCATCATCCGTTATGTTGGTGATATTGCCAAAGTAATGTAGCATTTAGAATTTACTGTAGTGTTCATGAATAAGTTGAAAACGATCACGTAATGATTGTATCGTGCTGTCCAAGACCTTGTTAAAAAAATGAACTTTAAAGTTTTGCATTGGATCATCCAAAACTTCGTCACGTTGTTCATAATCAAATTGTCTCCTTATTCAACTCCACCTGTTCCCACAAGCAGCTTGTCCAAATCCAGGATAAAGGAGGATGGTCGCAGGCAACGGGTTCGCCCTATTCTGTGTAAATGAGAAGGGACTACCCAGATCCTGGAGTTGGTCGCCCAATCTGGGAAGTAGGTGGACCGTTTGACTAGTTCAATGTCGCGAACAGGTCTGTGAGATCGGCGTGGAGTTGCGCTTAATCAACCGGGTGGCAATGCCCTCAAATTGTCAGAGATGTTAGATGGGTCTCGATTTCCACCAATAAATGTGGATGATGACCCAACTAATCATCCATAATTGGTGCAGTTGCGTTCCAGCATTGGTGCTATCCATACAGTATATTTATTAATTTAAATATACACTTAAATATGGTGTGCGACCGGTGTTGAAACTACTATGACAGGGCGTTGGTCGCGTCTGGAGTCATGGAAGTGACGCCTAGGAGAGGTATGATGGACGTCGTTTATATATTAGCATAGCACTGACGTCCTGAATATTTATCTCCTAGGCATCAATTCATTGAACCTCGACCCCACTGCTATGGGGCAACATGGAATTAAGCCTATACGGCAGGTGTCTGCGTTACATAAACTGGAATTACTTCCTGTCTCCTTATTCGAAGTCGTATGCGTTCAAACTGTACATCAATATCTAAATCAATTGCAATTATTTTAGCCTCCTCCAAAATATAAGAAAATTTGACATCTGCTCTATAGTCTTCAAGGAACATTATACTCTTTGATAACCACGTTACTGCTTGGCTGAGGCTTAAACTAACTGCCTCAATTTCAAGCATTTCAATGCTTTGCTAGTTACATTTATTTGAAATAAAATATCATACCATACAATTAAAGAGCAGATAAATTTATATTTTTTAATTTTGTGCAATATAGCTGTGGCTTCTGACTTATTTTTCACTGCTGTGGCTGTTGTAATATTAAGTTGCTCATCATCGTTGAAACAGTTGTCTTGTGTGAGTTATAAAATGTTTGTACACAATTGATCGAGAACTGAACCTACATGTTGTATGCCAACTCCACACGGCTCATGTTCTCAAGAAGATTTTCATGGCATGGTTTACTCTCTAACCCGGCGGCCACACGTGACAGTTTTGCCATGACAATAACAATACACTCACACTTTTTCACCAATACAAGCAAGCTCTGGCAATTGCCAATCTATTGCCAGGCAGTTGTCAGCATGACAATAGGCTGGCAATTACATTGGCAATAATTTGACGTTTGTATTGATATTGACGTAAATAATCATGGTTGGTGTACAAAAAAAAGGGAAAATGTTGAGTTTTCATTCATCTTCAATTATGCCAAAAATTTAAGGCTAGAGATGATTACAGCGACACAGAAAAATTATAAATATAATGAAATAACATTCATTGTCATGCTATTGCCATGCTTTTGTCAGGTCACCTACGTCACAATCGACAATTGCTTGGCTGCCGACAATGATTTGACAGATTATATGTATTCTCAATTGTCATGGCAATACTATCTCGTGTGGCCGCAGCGTAAGGTTTGACATTGTCTGCAAAGAGGTTGTGACCGATCAGAAAATTTTTTATTAAAAAAAAATTTGCCGTGAGTGGGATTCAATCTCTCGCTACAGGCGAGATTTTACATATTATTTTTTAAATATGTAAGGCGCCCCTATCTGTATGCGCCCCGAGCCCTGGCCTTACTGGCTCGGCTCTAGGGCCGGCACTGGCTTTATGATAATACTATTAACTTAAATGATTCTTGATTTCATGCGCTTTTCCTTGATGTGATATATAATGATATGTTTTTTAATATTAAAAATTAATTTGACTCATATTAATTAAGTTTTCGAACTTGATCTGAACACAATTTTTCATCCCAATCATCAACTCACAAAGTTCAGCTTCATGAACAAGCTCTAAGCTCATCATCATAACTGTATCTCGCATCTTTTGTATCAATACCGCGTCCATCACTTTATGTGTCTAGCATATCACACGCACCTGTCAACTTAACTAGACACAGAATCCGTTGCGCTTCATTTGAAATATTGTTTGAAGGAAGTTTGAATTGAATTCCCTTAAATATTTGAACAAGTCACAGTTAACTCTATTGTTGTTGTTGTTGTGCTAATTGAATAAGCTCTAGGTAACGAGATGTTAACTAGCTTCTGATTATCGGTTATTCAAATAAACATATTCGTTGTTATGATGCGACGCTGATTTTTTATTTGATTTAAGCTTCCGTAGTTTTTATTAAAACGAATATTCTAAATATTTATTTAATGTTGACGATGATTTTAATGATTTTAATAACAATATTTAATGAGCTGACTTGCATTGAATCTGAAGGAAATCGAAGTTAAATATGGCTTACAATAAATGAATATTCTATCTTGAATGTTTTGTTGTGATGCGCTTTATCCGATGCATTTGATGTTGTTGTAAAAACATAACGGTTGGAAATTTAAAAGCTTTTTTATATTTTATAAATTCTTGCTCATGGGGTTTATTACAAAACATTAAAGTTACTTTAATTGCTGTTTATAACAGTAACAGTAACAGTAACAGTAACAGTAACAGTAACAGTAACAGTAACAGTAACAGTAACAGTAACAGTAACAGTAACAGTAACAGTAACAGTAACAGTAACAGTAACAGTAACAGTAACAGTAACAGTAACAGTAACAGTAACAGTAACAGTAACAGTAACAGTAACAGTAACAGTAACAGTAACAGTAACAGTAACAGTAACAGTAACAGTAACAGTAACAGTAACAGTAACAGTAACAGTAACAGTAACAGTAACAGTAACAGTTACAGTAACAGTAACAGTAACAGTAACAGTAACAGTAACAGTAACAGTAACAGTAACAGTAACAGTAACAGTAACAGTAACAGTAACAGTAACAGTAACAGTAACAGTAACAGTAACAGTAACAGTAACAGTAACAGTAACAGTAACAGTAACAGTAACAGTAACAGTAACAGTAACAGTAACAGTAACAGTCACAGTAACAGTAACAGTAACAGTAACAGTAACAGTCACAGTAACAGTAACAGTAACAGTAACAGTAACAGTAACAGTAACAGTAACAATAACAGTAACAGTAACAGTAACAGTAACAGTAACAGTGACAGTGACAGTAACAGTAACAGTAACAGTAACAGTAACAGTAACAGTAACAGTAACAGTAACAGTAACAGTAACAGTAACAGTAACAGTAACAGTAACAGTAACAGTAACAGTGACAGTGACAGTGACAGTGACAGTGACCGTGACAGTGACAGTAACAGTAACAGTAACAGTAACAGTAACAGTAACAGTAACAGTAACAGTAACAGTGACAGTGACAGTGACAGTGACAGTAACAGTAACAGTAACAGTAACAGTGACAGTGACAGTGACAGTAACAATAACAGTAACAGAAACTGTCTCTATTTGTATCTGTTTCTGTATCTGTATCTGTATCTGTATCTATGTATATCTGTATTTGTTTCTGTATCTGTATCTGTATCTGCATCTGTATCTGTATCTGGATCTGTATCTGTATATGTATATGTATCTGTTTTTTTTTGTTTCTGTTGGATTTGCTCCAACTTTTTTCATTTTCCCATTTAAAGCTTTAATTGAATCTCCAAATTTCTTTTTATCTTTTAGACGCAGTAAGTAGTTCAATCGGCGTCCGTGGCGTAGTTGGTTAAAGTGCGTGGCCGCTATGTCAACGAACTTGGAGACCCAGGTTTGAACCCCAGCAGCGACAGAAAATTATTTGAATTAAAATAATTTTTCTGTACGGCCGCCACCTCTCTGCAGACAATGGCAAACCTCAGAGAGTAATCAAAATGCCATGTATAGCTTCTTGAGAACAAGAACATTCCGTTCATCGCCGTTCGGAGTCGGCGTTAAACATGTAAACACGCACAACACAATTGATCATAAGAAGCTAGGTTAAAGTCCTTTCAAGGGCTGAAATTTATTTATTATTTTATTTAAGTAGTTCAATTAAACAGTAACTCTTTACAAAAAAAAAAATGTTTTTAATTTCTCTACGGGATTATTTAACATAGTTTTCAATTTCTCGTCTAGAAAATTTCAATATCAAGTCATTCAATAGCTTTCACTCGTTCTGAAATGTCCATGAAAAATGGAATATATCTTATAACTGAAAGACTTACATTATATTCCAAAATTCAACTTTGAACTCTGTACTTGATCGATAAAGCTCCAAAACATCGATAACAAGGTTTCAAAATACTTTTTGGTTTCGCTCCCAATGAAAAAACCATGCAAAACACGTGCCACATTCATTCTATAAAAGATTACTAGAAGAAAAAACTCTATTTATTCTATTGTTTTATTAATTAAGTCATTTATTAAAATAACTCCATTTGTTCCATTAACTTCAGAAAAAATATTAAATAAATAAATGATATAATAAATTAAATTTATTTATGAACTATATATCAGTTATATAACATTTTCCTAAAAATAATATAGGTCAATGAATGACATGAAAGCCTTAAATACTTAATAGATTTATGAAATACATGATGAAGTCAAACCCAGCGTCGAAAACTAACATCTTTCGTGGGTCATTTTTTCGTCAGTCTTCTAATAGCCTTCGATTTCGCGACATACACCATAACTATCACGACGTCTACCGGGAGCACAACGCTCCAGGCCATCGCTCAATAAGCTCTTAGCATCCGAGTCTATAAAACTGGTGCTGTTCAAATCAAAATCCAATTCATCTCCGTTTGCGGAAGGTACAATTATTTCACCCACATGAGCATCTTCTAAATCGCGTTCCTCGGAATTTAAAGAGAGAGTTCGTGAATTCGAGCCAACATTTAAGTAGCCCGTAAGACGTGGGGTATCGATGGGCGGATAGAGCGCAGCAGTGCCAAAAGAGAGATCCGAGCGAAAGATGGGCAAATTTGAGGAGCGGCGATACATGGAGGCGTCAGGTGAACTACTCAGCAGACTGTTCGATAGAGTGAGACCGTTTGTGTCCAACAGATTGTCGGTGCGTATAGCACGTGAAACGCGATAAAAGTCGCTCTCCTGCGGCGTCTTGACATGGGCATTAGGTGCATCGTCGTTGTTCTCCTGAAGACTGGAAGCTGCTAACATTTGATTGTAGGTTTCGAGAAAATTATTAGCACCCTGTGTGCTCTGGCCAGCTATACCCGATGGTGGCAGCGTTTGGATTACCGTAGGCTCGGCCTCCAAATGAAACGGTGTGATGAGATGCTGATAGGCGAGTGGATAGGGTGGTGGTAGCACATCAACCTGGCGATCGGGATGATGTCGCGTAAGTTCACCCTCGCTGGATGACGATAGATCAACAAGAAAAGGTGTGCGACCTTCCATATATTCCTGAAAACGTGAGGATGATGAATGTGGGGAGCCATCAGCTAAGTGGTGCTGCTGCTGTTGTTGTTGCTGATGGTAGCGTTGATGCGCTGTCTCTGGTGTATTGGCACCCTTTGCACCGGCCTCTGCTCGATTGAAGTAGTTGAAGTTTTGATTGTTGTTGCCCGTCTTTAAGGACTGATGAAAACGCGTGGCTGTCGAAGCCGTTTGTGCAGCTGCAACATCGGCGTATGGATGGTGACGTTTACCCTTGTTCGAGTGTGACGAAGAACTGCGACGCAGCGAGGATTTAGTCAATAGATCCAAAAGATTTATACCCTCCATGGGGCTAGGTGGGATGAGAACAATCATAAAGTTCTCCAGATCGGCACGTATGTTATATTGACCCTCCTGGCGCTGATCGTACGTAATGATACGTCTTTTATTCGACTCCATGTTATCGTTGTCATCGATTGGGATCAAGGCAGGAGGGAGTTCGGGATTTGACTCCTGCGGTGAGGGTGCATATACTTCTTGCTGAATCGACGTTGGTGGAGTCGGTTTTGCCGAGCTGGGCGATTCACTTAAAGGGGTTTGAGTTGTAGCAGCTGTTGTTGTCGTTGTTGTTGTTGGACTAGGACTTGCTGAAGAGCTCGAGGGCGGCAATGTTGTTGTTGTTATTGTTGTTATGGGCGAATCATCTTTAGTTTTATCGACCGGCTTGACATAGGCATTGTTTGGCGTTTTATAGCCAGCCACAGCGCTTAAAAGCACTGCAACAATTATAATGCGCCACATGAAAAAATTATACTTCAACAACTAATGTTCAATATTATTTCACTTCTAACTGTTTATGCTAAATTTTTAGTTTTCCCAGTATTTCTTTCTGAGTAAACGTTCTTTACGCTCGCGCCTAACAAGATCAACTGATCTTGGCCGTAGCTTCATGAAAACTTAATGCTTCGCATTCATTATTGAATTTTTTATTTCGCTCGTCCCAGCAGTATCGGTTTTTTTTTCTATTCTACTATATTGAGCGTAGCTGTCTTGACCAAGTTAAGTTCTTTTGCTGGCTTCTACTTTTTCCACTGCATGCCGCTGCTGTTTGCTGCGGCTGCGCAATTGTTAGGCTTTCGCTGTTGCTTTCTTTGTGTGCTCATTTTGCTGCGTGACTTGCTTGTTAGTGATTTTTTTTTTTCGATGCTACTTTTTTTTGTTTGTTGTCTCTTTCACTCTTTCTAATTTCGATGAATTGCATTTAAGCCAAATTGAAATTTTACGTTTGGTCAGTTAATTGAAATCACTGTATTCGCTTCTTCTTTAAAATATTTTTATTCTAAACCCCGTTTTTTCGAAAAAACTAAAAAAATTGTATTTTTATATCTTTTTTGTGTTAAAGTAAAGATATTGTAAATGTAAGTACATATTCGTTATCCTGAAGTCAATACCTTTCATTTGAGTAGCCACACTTATATAAAATAGCTGCTTTAAAGAGCGGGTCCCGTATAGCCCCAAAAGCAAAATCGTCAGAAAGGCTTTGCTGCCACATTGTCCTTGCTTTTAATTAATTTTCCAAGCATAAACGCATCTTTTATTATAATTTTTAAAGTATTTTCATTAAAAAATGTACAAAGCTCGATTTTGGGATCTTATATTATGGGTAGTTTTGGTCTGCCATCTTCTCGATGTTTGGATATTGTTTCTCGTTTGGTAAAGCATTCAATTCCTCCAAATAAATTTTACTGATTTTCCTGAGCCATCGTTATTAACAGTGATCTTTACACAAAAAACAAAAAAAAAAACAAAAAAAATGTTGAAAACCGAAATTTTGGTATTCATTGCATTATCTAACTCTTAATATCCCACTAGTAACTTCTTCTCCAAACTATGTATTTATCACTTGCTTACTAATTGCACTTGCACATCCCATCTGCATTTGCTTCCTGGTCTTCGAGTTCTTAGCCCGGTTAACAGGTTTCACCTTTGTTGCTTGCTTGCTTGCTTCTTGCACAGAGGCTTGTTCGTGTTCATTGCCGGTCATTGTACTTGACTTCCAATGATTCAGCTGTTTATTTTGTTTTTTTTTTTTCTTTCTTTTTGTTTTGTTTATTAATATTTATCTTCTTTGGAGTATATGCATAGTTTGTTTTTTTTTTTCAGTTACCATAATATTCTTCCTTTGCACTTTCTTTCTACGGGTGCGCCTGCGTGACTGACATTTTTAATTGTTCATTAACAATATTAAATGGATTGTCATGATAATAAAACTTGCACATTTTTGTATTGGGCTATATTTGGAAATGGTCAGCGGACGGGTAAAGGTAACCGTTTAACATAAATTTAGTTTTATTTATTTTTGCCTTTGGAAATTTTATTATTTTGTCCTATATTTTACCTTATAACATTATATTCCGAAGAAATTTAGCAAGTTAAATCGAACTTTAGTGCATACGAGGGCAATTTGAGAAGGCAGCGACTTTTTGTCAACTGTCAACTTCCATCTGTTAATAGACTACTGTCAAATTTTGAGCAAGCTGCGTCATTTAGTTTGTGTTTGACAACCATTGAAAGCAGACAACCTTGTGAATTTCAACGAAAATAGATAAAAGTTAATTTCGTGTACTCCATAAGCATTCATCCCAATTCTAAACAGAAACTCCCTAGAGAGATTTCTCACCTTTCGCTTTTTTCCTATTCTGAACGGAGCCTCGCTACGGAATTTCTCCCTATTCACATTTCTCCTGTTCTAAACAATCTTCGAAAACGAGCACAAAAGTTAAAAAGTAAAAAAGCACCGGTTAGGACCACCTAATAGAGACCACAAATTATCTTCTGTTAAAGAGGTCATATATAATCCCATTTCCATAAAGGACAGTGTAGAAAGTATGAAGATGAGGAAATTTGGGCTGAGATCTTCTGAGCAAGCAAAAGAACAGTTCTGAGTTCGGAATGCTTTCTCCCTTTTTTTGCGTCTCACAAGGCGTTTACAATAAGAGGATTTTTCCGCATGAAAAATAAATCCGCTTGTGAATTTTTCCGAGGAAATATTTGGAATCGGGCTAATTATTTTTTACGTAAAAAACTTTCACCGAAACCAAGGAAAGGCTTAATAAATACTTTGGGGACTCCGTTACCCCATCCACCATCTCCTTAAAATTCAGCCCCCTGTGACTATTTTCTATTTGCAAACATGATATTTTGCCATTTGCAAAAATGGCTCGGTGATAAGAGATTTGGGTCGAAGAAAGAGGTGGAAGAATTGCCCATTTTGAGGATCTTGATAAAACCTATTATTTGGAAGGAATAAAAAAATTGAAAAAACGCTGGACTAAATGTATCGATCTAAAAGGAAACTATGTTTAAAAATGTAGTTTAGGAAAAAAGTCATTTTGACAAAAGTTTCTAAAAGAAATAAACTAAGACAATTATAGCTACTATTGAGTTAGTACAAAAAATACACACAAACAGCTCAGAATAGTTTGACTTTGCTTTTTTCAGTTCGATCTAGAATTTTACTTAGATTTTAAGTAACGACATGTTGTGGTTAATTTGGATGATCTACAAAGAAATATAGCACATTTTTGGGCTCATCATTCCTATACAATAAAATATTTCCTATCTTGGGATTAATATTTATTTGTTTAATTCCAGGTTTGGTTCTTAATGCCAAAAGCTTTGGACACAATATATATTTCTCCATGATGATAACAATTTTCATGTGTTGGGTTCGATCATAGGTTTTTATTTCCGATAGCTCCACCACTCTTTTTGTACCACTAAACACATACTTGCTTAATTATCTGGCGCTTACAACCGTTGGTCGGTTTTGGCCTCTTATAAGAAATTGCACCAGCCATTTCTGTTTTGCGCTTACTGGCGCCAGTTGGAAACACCAAGTGTAGTCAGGTTATCCAATACTTGATCTTTCCAACAAAGATGTGGGTGTCCTCTTCTACGTTGACCACCACCGGGCACCGAATCAAATATTTTTTCGCTGAAGCGTCGTTTTCCATTCGCTCAACATGACCTAGCCAACGAAGCCGCTCGATTTTAATGCGCATAACTATGTCGATGTCAGCGTACAGCTCATACAGCTCGTGATTCCATCGAATTCGGTACTCGTTATTGACGCAGGTTGGACCGAAGATCTTACCAAAGTCTTGTCATCAAAACTGCTCAACGTCCAGGTTTGTGCTGCATATAATAGGACGAGCATGATTAGTGACTTAAAGAGCGTGAGTTTTGTTAGCCGAAAGAGGGCTCTAAGAATATTATCCAGCTTTTTGGCAAATTGCTGGCCCATTTCTTCCAGTAAATACAAAATCTTAAATAATAACAAGAACCTTAAATTTTTATATTTGTCTTGAGTATATTTAAGCAATTGATTCTTTGAGTCAACAAACTAATTGAATGGCTTTTAAGCTAAATATGTATTTATATTTAAGTAGTATTGTTTAGAAAATTATTGTGTATTTTCAAGTTGTTATTTTGTGTTTAATTTACGGTTATAATTATTACACATTTTTTTTTAATTTGCTATTAATTTAATGTATTATTTTAATATTTTGTTTTAAAAATAAAAACAGCCATGAGCAGTTTTTTTATTTGGTTAAATCACTCTTTGTTGACATGTCTTACACTAATGCAAAAATAATAAATAATAGCCTCGAACTAAAAGTTAAGCAGCAGCACAATGAAGGTAGTTTAAATGAAAGTAACAAGCAATATCATCATCAGTATCTATGCAGATGATTTAGAATAAAAAAAAAATAATACATTTAAATAAATACTAAATATAAATAGAAGACATACATAAAATTAGTACACTAAGATGAAGAGCAGCAGTTCTAATTAAAAAAATATTCATTTTACGAAAATGAAGTCACTACAAAATTAGTTAAAGTTAAAGAGAGCAAGTGATGAATTGCTAGTGAAAAATTGTGATCAGTTAAAAGATATGTGTTCCTGTGTGTTTGTGTATATACGAGTATAATGTATAAATGGAGGTATTTTACAAATGCAAATAACATTTTTCTTAAAAAAAAATAATCTCACTGTTCAAAGAACAAAAATTTTCGCAGTACAAAAAAAAAAAACAAAACAAAACAAATGCACATTTAAATGATTTGAAGTATTCACTTCAAAAAACTAAACAAACTCCTGGTAATCAATCTAATTTTCGTTCCTTTTCTGTAGCCTCATATTCTTCCTTTTGTACAATTGGACGCATTTTGACACTAAAGCAAATGCGATTAAAATGTTCACACATCTGATTGACCACATTGGCGCCATAGTGCCAATGAGCTAGTGTGGTAAATATTAATAGAAAGTATAGCAAAAAACGTTCCAGCGCAGGCAGCCACAGACTTAACGCTATGCACATCACATAGATGGGTGTCATCCAGTTGAAAGATTCACAGCGTGTATTCGACATTTGCGAGACGATTAGACGACACTAAAAAGATAATTAAAATAAACGATGAGCATTGAATGATAATAATTTATTTGAAAGGATATATATGGAAACGGCAATTAACTATAGAAGACCTTTTGGCAAATTTCTGAACACTTTTGCACATACGATCGAAAAAAAAAATTAAAAATAAAAATTTAGAATCGAGGTAATCAATGTAATGTTAATGTCATGGTATTTAAGTCTTTTTGCAAAGTTTAAGTGGTTGAGTGGTTTTAAACCTTATTTTTTGTTATGGAAAAAATAAAAGGAATATATGTTTTTATTTATTCTTTACAGTTTATCGTATGATGATATTTAGTTGAAGAAAAAAGTGCAAATTTAATAATTTTATGACAAATCGATTCGCTTTTGGCTCAGTATGAATTTGTTTGATTCCTTTTTCTGGTATTCGGAGTAATACAGATTATTTTAGTGTATAGTTTAGAGCACGGCTTGAATACGGATTCTAAAATTTAATATAATGTTCATTTTAAAATGGTAACAATGGTTAACCTTTTAGCAAAATTGAACAATTTTAAGTCTTGGTATTTACAGGCTCAAATTTTACCTATTTGGTGTTCGCAATGAAACGCTTGTTTTATGAAATAATATGGTACCGAATAAAATTCGGTAGCTAATAAGTCCGTCAAGACTCAAAACCGTCTGTTAATATTCAAATGAAAGATTGAGTGAGCAAGTTTTAAGGTTAGGGAGTACACACTTATTTTAAGGTGACATATTTTTCGTGGGAAATAATTTTTTAATAAAATCAACCATTCCTATGTGTACTTCCAATTTTAAGATAGAAGATGTCAGAAGTTGTACCTCGATCCGAAGAACCAAAGAACGAAGCGTGACACTACTTGGTAGCTCGACCGACACCTTTCCCACAATATTCTGTTTAATAAAGGTTTTTGAGATGATTTCTGGACTCTCTTCTAAAGAACTCAACAATATTTCAACTGAGAAATCAATCAATTTTAACCGACTTTAAAAGGACGAGGTTCTCAAGTTCAAGTTCTCAAGTTTTTTGTTAGAGATCTTTTTTTTGAGTTTTTCTTCATATTTATACGTTGGGAAAAAGAAAAAAAATAAAAGCAACGTTTTGTGGACCACGAATTCTTTCCCATTTTACTGTATATCTAAGCCATATAGAAAATTTACTTGTGGTCAATTATAAATATCAGTTAATGTCAGTCCAAATCAGTTGACAGATCTTCAACTCCACGCAAAAGTAACACCTTGAAAGTGTGAATTTTTTAGTTGTTTTCAATCCCTTTGGAGAAGGAGTTTATTGAATATCGTTACTTTCTGTATTAATGCTTATTTTGGCTCAGTTGATTGTACTAAAATTTTGAAAAAAATTGTTCTAATGTCCTTTAATGTCTATTAAATAACTAAATAACTACCATAGTATCTCATATAAACATTAATAAACAGCTGTTGCTCATATCTATGTTAAATAGCTTCGCTTAACTTAATCTCTTCTAACTTGGAAGAGTCGAAATCATTGTTTAAATTGATTCAAAAATATATAATTTGCAGTTTAGATGAGAAAGTTTGGGAACCCCCAAGTTTCACTACATATATATTTCCAATTCATTTTTCAAAGTTTTTAAATGTTTAATTGTTAATTTGTTGCTATTAAAAATATTTATCGTCTACCATGCTGCCCCGTAAGCTTATCAGTCAACATTTAAAACGTATTTGTTAAAATTCACAACCGAATTCCAACAAAGGTGCTATTATAATGTGAGATTAATATGTTCCGCGCAGACTGATAAGGAATATAACGTCAAACACAATGTCTGAGGATTGGTGTGAATGAATCATAAATGTCGTACGTTTTAAGTATTGAAAAACATATCAATTCGTTAAACGTGCGACAGCAAAAAAACAAAAATGTTACAACTGCTAATAGGAAAAATACTCACACTTATATTGCTAAATATTGTGCCACTTAACATAAACAGAGCGCGTGGATCCAATTCCATGATATCATTTCGTGATATCCATGGCCAAACAAGCAGTAGCACCATAAAGGCTAAAAATGGCCATAAAGGACGCATGGCTTCTTTGAAGCTACGCATTTTGCCTGTGCGTTCAACGTAGGAGCTGTTTTACAAAGAAATCAATTTAGTTGTTTTTTTATTAATTAAATGCTAGGCCACCACTTACTTGTAAACATTTATGACGACCATCGGCGTGTTTGCCATTGCACTGATGTGTAACAAGAACTCCATTGCATTACCCAATGGAATGCCAAATGGTAAATCACGTTTCCAGAACTCAATGCCAAACCACCAAGTTAACAAATACATAGCTGTTGATCCCCACATGCTGAGATCATAGCCCCAAGGCAGGTACAATACTCCCGTATTGTATTTCTCCCAATGCGAGACGTAGAAGTTAAAGAACACCATCCAACATACGTAATACATGCGTATGGGTGGCACCGAATAAGTCGGACTGCGGCCAAAGATGCTGTACAGGCAAGTGGGTATCAATACAGCTGTGTAGGAATCGAGTCCATGGTCGAAGAGTTCACCGAGCGGTCCGGACAAACCAATGCGACGCGCTTGCTTGCCATCGATGCCGTCCAGAGTGTAGGCAAGGAAGATGTTCACGCCAGTGCAAAGCCAAACCCAAGATGGTATTGGTTTGTATGACGCTATGCCAGAGCTAGCATAGAAATTCCAATCGTAATAGGAGAGTAGGAAAAAATTCAAAGCCGTACAGAGAAATCCCAGAAATGTCATGACATTAGGGGCAATCCAGCGGGGAAAGATCTGTGAAAAAAAAAATTATCAGTTATGGATTTAGAGATGATAAAATGAGCAAAAAACCCTAAAGCTCAAAAATTGCAGCAATTATTTTATGCGGCATTAATAACGTCTCACCCTTATGTGCGAGTGTGTGTGTGCCATATATGGCAATTATAAATATTGATTTTGTCAATAATAAACAAAGGAAGCCGCTCTCTTGGTTACAGCACGTTTTGCACATTTTCTATGATATGCAGAACCATCACGTCTTGGACGACTACCCAGTATTGACTGCAGCCCCTCATTCTTACCTTAACGGTCCAGTTCCAAAACGGATGCATGACGTAGACGCTCAGAGGAGAGGTGTCGCGTGCGCTGTACTGCAATAAATAAAAAAAGAAGCCAAGTTAGCAAAATAAATATTTGTAAAACAATGTTTGCAAACATTGGCTAAGTGTTGGAGCAGCTGGGGTTAGCAGTGGGTTGATTGATTTTCGTAGTTTACTCCGTAAGGAACGGTAGCTTATGGCTTACCTTATAGTTATCGAAGCCCAGGAGGTGCTCCTTGGTCAAGTATTTATAGTTGAGCAACCGCTGCAGCGACATGTTGAGAGTTTTATATAAACGAGTAGTGGAACGTGTTAAGAAATATATGTGTAGGAAGCTTTTAAGTAGGGAGGAGGATTTTTTCAGGAATCCTTTGCAACTTGGCAGAAGAATGGAAGAATAATTTCCTCGTGTAGATTCAGCTGTTTTGCAACATTTTTCGGCCGCTAGCCTCCTGTTGTTTTTCAATTTATGTAACTTGATGCAGTTTTTCCAGCGCTATTTTCGGGAATCCGTGGCCTACTATATTCTTCACTGCCGCAGCACCACCACGGCTAGCGCTGCTGCTTCAAAATTTCTGCTGGCTGCGCTGCAGTTCGATCAATTTTTCTTTTTCCGATTCGCCGCGCACCGCGTGTATTTTTTTTTTTTTTTAACTTGTCCTTTCTATTTTTTTTCTTCAAATGTAATTAATATTAATTTTAACGCCTTCTCTGAAACCTGGTTTAAAGTTTCAGCCGCTTTCCTTTTGCTCGTGTCACTTTAATTAAAAAATATTCCACAGTAAAAAAACAACATCCGACAAGCGCTGCCAGTCTGCTTGTGTCTGCAAGAATCTGCAAGCGGCGGCCGCGATTCTGATGTTGGACTTTTTTTTGTGGTATTGTTCTTTCTCACCCGTTGTTGTTGTTGGTTGCCGCTATTGTTTCTGTTGTGTCTCAATTCACCGTTTGTTTTTGTTGTTTTTAGATTTTTTTTCTTTTTTACACCTATTGCTCTTTCCATTGTTGTTTATTGACACTCTCAGTTGCTAGTCAGTGTTGCATTTTCTGTATCGAAAAGAGATAAAGTCAACAACATCGTGTTAATACCAAAACACAATGCAAGCGGCATTCACACAAATGCAAGTTGGCGTTGATAAGATATGAAGTAAATTAATATTTATTAAAAAACGACAGAATATTTGAAGTATATCACTTTTGGGCATAATTTTATTTCAAAGCTCGCGCCTAAATATTTTTTTTATTTTTATAATATGTGTATGTGCCTCCTAAGCTTATTGATGCAGTAAAATTTTGTCAGTCTCGAATAGTTTAGAAGATAAAAATCGTGAATGTTTGAAAATTGATTTCATTTCATTTCATTTCATTTATTTATTATGTAATATAAAAAGCCTTTTTGGCCAAAATATAATATTACAGATTATAGCATACAGTATATTGTGGAGTTCTTAAAACTAGTTTAACTTACAATCACGAATATGACATTAAAATATATGGCTTCCCTAATAAATTAAAAAGCAATATAAACAAGCAGGCAAATAATAAACACTAATCCCAAATTAGCAGTGACAAAGGGGAACAAACAAACAAAAACTTTAATATCAAAAAACTTTAATATCAAAAAACTTTATATCGTCGCTCCAGTGCACACCCCGAGCACTTCCACATAAATTTTATATGAATATACTCGAAGTGTGTACTGGAACAACGGTATGTTAAGATTCATCAGCTTGGAAGTATCGAATTAGTTTTTCCTTGAAAGTATTCGGTTGTGTTGAAAAAGATCTTAAATAAATTGGCAGCTGATTCCAGTAGCGTGCTGTTCGTATAAGAAATGACCGATCAAAAACAGAGGATAAAATTCTAGGTATAACAATTTGTGGATTTCTTGTAGAATGTGTAAACTTAAACATCTGTAGCAAATAGTTAGGTATTCGGGATTTAACAACTTTATAAAAGAGCAATAATACACGCATTTTTATGAAATTATGGAAAGAACATTGCAAGAATTTTAAGACGTACACAGCATGTGATCACGCCATCGAATACCATAAACGAATCGAACGATTTTGTTAAATATGACTTCAACTCTTTTAACATTATAACCCACAGTACCAGAAAAGACCTCAATACAATAGGACAGACTTGACATTAAAAGAGAATGAGCGATTTTATATTTGACATGAAGTGGCAAATACAGATTTGTGCTATATAGCTTTCGCAACGTAAAACCTACCTTCCTACTTAGAGCGTTAATATGGTATTCAAAGGATAACTTTTGGTCAATTATGACCCCAAGACACTTAATTTTATCAACAAATTCGATTGCGTCACTTTGAATTCGAATGCTTATAGGCAATGAGTCAGACCTAGTAGAATAAAATTTGATAGCTTTGGTTTTTTAGGATTCAGAATTAATTGATTTGATGACATCCAATTTGACAGATTGCTGAGGTTATAATTAATCACAGATTCAAGAACATCACAAAACTGACATTCTCCAGAGAATAATAATTGAATGTCATCAGCAAAAGTGAAAATTTTACACATATTACGATCAACAGAGTTTACCACATCATTTAAATACAACATAAAAAGTATTGGACCAAGAACAGAACCTTGAGGGACACCAGAAATGTTATTAAGCAAGCTAGACTCTAGGCTACAATATGAAACAAATTGTACACGATCGCATAAATACGATAGCATTAACTTACAGGCAGAATTTTTGAATCAAGTTAAAGTAATTAACAGTATCGAATGCTTTCGTAATGTCTAGAGAAACAAGAATGCTAATTTTATTATTATTACTATTTTCTCTGATTGTATCAGTAAGCCCAAGTAGAAGAGATGTTGTACTGTAGCCATCTCGAAATCCAGATTGGAAATCATCAATAAGAGAGTACCTATTAGTATATTCCAATATCTGTTTTTTTATAATTGGGTGCGTTCTCGAAACTCAATTTTGTGCAACTGTTGTGCAACTGTTGAGTAAAAGTCTTCTGAACGGCAAGTATCAGTTTCCGCTACTCACAACATGTTGTCTATTTTTCGCCACGCTTTATTTTTCCGCTACATTTACTCAACATGTTGTAGTTCTCAATTACAAAGTTTGACATGTTGAAAGTGAAAGCGCTTCTATTGTATAAAACGTCCAATAATACAAAATTAGGTAGAATAAGCAAAGATTTATCAAAATTTGAATTAATTTCTACTTTTAATTAAAGAAATGCGTGGAAGTAAGAAAATGAAAGCTGTTTATACACTTGGCTACTGTGTGTATCAAATAACCGATATAGAAGAGATGTACATAAAGCTGCAAAGTGGTAAACTAGGATAAAAATTCGTTAAAATGTGTCAGCATATATTTTTAATAGTGTATCTATTGCGTTTCTGAGCAACTTCGAATAAATTTAAATAGTTTGTGTACACTTAAATGTGTAACAAGCCACCAACAGCACAAACAAAGCTTTCTACACGTCTATAACACAAATATTAATTATCTGCAAATTCATATTTTTAATATTTAAGTTTTTGCGCACAAGTTCGTACATTTTTGCAACTGTGTTGACAGAAAATTTAGCTCACCGTTCAGAAGATACGCAAAAGTAGCGTAAAGTGATACATACAACATGTTGAGTTTCCAGAACGCGCCCATTATCTCAACAACTTTAGAAAGAGCTGGCAATATACTAATCGGCCTCAGGTTATCAATAATGGTGGATGAGTTATTCTTTGGTATGGGTACAACTCGGGCTACTTTCCAAGACATTGGGAACTTCGAAGTTGTGAGTATGCTATTTATAAAATGCTAAAGATGATCCTGGATATAGGGCGATATAATTTTAATGAATTTAATTGGTATATTGTCGCTACCAATCGCATTAGATTTTACATTAAGAATTGCTTCATTAAGGTCTTCTAAAAAAATGTTGTTGAATAAAAAACAATTTTCACTATCATGGTGTGAATCAAAATCGAATTCCTCAAAGTTGTTCTGAGTCTGATGATCAAGGAAATGTTGGTTAACAGAATTTGCATCAAGTCCTTCAATCTGTGTTCGCGAGTCCATGCACCCATTATTCCTAAGGGCATTCCACATTTGTTTACTACTAAACCCATCAAAGAATCGAGCTCCGATCATCCTCTTCGCTTTACGGATGACTGACTTCGTGCGATTGCGATACTTGCAGAATACTTTCCAATTAAGTAAGCTCCTATCAAGCAAATACGCTTTAAAAGCAAGGTCGCGTAATGATTTGGCATATACTATCTCTCTTGAATTTAATAATTTTCTGTTAGTTTGTTTTATTGAATACCTCGTAATGGGGACAAAAGAAAACGCTTCGGTTAACAACATGTTCAGAACTGAGAGCTGTTCATCAACGTCATTCGTGGTGTAAATTTGTTGAAAATCGAAATTAGATAAGAAAGAATTTAAAGCATCAAAGTTAATATCACTGTAATTTCGAAATTCAATGAATTCATTTTCACGAGAGATAGGGAAGTTTACAGAAATATATATTAAAGCATGGTGTGAAATTACTGGGGATAGCATTTGACCTGAAAGCTTAACGATAGAGGGATCGCTTATTAGAAAGTAGTCAATGAGTGAAGTCGTTTGATTGCGAACGTCATAATGAGACGGTAGAGAATTATGTACAAGAGATAGGTTACAGCGAAGACATAGGGAACGTATACTGGTTGATTTATTAATATCAAAAAGATTGTGATTAAAATCTCCTACAATAGCGATATTCGAATATCTAACAAACAGATCAGACATGGATTCTTCAAAGAAAGAAATGTTTCCATGTGGTAAATAAACCACTCCAATTAAGATTTTTTTCCCATTATAAGATATTTCCAAAAACAAAGACTCGCAAGTGTCGTAACTGTCGGATTTAATAACAACTTTATATTTAATTTGTTTGGATATATAAAAACCAACTCCACCACCTCTTCTATTTTGCCGGTCATTTCTACAGAACACATATCCCGGAATATCGACAGCTGGATTAGTAATGTATGGCTTCAGCCAAGTTTCTGAAACACCAACAATATCCAAAAAGCAACCATTCAAAATACATCTAATTTCGTCAAGTTTAGATGATGGAAAAGACGGTTTAAGGCTTTGAGCGTTAAAGTGGCCAATATTAAGATTTAATTTTTGTTTTCGTAGTTTAGAGCGAAGTTCAGAGTTGTCACTTACAATGGGACCAAAATTATTGCTAATTGACATTAAATACACAAATTATAAAAGGAAGCCATAACAAATAGGGACAGTACATATTAACTAGGATTATTTACAAAATTATTATATAAAGCTTCAGAAAGTATTACTATTTTTTTTTTTTTAATTCAGTTATCGATCATCTTAACAGAAAATTTGAATTTAAAGACAACTTGAAATAAAAATTCAGTCTTGTGGAAAAAGAAAAGAAAAAAAAAGAAAAAGAAAATTTCGCAAATACATTACTTTAATCTTCGGCCAAGGAAGAGTCTACACTAGCGGCAGCAACATCAGCAGAAGAATTAGTGACAGCAATGGTGGATATATCAGCACTGGTAAACATATTCAGTCCAAATTTTTAAGTGCGTGGAAGCTAATATCACCTTTTAGATTATAACTACCATTTTTATTGAATATCAAACCTGTTAAAATAAGTACTACAGCATAGTTTCATTTTACCTTTTTAAGACCGAAAAAATTATGTTACCCTTATAGGCTTAGGAAGTATATACATATTATGAAATAATAAAAAATATAGGTGTGAGCCCTAAAGCAAAATTCTTCCCACTTTTGCCACCAATGAAATTAGAGCACCTTCGACTTATTCTATCAACCCATATAAATATGAGTTGTTATATGCCGATAATAACCAGGGGCCCTAATCTCTAAATGTGTTAAAATCAGTAAAATCTTCATTCGAATTTAATTTCCTTTAGTACTGACTCTTCTGTGCATTTTTTATTGGAAGCAAATCAGCCAAAAATCGCCCAATAGCGAATTGCAGATCGGTTGAACTCTAATTTTCCTGATGATTTTTAATTAAAAACGTTTAGTTTTTAAAGCAGCCACAGTGGGACAATTTAAATATTTAAAAAATTTTTAAATTCATTGTAAAGAGTGTAATGGCAGTATTTAATCATAGAAAGGATTAAAGTGATCGATTGGAAAATTGCGTTCATGAAGTCATGTCGTCGTGCAGCTGCCACAAATTTTATCTCCCACCAAGCACGGATCCACGGTGGGGCGATAAGGCCTTCCTTGCCTACACTCTGGACGGCATCGATGGCAATTCGTTTGTGATTAGATTTTTTAAGCCGGGAGATTATGTACTAAGTCATTTAATCCAAAAATGTAAGCCAAAAATTTTATATTTCCCTTTTAATTTTTATGTAAGTTATGTAAAATGTTCTTTTAATTCATGTACACATAAAGTCACTAAAAACTGATTAACTCTTTTTTATTTGATAAATTCGAAAAACTGGGTTTTTAAAATATCGCCATTTTCGGGTTATTCCACAAAACGATTTTTACATTTTATAGAATATTTTAGTGGTTTTGATTTGATTTGATGAACTGCGATCGCCCCCCCAAATGAAGCTTCTGGGTCCGCCACTGTCTCCCACAGCAGTGCTTGTAGATTAAAAAACAGATATTGTCGTGCAGTTGGCCCATTAAAACTCATATTTTGATTTGATTAATGTTTTATTTTCTCATAGTATAATAAATTGTTTTATACCGAATGTAGTTTAATTGAATTTGGATGGGTTATGTTATTGGACGTGTAAGAAATTTTTTTGGTTTTTTTTATCAAGAATACCTTCTTGATCGTTAACACTTTTTGCTATAAAAAAATAAATAAATATGCTATAAAGCTATGAAAATAACTTATACTTAATAGTTAGGAAATAACTCCTTCTTTTTTTATGAACGAAATCTTATAAACATTATAGAAACGAAGTTTTTTGTTACAAATTAATCTAGTTAAATAATTAAACTATTACAAAATATTAATTAATTTAAGAACACTGATTAATCAAAATGTTAATTAATTTAAAAAAATTGTATAAAACGCTTAAATATCGGCACAGTATTGACAAGGAGTGCAGGCTTCAAAAATTTAATTCTTTTGCAAATTCGTTCAAATCTTAAGCTCAAGTTCAAATGTAAAATCATTGTTGGTTTGTTTTTCCTTTAGTTGTTATATATTTTTATTTAAAACTTACTAAGTTCCACCTTTAAGATAGATTTTATTTTAACTTTTTTTGAAATTGCACATTTCCCTAAGGAGCTATTCGCGAATACGAGTTCTTGACTGTATTGCATGTTGTTTGATTTTGTTTGTTTTTTATTTTTTTAGTTCCCGTATTGCAGTGACTTAAAAAGGCATAAAATAGCAGTATATTTAATAAAGTCCCTCCTATTTCAGTTTTGAATTTGTTTAATAATGATTTTGATGTTAGTTGCATTTCTTCGCACGACGTCGCGCATTACCAGGACAGCCAGAAGAGCTGAGGAGATGTAATTTCCAACCACCATCTAACGGCAAATGAACATCGTCATGACAAAGCGGACATCTGGCGGCTCCAGTTTTAAGTTCTGAAATAGAGTTTGGAGAATATAAATGAATCGATTTATTTTGTCCCGTTTGAGGAAACCGTCAAGACATTGTCTTTTTCTCGATAAAGCTCGACCAATGATTTTGACCTACCTCGACAGTAGTCCTCCATTTGATGTAGGTCATAGAGCTGCTTGTGTACCGACTCAGTGCACCGATCACATGTTACATAACTATTCTTGGCTTCACATTCATCTGAAATTTATGAAAGTTATTTAAATTTAATTAAATTTTCGCTCTTTCAGAAACTTACTCGTCAGATGATAATTGAGAGCTGCTACTTCCAGCACCTGGCTGCATTGTGGACATTTGGTTAGGAATGGGCACGACTTCCAATAGTGTTTGTCCAACTGCAACTGATCGCTACCGTTATAACTCCAGTCGCAAAACGGACAGTGTCTAGAAAATGGAGCAAGAAAATTTTAAATCATCCACCTCACTAAGCAATCCTTACTACTAACATTAGATTTGGCGCCTCCTCTAAGGACTCCGAATTAGAATTTGAGTTTGAACCCTTGCGTGAACTGCTAGCTGAGATCATGGAACGTTTAAGTTTCTCATTGTACTCCTGTTTGCCGTTACAGGTTGCCAAGCCGCTACTGCCAGCTGCTCCACTTAATGAACTTCCACTGGCATACCCATTACTCTGACTCTGACCCGCAGCTCCACCTGCACCACCAATTGACTGACCACTTTTACTTTTCAGAATGCGCGTCTCCGAGCGACGCAATGGACTCGATTGCGAATCTGGCGACTTTGCACCGAAGCTATAAGGGCTGCCGCGACTATCACCACCCCCGGCGCCAGCACTCATCGACTGTAGCTGCTCTTGTCTGGCCGCCTCTGTGCTGCTGCGATTCGATGGCGGTGATGTCGGGTCACTTGAACTGTGACCTACATATTTGTTAGCATCAAGCATCTCCTTCTTTCGCTCCAGGTCCAGCTTATCGAATTCCGTGAATAATTGACGATACAGCAGATTGCGTCTCGTGATATCATCATCCGGCGGTAGCTGCTTACGCACTAGCCTTGGATTCACCTTGTATACCAGTAGGAGAATACGTTCGGCTACCTTACGCACCGGCTCCGCAGGATGATGTATGCCCGAGCAGCCGCATTCGGACAAGGCACGACACGTTAAGCCGCTATGCTTATCCGTGCTGATGCCCTGACTCAGCACAAGCTGCTCTAGCATTTGCATGCGGCTCAGTGCCAGACGTGGATGAGTACCAGAACTTACGGTACGCGAAAGCGCTGGAGCTACAAGATGCTGTTCCATAACCTCGGGGCAGGCCGCTATGCTGAGTATGGTATGTTGAGCCAGAGTATGTATGCGGGCTGAGGGATCTCCAGATTTGGCCAATAGTTCAGGTAACAAGCGATCTACACAGCGTGCGACTTCACTCTGCGATACACGTCCCGGAACATATTCGAGAAAGAGCACACGTACAGTTTCGGTAGCTTGACTGAATACTGAATAGACCGCATCACGTTCGGCACGATGTAAGAGGAGTGCAGCGCTACGTGCTACCTTATTTGCGCCAGCAGTGCCTGAGTTTTCACCAATATTAGCCACACCGCTTGCCGGATTAGTAGAGTCCAATTCATGGCCTTTCAGGAAGTTTCGTAAGCGCATGAGACCATCTTCACGATCTTGAAATTGACGGGAGTAAAATTGCTCGACCTGTGAAGGATGAAAATGGTTTGATTTTAGTTGTTTTAAGGACTAAATTTTCGCATTTTTATAAAATGGTGATTTAATGAGATAAGTGAGAGCCATTATGAATTGGTTCGTTATGACTAGTAAAGGTCATAAATCTGTCCGAGAAATTATAAAAAACCGAATTAACATGATTTCTGCATTCGTAGATTCCGTCGTTTGCTTAAAATTTTGATTGTTAAGTATAATGTTCGTATCGATTTCGATTTCGGAAACATGACTCGCGTTAAGTCTCCTTTTTATGAGTAGCCAGTGACTTAGTCCACTATCAACGCGTGATTAGTTTTGGGTCAGTTAAAACCAAGGGTATGTATACAAGTCATGTTTTCACCACCGCCTAGTGTTGGTAACCGATGGATGATAGTCATTGTGCATGAATATTGGCTACTCGCCTTTGTTAATAACATAAATCACTGTTTATGAATTCCCAATTTTTATATCCTTTGGACCCCTTATTTTCAGTCCATTATTTAGTTTCTACTAACTTGCCCTTGTCTTGGACTAGCCACTTTTTTCCACTTACCATATCATTGCCAAACACCAGAATCGGTAAAGCAGCCTGTCGACGTTCACGATCATTCAAACGGGAACGTCCACGATTCGGATCGGCTTCCAACAGAGCAGTGCCTTGGCATTCCCTTAAAAATTCATTAGTATGTGAACTGCAATGTGTGTGTTAACGTAAGCAACAAACAACGACAAAAAATATATAGTTTATATAACAAGGTTTTAAGAAACTCAACTCAATAAACTTAAAATGAATTGGATTCAATGGTTGATTGGCAAAGCTACATTTCAAATATGGTTCAAAGAAATCATTAAAAATTGTAATATCCATGCGACATTTATTAAACCTATAGAATATTTAACGCGCAAAGCTAGACTAGGTTGAACTTCTGGAAAGTGCTAAGTAAACAACTGCTATGCCAAGCTACAACTCGTTACACACACTATCAATGTGCAAGCCTAACTTACTGTCTCAGAGTTGGTATCGCCCGCTCTTCATAGTCCTCGTAGGAGTTGCGTGGAGCACTCTTATTGCGTCTACGCAAAGAACCCTGATGACTGGACATGGGCGAACTATGCCTACTGGGACTGCGTCTAAGATTTAGCTTCGGTGACATGGGAATATCATCGTGCGACTTACGCAAACTAGGCGTCGAGTGTGTGGATAAATTTTCGCTGACGCTGTTGTTCGCCGTGGTGTTGGCACAGCCGGATGCTACGCCACCCACCAAACTTGCACCCACAGAACTACCGCCATCCGTGGTGGATGATTTATCATCTTGTGCGCTTTTAGGACTCATAGTGGCAGCGATGTGTGCCTCGGCCAGGGCTTGTGCAACTTCTTGTAGACTTGGTGCTGGCGGTAGTACCGGTTTGGATGCATATATTTCCGAAGCTAAATCATTGGCACTGCAGACACCGGAATGTTCAAGCAATTGATCAATTAATAGATGTTTCTGCAGTGCAGCTTTGTACATTTCTATTTGTTCCTTGCGCAGCTTTGCAGTGGTGAAATCTTCCTGTTGAACTGCCTGTCTCTTGGCCAAAGAGTAGCGACCCAAACGCTCACCGGCTGCACGTATGGCTGTCATGCAAAGTTTCAGCTTGCGCGCGTATTCGAAACGTTCATCGTTGACCGCCTTAGCTTTTTTCTCTTCCATTTCGCGTATAATTTCCGCAATCGACTCTTCAACGTACATAGAGAAGAGGAGATCATCACAGATGGAAGCTAATGCTGGTTCGCTGTTGGTACCAGAAACGGCAGCTTCCGCACTCAGCTGTTGCTGCTGCTGCTGCTGTTCAGCACCACTAGCAATTTGCTGTTGTTGAGCGGACTCCTCACCGATACCCTCTAATACGGCAACCTGCTCCAAAGCCTCACCCAATACATTGACAGCAATCAGCGCTATTTGTCCCTTAGGATTAAAATCGTTGCGATGTGCTGCGCTAAGTCTTAGCTTAAGATGTGTACCTTTGCGTGGATTGACCGTAACACTTTGTAATTCTCGTGATTTATAGTTGGTTGCCGCATTATCGGAGAGCGCTATAAAACCTAGAAAATCAAAACATTGTGAGGACGGTGTACTAGGTATGCCTTTTGGTGAGTAATGCAACCAGAGTTCGACTTTTTCAGCTGTAAAAGAGATGGTTGTTATTTGAATATTCCAGGTGTGTGGGAACGGGAGATCGGGAACTTACGAATCAAATACTGGTGGGCTAGAATTTGTATACGACATATTTTGGCTGGTTTGTGGAAACGTAAGACTATATCGTGTGGGGTTATTGTGCTGCCCGATGCACTACGCCATCCGTGCACTGTGGGCCCATGAGTATTTAGCTCGCTGGCGGGAAATGATGGATCTTCATCTGAAAGAAATAGAGACAGAGAATAAATATTGGGAGATTATACCCGGTTTGGAGGTCAGGCCGGATAACAGACATGATAAGAAATTGTTAAAACCTATTGCTAAAGTGGAAGAGATAAAGGGGTCACGAATGTGCAAAGGCCTCGGTTACAAATCGTTATGTACAATTTGTGGAAAATATCACTGCTGTAGATACATTTTGTTAATTTCCCGAAGTTTTCAGCTATGAAGCATGTCTAACCGCTCATTATGGCATATTTTGCATACCACCAAGCGTCAAAGCTCAGGGGATGCCCTCTATGAATGCAAAAGCATTTATGTTAATGTTAATTCAGAAGACAAGTGATATATAGTGAGAGGGTGAGAAGATGCTTTGATTTATTTTAAGTCTACACAGCCCAATATTGCTTGACAACGCTCGGGGAGATTTTTTCACAATTTTAATTTACGACTGACGAGCTACTGGGCATCAAGGCAATTGTATAAGGATGGACTTGGTGAGCCATCCTTAAATGTTCGAGTGGACCTGGGATACGTAAGAGCTAATGGCGTCAGAGCATGTATCTCCCTTGAACACAACCCATGGTAATGTCTGTTAAGAAGGCTTAGGAAACCAACATTGCGTCGATACCCATGAGAGTTGAGAGAAGATGAAATATTTGTATCCCCCCTATTAGATATATCATATCCATAAGCTTAAAAAATACTTGCAAGCTTCTGTCCGGATATGCGTAATGTACTCCATTTTCGGACTTATAAAAAGTGGCGCAAAGTTAATCATCAAATTTTGTTTTTGACTAAATAAAGAAAAAAATTATTTTGTTAGAAGATCTTTATTTGGACCTTTACAATTTTCTCCGTTTAGATGATATCCGTCAAGTGACTGCTGACAGTGTTGATACACATTTACCCATTTTATCGCATTTTCCAAGACTTTCCGCAAGATTTCCGGTGATAACTGTTCGCATTCTTGTGTTAATATTCTCCTCAAGGTCTGCGATTGCCTGAGGCTTGTTGGCATAAGCCCGCGACTACAAGTAGTCCCAAATAAAGAAGTCTGGGGATGGTTAAATCGGGCGATCTTTCTGACCATGCCAAATTGCCAAAACGGGAGATTATGCGACCAGGAAACGCTTCCTTGAAAATATCCATTAATTATTTCATGCTCCTGAGGAGTATAGCGTTCCATTGCTTGTTTGTTTATATTCTGCAGCTGTCTAGTTCACAAACGTTAAATATGATTGACGTACGACGCCATTTGCAAAAATTATAACATCTTCCGATAGGGTGATTAATTTTGCGCCACCTTGTATATGAGTAATCAAACGAAGATCTTTTGGGGGGAAGTATTTTTATTTACACTGTTTTAAAAATCCCAGTCATAAATCAAAGTGTGTCATTCATATTGATCACTTTCTCTAAATCGTCAAAGAACACGGAGGTTTTTTTTAAGAATATGAATGGCAAATGTTAATCTCGTTCGCAAAGAAATAAATTGGGTTATGACACAATGGCACTAGGCTGTTGATTAAAACCAGAAACAAAGATGACGGTAGGACTGAACCCTGTGATACTCCAGTATCGTTGGAGTGTTCACTGGATAAAATACTGTCGACCATGACTCGTACCGGTATGTCCTTGAAAAACGTGATCCATGAAACAAAGTCTCCACCAAAACCATAAGCTATTAGTTTTGGCACGAGTCACGCTCTGTAACGCCCACCGTTGATCGAAACGTTGTTCCTAGCCTCATTTTCGAAGAAAAATGGTCCAATGATGCCACCACTCCACAATCCACACCAAACTGTCACTCTCTGAGGATACATCGGCTTCTAAATAATATGCGGATTTTCCGAGCCCATGATGCAGCAGGACTACAGCAGGTACAGCAGGCGCGATGGGTGCTTCATTTCGGCCAAAACTTTTAAATAACGCACTGTTTGGGCTACACAGCACTCAGTTTGGAAATAAGTTTCCAATATTTCCCAACGTTGTTCAAGCGTAAGGCGACTCATTTTTTTCCGCTGGGGTATGAAACTGACCTTTATCAAGATTTGGAGCGGAAAACAGCTGTCAGTGTCAAAATAACTTATGATTTAAACTAGATGGGCCACCCTTTACGTTAAGGTTTGCAAGGACTCTTTTAACTGCACTCGTTCGAAAACATATCTCTTGCATAGAAGACAATCTTTTTTCTGTAGAGGGCGGTAGCTGATTGCTAGCCGAAATTCAGTGTCAGTGACGACTTGGTCATCCTTTAAAAAGGTAGAATCGATGAAGACGTCTGATTTTTAACGAATAACCAAAAAATAGTCACGAAATATGAGAAATCTCAAAAATAAGCTTGGTATCCCTGGCAATAACAAGCAAATGAATACTAGAAAAGAAGAGATAAATTTAAAATAAATTTACGCAACTTACTCAAACAATTTGTTATCATAAAAGTATGCTATTCAAAAATAGAATTAAAGTTAATAAAGGTAAATAAAGATAAAATGTTAAAGAGAATATCGCAAAACATAAAAGTATTCAAAACTCTATAGAAAGAGTAAAAATATATAAATATAAATAAACTAATTATGTATTCATTTTACGCTCTTTTATGTATTCATTTTACGCCAACAAACATTATTTTAATAGAAGATAACGTGTTCAATTCAGAGAAACGTCATATTTAATGAGCAGTCTTCAATCAACTTATAAACAATCTCCTCTCTCCAAGATACTCTTTCCATTGCTCACATACTTTTTAGTAGATTACTAAACAAGCAAGCCGGCAAAGCAAACTTTGACACTAAACAGTTTGTTTTTAGACACGTAACCGGTTGGTGTTCTTGAATAAGTTTGCGTGTGTGTTTTGGAAAAGTGTAAAAAATAGAATTTAAGGCCAAGTTCCAACTTAAGATATTAATTCTAGTGAGAAGAATGGCTGAAACAAGCCCAAATATGGCGTCTATTGACGCCAGCAAAGTTAAGCCATCTGTTTGGCTGCAAATACAAAGTCTACTCAATACCATCAATCATATTTTAATTGGTCTAATTGCAATCTACATAACAGCACTGGCCAGGAGTCTCGACTTTCAAGATACTGCAGCGCATGCTTTTATGACAATTATGGGGGTATGTTGTTGAAAACAAACATAAAAAAGAAAATAATTTGCAACTAAAAAAACCATTTACTGCTTATATTTTATTATATAACCTTATGAATTGCACAAATTTCATATCTTGAGAGGTAGGAAAACAAAAATCTTAATCTTAAGAGTTTCATTTAAACATTGAACTATTCTTTCTTATCTTGAAGTTACAATTCTTGTATGTTATGTACATTATTATCGTCGAACAGCTGATAAACTCAATTTTTTATATTTTGAATAATTGTCTTTTTACCTTTGATAATTAAAAACAAAACAATCTCAACTTTATATCCTAACCCAAATTTTAACTCTAACCATTATTGTTATTTCTTTTTTTATTATTATTCAAATGACATTAACTTTGCGACATGCTAGAGCTCGACAACAGATGATACTGGAGCTAAGCAAACAACTGAGAAGTGGAGCGCACTGTGAACAAATAAAACTCGAGTTGCATTCATATAAGCGCTAAGCTTAGAACTGATTTGCGCTTGAAAGCTGTGCAAACAGATTTGATAAAGTTCTTTAACCGCTAAAAGCTGGCGTAAAAATAACTTTGGCAATTACTTTCAATTGTCTGTTTGATTTAAAATAGAAAAACAAATGTGTGCTGTGGTTGAGTATTTAAATGCAAAGTTAAAAAAAAAATTTAAAAAGTAGGTATTTTTAGTTTAAGAGAATGAGTAAAAAAGAAAAAAAAAAACTTAAATATTCTTATAAATCAGAAATCAATAGCAACGCTTTTTTTGGGAAAAAATTAAATAGACACTTGTGAGGAGGCTGAAAAACAACTTCCACATTGGTGTATGCTTCGGATCTATTCGTTATTTAGTTAAGGAGATATGATCGATAAAAGTAAAAAAATCCCTAAATATTCTTAGCAATCAGAAAAAAGACACAACTCTATTTTTGGAAAAAATAAAATGAACCCTGGTAAGGAGGCTGAAAACAGGGATGGAAAATAACGATTATTTTTTCATTTTTTGATCAAAAGATCATTTATAAAAAAACATCTATATCTATATCTATATCTATATCTATATCTATATCTATATCTATATCTATATCTATATCTATATCTATATCTTTATCTATATCTATATCTATATATATATCTATATCTATATCTATATCTATATCTATATCTATATATATATCTATATCTATATCTATATCTATATCTTTATCTATATCTATATCTATATCTATATCTATATCTATATCTATATTTATATCTATATCTATATCTATATCTATATCTATATCTATATCTATATATATATCTATGTCTATATCTATATCTATGTCTATATCTATATCTATATCTATATCTATATCTTTATCTATATCTATATCTATATCTATATCTATATCTATATCTATATCTATATCTATATCTATATCTATATCTATATCTATATCTATATCTATATCTATATCTATATCTATATCTATATCTATATCTATATCTATATCTATATCTATATCTATATCTATATCTATATCTATATCTATATCTATATCTATATCTATATCTATATCTATATCTATATCTATATCTATATCTATATCTATATCTATATCTATATCTATATCTATATCTATATCTATGTCTATATCTATATACGAGCCCTAACCACTATTAATTCGTACAGCAAGCACTTTTATGCCAATGTAACATGTAAGGGTACATATTTTATTAAATAATATTGATAACACTATTAAATTTATACTTTTCTGAAAGTTTGTTTTATTGTCTTTAATTTCATAAACAAATATGTGCACATATCATGATAAAAAGTTTTGAAAACAGAAATTAACGGAAAGTCCATTTATTTTGATAACAAAAATTTGACCACTATTAATTCGTACAGTGTATAAATTCAGCTAAACACAACTCTGAAAATTAAAATGTAAACAAATAATGAAAATTTACCGTTTTATTAGAGTAAAGAAATGCAATTGAACAATAACACGATTTTTTTCGTGTTGTTTCTTTTTATTTCTGATTAATTGTTCAACGATGGCACTTGGTAAGCCAGTTTGTGAAGAAATTCGATTATAAATTATTGACAAAGTCAAATCGGGAAAAAGCTATAGCGAAATATCGGTTAAATTAAAGCTTCCAAGATCAACAGTATCAAGTATTGTTCAAAAATACAAAAAAAAATGAGAATTGTAGCAATAATGTTGCAAACAGAGGCCGGGTCTCCAAAATAACGATTCGCGACAAAAGAGCTTTAGAAGTTATACTTAAAAAAAATCGTCGAGGCACTATTAGATACATAGCTTCAGAGTGGTCAGAAAGAATTGGAAAAACCATTAAACGTGAATGGACGCGTCGGCAAATGAAAGATATAGCTTATGGTGTTTATAAAGTAAGTTTAACACTCTACTACTGGTGATACCAAAAACATTTATTGAAACTTGAATTTTTTAGGCCAAAGAAAAGTCCTTACTTACTGTGCTTCAAATGAAAAAACGTTTATTATGGGCAAAAGAAAGACGTTCTTGGGTACAAAGGCAATGGGACACCATTATATTTAGCGACGAATCGAAGTTTGACGTATGCGTCGGTGATGCCAGAAAAAGGGTGATTCGGAAAAGCACAGAGGCATATCATAAAGACTGCTTAAAGCGTACTGTAAAGTTTCCAGCTAGCATTATGGTGTGGGGATGTATGTCCTCAAAGGGTGTCGGTCAGCTTCACTTTATTAAGGGAACAGTAAATGCAGAAAAATATATTAATATATTGGAAGAACATCTCATTCCGTCAGTACCAAAGCTAGCTGACTGTGGCGAATATGTATTTCAACAAGACGGTGCATCATCCCATACAGCCAAAAAAACAAAAAAATGGCTACAAGAAAATGGTATTAGTGTTCTGTACTGGCCATCATCTAGCCCGGACTTTAACCCAATCGAAAACGTGTGGGCACTCATGAAAAGGAAGTGATGAAATGACCCACAACGCACTCTTAGCGGATTAAAAGCCAACATTCAGGAAAGTTGGGACTCTATAACCCCTGAAGAGTGTAAAAAATTTATAGATACAATGCCAAAGCGATTAGAAGCTGTTTTAAAAAGCAAAGGGGGCGTTACACAGTATTAAATTAGAAAATGTTCCACTGTACGAATTAATAGTGGTCAAATTTTTTTTATCAAAATAAATGGACTTTCCGTTAATTTCTGTTTTCAAAACTTTTTATCATGATATGTGCACAAATTTGTTTATGAAATTAAAGATAATAAAACAAACTTTCAGAAAAGTATAAATTTAATAGTGTTGTCAATATTATTTAATAAAATATGTACCCTTACATGTTACATTGGCATAAAAGTGCTTGCTGTACGAATTAATAGTGGTTTGGGCTCGTATATATATATCTATCTGTATCTATGTCTATATCTATACTATTATATAAAATGAAAGTGAAAATTTTTTGTTGCCACTAAACTCCAAAAGTACAGGTCCAATTTTTATTAAATAATTTTTAAAATATCATATTTGTGCAAGAAAAGGATCGTTGGGCATTTTCTTTATGAAATTTTAAAAATAAGTATCTTTAATTAAAGTGTAAAGTTTTTTAAAAAATCATCCACTATGCCACGCATTGCTTGATCGTTCGTTTTTTATGCGTTTGTGCTGCGAGAGCTTCAATAAACTGCAAGTTGCTCGAAAAAATATCGATAAAAAATTATTTATATTTCTGATCGAAAAAATATCGATAAAATAATAACTTTTATTTCTGACTGAAAAAAATAACGATAAAAAAATTATTTTTATTTCTTATCGAAAAATTTCGATAAAAAAAAATAATTGTTATAAAATTATTGATTGATAGCGATAATCGTTATTGGTGGTCCCTGGCTGAAAAAGCACATTACATTGGTGTATATTTTGTGTCTGGGTTTTGTGAAAAATAAAAAGTATCACTGGTATGAGAGAAATAAACAAAAAAATTTAAATATTTTTGGAAAAAAAAACAAATTGATTATGCTATTTTTTAGAAAAACTATAAGGACAATAATAAGGAGGCTGGAAAAGCATCTCCACATTGGTGTACGTATCGTGTCTGTACGATCGTTAGTTTAGGTGTTACATCCAAAAAATATTTTGGCAAAATCTCAAGAGTGGTTTGTTTGAATGTGACCTTTATTCAGAAGGTATATTTAGGTATTTACACTGTTGTACTGACAAACCCTTGTCAAAGAATTTTGGGTTAAATGACAAAAAAAAAAAAAAAAAAAAACTAGATCTGGCCTCAGAAGAGATAGGTTTTGCAAAAATCACCAGAATGTTATTGAAATTAAGTACATGTGTAAATAAAATCTGTGCTTTTTTTAAAAAGTAGAGGTAATTTAAACAGAGGGCGTGACTCTTTATATTCAACGTTGTGTTTTTGTTGATATTGATGGTAGGTTAATGAAATTTAATGTGCAATGAATAAAAGTCTAGCTTAGATACTCGTTTGTTCGAAACATGTTACAAAAAGTAATCTCAGTTGATCAACTAGGTAGAGCAACTTACGTAGAACGCTGTAACTTCTTTTTTTTTTTGTAATGGACTCATAAAATTTTAAGCACACGTAGATTTTTCAACAATTCAAAATTAGAGAAAAGATGTCGATATTGGTGCTACGATAATGAAATTTTTACAGATGAAAGTGACATATTATCGACAAGTTGAATTATTAAAATATCGTAGATCTTCCATTTCCAATTTCCAGTAAGTAATGCAATCGTAAGCATTATTTAATACCTTACAACTATCTTACCAAGAAATAAAATACATCACGTTTTTGTTATATTTTTTATATTTTAACTGGTCATAAATAAAACATAATAAAATACATAAAATCTTTTCAAAGTATGCAAATAAATAAACTGTCATTGATGAGAAATAATTGTCCTACTTTCGAGAAATCTGTCTTCAATCACAATAAAAGCTTATTTTTGCTGTACCTCCTTGATGCACCCACCTTGATTGCAATACAATTTAACTAAAATAAATCCTTTGTTGACAATACATTTTTTTTCATTCTCTTTCCAGTTCCATGTGCTGGCAGCCGAGGCGCTTATGTCCCACTATCACATCAATCCATTAACAAATCGTTTTTCTCATCGCGCCAAGTCGCGTATACACGGCATCCTACAATTGGTGGGCGGTTCAATGGCGCTTCTAGGTGGACTTGGCAAAATATCACAAACCGAAGTGCACTTTACCACCTGGCATGGCATAATAGGTGAGGTCAACAACAATTGAAAAATAAGTACACTTCAATTAGTGCATAAAAATAATTTTCTTCATTTTGCTGACATGCTTTGAAATATGTTTTCCACAGGACTTGCTGCGAATTTTATGTGCGCCTGCAGCATTTTGGGCGGTATTGTCAACTTTTTCCAACCAAAATTTGCGCATAAAATTTATTCACCTTCAGAGCTGAAGTTTCGACACAATCTCTTTGGCATGTTGACTTTCATGTTGGGCATTACGGCCATTTTATTTGGCTATCGCACCGAATTTTTCTATAAATACGTTGATGCCGAATTTATACCGGTCATAAGTTGTACAACCGTGTTGGTGGCCGTTTTGACATTGATTTCGCCAATGAAATCTTTGCTGGATAAGATGAAGTACAGAAATAAAAGAAAGGCAAAGAATTGAGTGGAAGAAAATAATGTTTGTTTGGCGGAAGAAAAGAGGTTTATATTAAATTTAAAAAAAAAAAATATAACTTGTAAGATTGTTTTGATGTTATTGGTATTCAAAACAAAAATGTGCTGTTTAATAAAATTAATTTATTAATATTGAAAATTGAGAAAAATGTTTATGTATATCTCATATGTATCTCGCTACCATGGTGGAATAATTATAAGTTCTTCTCATCCCCTGACATTTTTTCAATATATTTCTTGACAATCTGAAGGGTTTCATATAAACGTATTTATATGAAAATGTCAAAATAAGGCAGCCTGATACTCCGGATAAGAACCAGGGGCGGTTCCAGGAATATATTTCGGGGGGGTTTCAAAAATATTTATGTACGTTATACTTATATATAAAGGGTAGTTAAATTTTAAAGGCCGATGTTGATTTTGAATAAAACACAAATTATTAAGGAAATTATTGTCATTTCTTTTTATTGTGATAAATTGGTATGGTTCAATTAAGCATGGAACAAAATATCGGCTAAATGGCCGCCGCGACCTCGGCGGCACATCTCCATCCGATGGTCCAAATTTTCGATGACGCCGAGGCATAAGTGAGGTTCTATGCCGTTAATGTGCCGAATTATCTCATAATTTAGCTTTTGAATTGTTGCTGGCTTATCGACGTACACCTTTTATTTCAAATAACCCCAAAGAAAGAAGTCCAACGGTATCACATGATTGGCGGCCAATTGACATCGCCACCACGTGAGATAACACGGCCATTGAATTTGTCGCGCAAAAGAGCCATTGTTTCGTTAGCTGTGTAGCAAGTGGCATCGTCCTGTTGAAATCACATATCGTCCACATCCATATCTTCCCATTCGGGCCATAAAAAGTTCGTTATCATCTCACGATAGCGAACACCATTCACAGTTACTATCTGACCGGCCTCATTTTGGAAAAAATACGGCCCAATGATGCCGCCAGCCCATAAACCGCACCAAACAGTCACTCTTTGTGGGTGCATTGGTTTTTCGACAATCACTCTTGGATTATCATTCGCCCAAATGCGGCAATTCTGCTTATTGACGAATCCACTGAGGTGAAAATGTGCCTCATCACTGAAGATGATTTTCTTCGAAAATTTATCATCCACTGTTGCCATTTCTTGCCACCATTCTAACCGTGTAAATGCAAGTCTTTATGCATAATGTTCATCAACGATGAACAATTGTTGGGCACGTTGGGCACGACGACGAGATGAGGTGGACGACTCTTCAGCCACACTATCGCGAACAGCAGCAATATTTTCTGCAGTACGAGCTGTACGAGCATGTACTGGTGTTTTCACATCTCCTACAGATCTGGTTTGTTCAAATTTTTGCACGATTTTTCCGATTGTACGCACATTTGGACGATTAAATTGACCGAAAAAATCACGAAGTGCTCGATATGCATTTTGATTTGAAAGCCCATTTTCATACTAAGCCTGAATAACTTTAACGGTTCAAATTGAGTTAGTCTGAAATTGAGAAATGTCAAATGAAATGCAGAAAAAACTTGACATTTAGGTGTGGTTTATATTCAACATCGGCCCTAAAAATTTAACCACCCTTTATATACACTCTAAACTATTTGTTGAAATTTACTATTAAAATGACCGTAAATTTTTGTTGAATTTTCTGTTGTTGCCTAAAATTATTATCTTTTGGTGTCATTTAATGAAAATAACCAGAAATTGTTTATTTTTAAACAGAAAGTTGAGCAAACTTTAAATTTACACAAAAAAATTTTAAATTACTACACAAAAAAATTGTAATGTTCAAAATGTGTAAAAATTTAAAATACGACAAAAAATGTGCAAAATTACACGAAAATGTGTAATGGTGAACATGTAATGTGTAATTTTATTCACGGAAGAAGATTTGGTATCTATGAACTAAATCAACGTGATTTAAAATAACAAGTACGAGGAAAAAAAAAACATCAATAGTATAAAAAAAAATCGATACAATTATTAGTAAGCCGGAAAGTTTAACTTAAAAGTTTTCTATTTCTATTATTATTTTTTTATTTTCTTAGAAGTGATTACATTATTTCAATTATTTTTTTATAAATTAATTATAAAATTAATTATCATTTTCTTAAATGAATTAAAGCTAAAAGTGATAATAAGCTACCTGAGTTAACATATATTTTCACATAACTACAATTTGAATTTAATACTACTGAATACAAAAATATATTATAAAGCAAAAACACATTCTATATCTTACTTATTACTTACTTTTATTTACGCAAGAGTAATGAAACAGAGCAATGGTACGAAGGAAGGGGCATATTTTTACACATTTTTTGTTGAAAAATAATCACGAAGAGTTTCAACTTTTACACACAAGTTGCGTAAATCCTTAAACATTTTCTGAGTAATATCCAACAAAAAATGTTTAAAAATGTGCACTATTTAGACACTATTAGTTAGAAAAGCGTTGCCGACGATTAAAAATAAAAAAAAAAATAAATAACTGGACATTTCAGCCCTTGAAAGGATTTTGACCTAGCTTCTTATGATCAATTGTGTTGTGCGTGTTATTAAGTTTGTACACAATTGACCGAGAAAGGGACCTACATGTTTAACGCCGACTCCGCACGGCGATGAACGTAATGTTCTTATTCTCAAGAAGCTTTACATGGCATTTGATTACTCTCTGAGGTTTGCCATTGTCTACAGAGAGGTGGCGGCCGTACAGACAAATTATTTTAATTCAAATAATTTTCTGGCGCTGCTGGGGTTCGAACCTGGGTCTCCAAAGTTCTTTGACATAGCGGCCACGCACTTTAACCAACTAGGCCACGGACGCCACGTACGCCGTTGCCGACGATTATCGTCGTAAAATTCAACACAAATCGTTTAGAGCGTACATTAGAGCGGGTTAACTTTTTTTTTCAAAAAATCGTAGGCGTGGATAATATTCTACGGAGCAAACTCAACTTTGCTCAAGAAAACGTTAGTCTAAAATCTATTTCGAGCCACTGGTTTTTCAAAAGAAGGTTATAATTTGTGTTTTGCTGCAATATGTGAAAAAATTATTCCACTTATTGGAAAAACCTTTGCTACGAAAAAAATAGCCATCCACATTTCACTCCATATTCACTCCATATGATTGTGTGGTGCTCAGGATTATTTTTTTGTGTTAAATACCACAAGCTGACGCTGGGGAGAAGAAAATTATAATAATAAAAGTTATTCCTGTTTATTTGACCCGAATACAAATCTAAAAGACCAACATAAAACCAACATCAAAATAAATAAAAACTACAAAAACCTGAATTTTTCTCCATTACTGTATAAAAAGGAATTTTACGTCTACACTTCCGATACTATCGAAACTGTGGGGGTTTTAAATTAAAACTGTGCGGTGTTTGGATATATTTTATCCAAAAAATGCGGTGTTTTTGTGATTTCAGGTTAAGATTGTATTTGTGACTGTTTACAGCTACAGGCGCGATATCGCAAAAACAAACAAAAACTGGAACAGAATTCAGTATTTTAGCAATACGTGTAGAAACAGCTAAAAACTTTTACAGCATAGGGGTGTGAATATTTAAAGTAAATTATAAAAAACCAATGTTTTTCTTTTTGGTACTCTTAGCCCACATAATAAACATCAGTACATAACATTTAAATACAGGTTCTTTTAGAATTTCGGGGGGGGGGGGGGTTTGAACCCCCAAAACCCCCCCCTGGATCCGCGCCTGATAAGAACAAAAGATATTTATTTCACCATGGATGCTACAATAGAAGTTATGGTACAACAGTTTAAGGTTAATTTTTTGACAATATGATAAAAATAAATAAAAAAAAATTAAATATAATATAATATTATGACATAATTAGGAGGCGGAGGAAGCAGAAACTAAGAAATTTATTATATGGAATTGCTACAGGTGCTACGGTTTCTAGCCCTCAAGGCAAAAATAGACAAAAAATTATGGCGAGCTGCTCCAATATAGAAAACGTAAGAAACATGCAACGGCGTTGCATGGAATTTTAAATCCGTGAATATATTCCTCACAACAAAAATAAAAAAAAATCAATACTGACTTCGTCATTCCTTCAGATAACAGCTTATTCGAGATTTTAGCATCTAATAATTTCTGAATTATTAATGCCTCTATCACCGTCTGCGAGTCGAGCAAAAATTAAGGCGAATTCGCCAAGTTGGCATCACCGTCAGCGAATGTTCAAAATTTTATTCGATTAAAACGTCAAAAACAGACGAGTGTAAATATTTTGTGAGAAGCCGGCGAATAAAGTTGCTTCATTTTCATAATGAGCATATTGTAGATGGAAAATAATAGGAAAAAGTAAGTTATTTGCAATATTTTTGTTTTTATGCTATTTGGTTCTAAATCTGGTGCAATTGAAGTAAAAAAATTGTAATGTTGCCACTGGCCTCTGAAAATTCGGTACCATAAAAGTAATCTATAAGAGTCGTAGCAAGATTTTGCTGCTCAACTTAACTCACTCGGGCCTCCTTAGTTTAGCCTAAAGTAATACTGAAATCTACAAAAAAATGTTTATTATTTCACTGAAGATCAACCAGGAAGACGAAAATGATCACAAGTGGAACTCCTAGTGGGTTAGATTCGTTTCGTATTCTGCGAAGTTATCTGCAACAAAGTTCCCGTTTACTCAATTTCTCTTAAAATATAACTCAAAGCTGCTAATCTTTTTTATTTAATTTTTAGGTTTGACGCTTCTCTGCTAAATTTTGTGTTTTCTGCTTTGGCTGTACTGAATCTGAAGCGAATAAGTAGGCTCGCAAGCAGTGATACCACAAAAAGAAAAATTCGCCAGTTGATTCGACTCAAGTCAAGCATACGATTCGCAAACGGTGATAGGGGCATAAAAATGCAAATATAATTTTTATATTACGACACCAAGTATTAATTTTCTGTCATTATGACTAAAATAAAAAAAAATGTTGAAGCTATGAGCAGTGGCGTTCCTAGGCTTGGTGACACCCGGGGCGGATACACATGGTGTCACCCCTATAAAAAATTTATAAATGCAAAAAGAAACCAATTCGATGATATTAAGTGTTTTTATTATCTTTATGTTTTCCGATAAAAAAACAAACAACATATCGTCCCCTTCAAGACAAAAACATTTAAAAAAAATACTTTTTTTCTATTTTTGAATAAAGGTGAGGACAATGTATTCAGATAAAAAAAGTGTCAAGAAAGCTCCATGTCGATTTTAGGGAATTTTTAAATCCTAAAAATGTACCATTCTTGAGAGAAAAGTAAATTTAGCTGCTACAAAGTAGGAAAACCACTGATTTTCTTCAATTTTGATGGAAAAAAATTATTCTGAACGTATCCTCAAAAGAAAAATAAAAAAAAAGTTATTTACTAATATTGGAACTATTTAAAGTGAAAAAATGTGCACATTGGCGTTTTTAGCATGAAAAAAATATCAGAAAATCACATAGATGGATTTGGAAGGGAATTTTATAATTTTTTCTAGACCGAATTGGATTTTCTTGTTTTGGGGAATATTCTTTGCATTAAAATGCACTAGATGCAATTAAAAACTCAAAATCCATGTGTTTTCACATTGGCGTTTTTGGCATACAGGGGACGTAATAACAAACAATAAGAATTTGTAAAAAACAGAACAAAAATATTACATTTTCAGGTGTCTACATATTTAGATATGTAGGCATAAGGTAAAAAAGAAAACTTATTAACTTCGCAGTCTGAAAAACTGACGGAACAAAAAAATTACATTTTCAGGTACATATTTGTATATGTATGTAGGTATAAGGTTAAACAAAGAAATCTTATTAATGGCGTTGTCTAAAAAACTAATTTTTCTTACTTTAAGAGCTGCAAAATTTGAAATAACCTCATCGCAATCAATATTACTTGCAAGCTCGTTTTCAATGGATAAAATAGCAAGATCGGAAAGCCTTGCCTGTCACATGGAAGACCTTAAATAAGTCTTCATTAATTTTAGCTTTGAAAAACTCCTTTCGCATGAAGCTACTGATACACAAATTGTTAGAAATAATTTCAATGCGACAAAATGGGACACACATTTTTTAACGTAATGTATTTGTATTTCTGTTTGAGAAATTAAAAAATATATCGATATGGTGTCACCCCTAAAATGGTGGTACCAGGGGTGGACCGCCCCCCTCCCCCATAGGAACGCCACTGGCTATGAGATCACGAAAGCTTAAATGGTTGTTTGCAGTGAAATTGTAACAACATTGAAAAACGTTGCATGGAATTAAAATACCGTGACTAATCGCGCTACTGTAAATTTTATAGAATGACAGTAAAGGTGAGGTTTTCGGCTATATGGTAAAAAATAAAAAAATTAAGAAAGAATACGGTCAGGAATTATACCATGTATTAAAACAAGAATTTGAACAAGGCTTAGGACCAGAATTAGGATAAATACACAAGTTTGGGATCAAGGGAAAGGATAGGGACAAGAATAAGGTCCAACGGCTGGTCGAACAATAATTAATTGACAATGATATCAAAGACAGATAAAACAGAAATGATGGTAACAAAAGTTATACTATGTATTTCTTACATTTTAAAAAACTTTGTTTCAACTTTGGTCGGCTGTATCTCCGTTAATTTTGGGCCTACAAATCTAATTTACCAACGAACTTTTAGGAAATTAAATGCTCTTCAATAATATCATGCAATGTGGTACGAGAGGTACTATTTATATTTCCGGATTAGCAATAAAACATTTTTAAATGAAAATGGCTTTATTGTTTTTCTAACTTTTGCATTCGTTCAAGACATTTGTCACAGTAGTTTTTCCATTCCTCTTGAGACACCTCCAAAACATGGTTTTTTAACACTTTAACTGCTTCTGTGGCGCTCGTAAATCGTTGACCACGCAGTTTACCTTTGATATTCGGGAACAAGAAGAAATCATTGGGTGCCAAATTAGGACTGTATGGAGGATGAGTCATCAATTCGACATTTTGGCTGCTCAAAAATGCACATGTTTGACGAGATGAGTGAGAGCTCGCATTGTCATGATGGAGAATGATTCGTCTTAAATGGTTAGTTTTGCAAATTTCTTCAAAGAGTTCCGGCAAACAAATGGTCGTGTATAATTCAGAATTGACCGTCCTACGTTGCTCAAGCGTAACAGTGGCCACATGACCCATTTGGTGGAAGAAACAGGTGACCATTTGCTTAGCAGTGCATCGTGCGCGAACAACTTTTCTGGATTTGCCTCGTCTTGAAATACCAACACGCATATATCCATGATTCGTCACCTGTCACGATTTTATACACGTCTTTTGAAGCACCACGATTGGACTTCTTAATCATTTCCTTAAACCAATTGACGCGAGACTTTTTTGAGCGATTGATAAATTATGGGATATCCAACGAGTGCAAATTTTTTTTAAGGTAAGTGCTCATGCAAAATCGAATGTATTGAAGTGGAACTAATGTGCAAGGATGCCTCTTTCTCACGATATGTCACATGACGATCTTGCATTATGAGTTCACGTACTGCGGGCACGTTTTGTGGCACAACAACCGATTTTGGAAACGAACGGAATTCGTCGGTGACCGAACTACGGCCACGATTGAATTCACTATACCAGCGATATACTGTAGTTTTTGATGGTCCTTTATCGTCATACAAAGAACTGAGTTCATCGACACATTATTGTTATGATAATCCACGTTGAAAGTTGTGAACAATAATCCAACGAAAACCTTCTCTTGAAATTTTCATTTTTTGACCAAATTGATTTTCTTAACTCACTGTAAACAAAACAAATAGCACTTGTACATCAAAACGTTGTGAGTATATTTATGCTAACAAATGTCAAACTTTATTATGGTGATGCCAGATTTTGGCTATTGACATTAGTGTTGCCAGTTTCCGAAATATAAATAGTACCCCTGGTACACAAAGTGTACTTCGTTTAAGAAATTTAAGCGAACAACTGAAAAAAGTTCGAAAATATTGACTTTTTGGCCCCCTTAGTCAGCACAGGGTTCTCGAGGTCGAAAACTTAGAAAAGTCTTCCTAATGTACCCCCAAATAACCTGTTAAAGTTCCATTAGCTTCGGAATACTTTCCAGCAACCCTCATTTTTTTTCGACATGTCGACTGGACTAATTCTATTTAATAAAATTTAAAATTTATTGATGGTGTGTGTGTTTTTTACTGTTATCTATGGGGATACATTTTTCATCTTGTTTGAGATTTAAAAATAGTCCAAAAGATACAATTGTCCACATACATACTTAGATAGATGTGAGCGAATTTACTCTTATATATAGTGAGATAGCTTGTAACATTATATATATACGCATGTGTTTTGGCTAATACCCAAGCTTATCATAATTCAATGCATGGGAAAAACGCTCTTTAGTTTATTGGTTTTACTTACAAACACATTCATGCTGCATTCTATACACAAAAAATCTGTCTGATTTCTTTTTAAATCAGACAAACCATACAAATAAGCAGCACATCAACAAAAAGGAAGTGTCTGCCTGCATGCACAACTTCCGCCCATATAAATTCAGGAACCTAGCCATGTATATTCATTCAACCAGCTTTTAGTACATGGTTTTTCTATTATTGCGCCTTAAGTTATGCAACAAAATGCAGCATTTTATGCAGCTGTCTTTAGCAGCGATTTGAAGACTTATCTCTTTTATTTATTTTGTTTTTTCAAGTACATACATATTTATTTACTAAATACCTGTCTGGTAATGACCTTTTCACCTTCGTGTTATCGTGTTACCTGCTTATTGACTCTTATTTATGCTCGAACTTGAAGAATAAACAATAAATAAATTATTTTTCACATAATCTAAGCGAAATTATTTATATGAAAATCACATTTACATGTTATTGTATACTTTTGGGAGCCATTATAAATCACAATAAATGTCAAACTCTAAGCAAAGCCTTGTAACTGTTGCCACCTTTTGTGGTAAGGTGCCAACAGAAACTAGAAAAGAAACATTTTTTTTTTTGGTAACGCGATGTTTATGTGAAGATTTTGGCTTGAATATAATGGATAGCTCAATATTTTGATTATAAAGAGAATAAATTATATACAAACATGCTTAGAGATCTGTGATTTAAGCAAATAACAAAAAAAAAAAAAAAATTAAATTGAATAATTCAGTATCTTAAGTAGTAAAACGATTTTTGCACGTGGCCAATGCTTATTTTGACATTAAAAAATCAATAGGATTTATTTAAGCAGAAATAAGCAAATTTTTGTGTTTTGGACTAAACCAACGCTCATGGTATGCCCCCTTAAGGGGAAGCATTGTGTTTTTTTAGAAAAATGGGCGGAAAGATGGAGTAGTATCGGTGAAGATTTGTTTTGCGAGGTTCTATTGGGCACCAAGGCAATGGTATATCGGTAGGGTTTTTGCGCTGCCCGAATGGACATGGAAAAGACACAAAATTCGTGGCGTTGATGGCGTCAGGTCATGTACGAGAGTAGTCTGAGAAGTACCTGACGTAAAGATGGCGGTTGTTGTTTGAAAAGACTGACTAAGCTAGAAAGTACCAACCTTATTAAACTTAAGTTTAAAGTTGGGCGACGCTACATGGTTCAGTATTTGTTTGCCAGCCATCAATAGTGTTTAGCTCTCAGTGAATTTGTAAACATGGAAAACATTGGTCATCGTTATGTGATACAATACTTTCATTTGAAGGGTCTCAGTCCAACCAATATCAAAGCAAAGCTAAATTCTACTCTGAGGGGATAGAATCTAGTACTCCTGCATTGTTTACAACAGCAAAATATTGGGTAGGAGAGTTTAAACGAGGCCGTAAGAGCTATTAAAACGAACATCGCAGTGCAGTGGTCGACCAAATGAAGAGACCACGCCAGAAATGGAGAAGAAAATCCACAAAATGGTATTGGATGACCGTCGACTGAGAGTGCGCGAGATGGCAGATATGATAGGCATATCAAAAAGTGCTGTACATCGTAGATAGCCTAAAAATTTGAACATGAGAAAGTTGGGATAGCTGCTATCCGCAAGTTGGGTGCCGCGATTGCTTACAATGGAACAAAAATAGCGTCGTGAGGTGGTTTTAATCGAGTTTTTCATGAAGTTTCAATAAAGCAGAGTTTTTTCGTCGATTCATAATCATAGATGAAACATGGGTCCATTACTTCACACCCGAAACGAAAGAACAGTCAAAACAATGGATTGAAAGGGGAGAATCGGCTTCAAAGAAGGCGAAAACAATTCCACATGCAAGCAAGAACATGGCATCAGTTATTTGAGATGCACGTGGGATAATTTTCATGGATTATCTTTAGAAAGAAAAAACAATCAGCTTTTGTGAAAAAGAAAGTTTTGCTTCATCAAGATACAGCCAGTTCACACATCCGTTTTCGCGATGACTAAAATCAAAAAGATAAATTTAGAATTGCTTCCTAACGCACTCCATTCGCCAAATTTAGCCCCTTCGAATTATTTTCTGTTTCCAAACTTGAAGAAATGGCTCGGTGGTAAAAGATTTGCCAAAAATGAAGAGGTGGAGTGATATCGAAGCTATTGAACATTCTGAGAAAAGTGCATAGAGCTAAAAGCAGAATAGGTAGAGAAATAAAGATATTTTTTTTCAAATTATTTGTGCTTTCTTTCTTTTGTTAATTTGCTTTCTTTGTCGGGTACTTCTGAGACTAACCTTGTATCTCCCTTGAACAATTGTGTACTAAAGACTTGAGGGAAAATGAAATATTTTTATACCTATCAAGGATGGTATATCGCACGTCGTTGAATTCGGTCCATAACAACCAAATAAATCAAGCCCCTGTTCAAATGTGCTAATTGTACTCCATTTTCGGCCTAATATATGAGGTATAATTAGATCATATAAAGATCAGTTGGAGTGTAGTATTTCTTAAACCGTTTTAAAAAAACCTAGGCACATGGCTGCTTGTTTTTAAATCGAAAATGGATCATTCCAACGAATATCAGATTGGATCGATATTCCCAAAACATCAAAAGTATCTGACTCCACAAGATCAACACTGTTCATATTGAGAGAGCTAAGTTGCAATTCATTTGGTTTTGAATTAACAGACAACATTGGCTCTTGCTGGCATTAATCTCTACTCTATTAGCAAGCCTCCATTCGAACTTTTGTCCAAGATGTTAAGAAGTTTGTCATTCATATTTTGCTTCTTCCTCTCAATCTCCAAAGAGCTCGGGCGTTTTTTAAGAGATTATAATTGGCAAATGCTTTTGTCTTCCACAAACGAATGAATTGTTACGAATGAATCATTATGAGTCGACCATTTAAATTTTTCAAAAATTTAGTTGTGAATTATTTAGCAATACTTTTTTAATACCTATTCTAACTAATCCGCTAAAAAAAAAAATACAATTTATAAACGTTGTGATTTTGGTAAAAGTTCAAGTTTTCTTTTATATATTTAATAAATGTTATAATTTAATTGGGCTGTGCTAATAATTTGTGCTAATAACATTCTTGTTTTAGTGTGTTTCGTCTGCATGCTTGCTTGCTAGCTTGCTTGCTTAGTGTGTTTTTGTTATTGTTTTTATTTTATTCTTCTTTGTGCTCTGTTTTGTTATTATCAAGCGTAGTTAGTGTTGTATTTGTTTTTTAACTGTGCGCTCACTACATACATATATAGCAACAGATTTTTAACCCTTTAGGCACGTTCAGCTCAATTTGTAACATGGATTATTTTTCTGTTGAAAATATTGCTGCTTGTTCCCTAAACGAGCTATGCAAAAGCCAGAATATTCTGAACCCAATGTTCAGTTGTTCTGGCCCATGTGAGCAAATGTTTCATTCGAGATGTGCGGGTATTTCCAAATCGTGCTTAGACGATTTAATGTCTGTCCGATCAGGTCTTCGCTGGTACTGTGCTTCGTGCAGAGCCCTTTCCCCAGATGAGCTTTATTCTAAAATAAAGCTATTTGGAGAAAGTCTTAACTCGTTAAATAACAATTTTAGGGAAATTGTAACATTCTTTAGCGAAGTTAGTGCCGCACCTAGTATTAGCGTATATGATGAATGTTCTTCACCGGAAAAAATTTCGCCTTCTTTGTCTCAGACAATCTCTTCCGGGACGCAAACAAACATTCAGTCTGAAGAAGACCAGAATATTTCTAAAAAGAAGAGGAAGAATAAAAATAAAAATAAAAATAATAAGCGTCGTAGGACGTCTTCAAACCCTCCTCAGGCTAAGCAGCCCTCAGCTATGCCTTTAATACACAATAATACAATTATTTCTTCACCTCCTTCTTATACTCCACCATTGGCTAATAGTCCAAATGTGATTTCAACTGAGCCCAATAACCCAATAATTAATTTAAGGGCAGTGTCGAGGCGAAAACGCTTATTCATTTCACGTCTTCAGCCCGACACAACAACTGAAAATATATTGACGTTTGTCAAACAAAATATTTTATTTAGTCAAAATGCATTATGTTCATGCAAAAAAATTGGCAACAAGCCTTCCCACGCCTCCTTTATTCTAACGGTTGCAGCTGAAGAGTTCGCATCTGTTCTAAACTCTAAAAGGTGGGCCGATAATATCCTCGTTTCTGAGTTTACGCCTAAAAATAAGTCTAGAAGGACGAATAAAATCGCCCATCAGACACAAAAAAACTAAATAGATTATCCCTTTACTATCAAAATGTAAGGGGATTACGTTCTAAAACACGCGACATATTTTCGGCATCTCAGAATTTCTCTGAGGATATTATCGCGTTAACAGAAACATGGCTGAACGGAAGCATTATTGACTTGGAACTGTTTGACAATAGTTTTCAAGTTTTTAGAAGGGACAGACACACTGACAATATTTCTGCTGTTGGTGGTGGTGTCCTTTTAGCTGTAAGGAATTCCTTTGTCAGTTCCTTAATTGATATTCCCTGCTCTTCCAATATTGAACTGTTATGCGTTAAGGTGTTACATTGTAATTCCAATGTATATGTTATTAATGCATATGTTCCCCCAAAGAGCAGTGCAGAAGTCTATGCAAGCCTTGCGGATTGCATAGAATATATAATAAATCTACTTGACGTTAATGACGACATTTTACTGTTGGGCGATTTCAATCTGCCTGACTTAAAATGGCATTCTTCCGACGATGATACATATTTTTGTGCATCAAATTCGAAGACTCGCCAAGAGCATATATTTGTTGACAATATATGTTCTGACTTACAACAAGTTAGTTGTATTTATAATAGTCTTGAAAGACTTCTTGACCTGGTCTTAACTACAGACAGTAACAATGTGATTGTAAAGAGGGCCCTCCATGCTCTGACTATTGTAGATGAATACCATCCACCATTGAGCATTTGGTATAAATCGGACAGAGAGAGCATAGTTAATTCGAGTTCAATCGATAAGGTATATGAATTCAATTTTAAAAAAGCTGACTTTTTGAAGTTGAATCATTTACTTCATAACAAACTAAATGTTATTTTAGAGTACTTAGATGGAAATAACCTTGATGATTCCATAAATTTTTTTTATACGGAGCTCTTTACTATGTTCTCTCAGTCCGTACCATTTACCCTCAAATTTGCGAAAAACTGTGCGTACCCTTGGTACACAAAGGATTTAAAAACTCTTCGCAACAACAGGAATAGGGCATGGAAGAAATATATCTGTAGTTTAGACTCAAATGACCTGGAAACCTACAAACGTTTGTTTCTGGAATTTGAAAATAGCTCAGCTGCATTATATAATGAATATTTAGACAATATAAAGTTGAGAATACTGTCTGATCCAAAGAAGTTTTGGGGATTCATAAATACAAAGAAGAAATCCGATGGATTCCCTTCATCATTTAAAACTGTTGATGGAATTACTGACGATCCCGTCATTATTTGTAGTTTATTTGCAAATCTTTTTAAAGAGTCATTTTGTTCGGATTCCTTTGATCCTGATGAGGGGTATTTTGAACATATGAATTCTACACCCAGAGTTTCTTTGGACTCTTTATCCTTTACCTCAGAGGATATTTTAAAATATATTAGTTCGATCGATGAAGATTTTAGCGCTGGACCTGATGGAATTCCTGCCGCAGTGTTAACTCAATGCGGTTCAATTTTGTGTCAACCACTTTCTTTGTTATTTAATAAATCTATAAACGAAAGTTATTTTCCACTCTTTTGGAAAAAATCATTTATTAGTCCTATTTATAAAAAAGGTTGCAGGAATGATGTTATTAATTACAGGCCCATTGCTAAACTGTCATCGATTCCAAAACTTTTTGAGCGAATCGTGTATGATCGGGTAAAAATTCACTGCCGTGAAGTCATAACAACTCGTCAGCATGGTTTTGTTAATGGCAGATCTACGGTATCTAATCTACTCGATTTTACAACCTTTTGCTTAAACACCATTGAATCTGGTTGCCAGGTCGACTGTATCTACACTGACTTTAGCAAAGCATTTGATAAGTTACCACACAATCTAATTCTATTTAAACTTAAGTCCATTGGATTTCCACAATATTTTGTAAACTGGATTAAATCGTATTTGACAGAGCGATCTTATCAAATACGATTCCGAGGGGTTTTGTCTACTGAGTTTATTGCGCTATCAGGTGTTCCTCAAGGAAGTCACCTTGGTCCACTTCTGTTTATTTTAGCCATTAATGATGTGACCCATATCATTAAAAACTCTCATCTGCTTATTTATGCGGATGATATGAAGATATACAGAAAAATAAATTCTCAAGACAATTCAGCCCTACTCCAGTCCGATCTGAAATCTTTTGAAGTTTGGTGTTCTAAAAATAATATGTTTCTTAATCCAGATAAATGCCAAACTATGACCTTTTCGCGAAAAAGGAATAATGTAGTTTTTGATTATAAAATAAAAGATACTGCTTTATGTCGTGTGGATGTCGTTAAAGATCTGGGAATATATATGGATTCTAAGCTTTCATTTACCATTCATATTGAGAACATTTGTAAAAAAGCATCTTCTATGCTTGGATTTATTAAACGCTGGGCCAAAGAATTAAATAGCATGATTACGACTACAACGTTGTATTATGCAATAGTGCGTCCTCACTTGGAGTACGCAAGTCAAGTTTGGTCTCCAAGTTACAATGTGCATGTTGATAGAATAGAGAGAATCCAAAAATGCTTTGTTCGGTTTGCCCTAAGGGGCTTAAGTGGATTTGACATTTTTAACCTTCCTCCTTACGAGGATCGCTTAAAACTTTTAAAAATGCAATCATTGAGTGAGCGAAGGAAGTCTGCAGATATCGTCTATTTGCACCAACTCATCACCGGTGTATTCGATTCTCCAGAACTTCTTTCTCTTATAAATTTTAACTCTAATCGTAGAAGCAGTAGAAATGCTAACAATTTAATTTACTTACCATTTAGTAGAACAAATTATATGTTAACTGCTCCATTAAACCGTATGAGTAAATTAGTTAACAATTGTAGCTTTTTTGAAGTTAACTTGTCGAAAGGTCAACTCAAGAGTAGATTAAAAACTATTGTGTAATTGCATGGTTATGTTTTTGCATGGTTAGTCGTGATGTCTTGTGTTGTCCTTGAGCCCAACCATATTTTGGTGGGTAAATTTTTCTCACATTAACTTATTTTGAGCCACTAATATCAATATCGTTGAAATTTTCAAAGATTTTTGTGTTGTGACTTTGAATGCGTTAATGCTGAGAATGTGCGAAAAAGCTGTAGTAGCTAAACTCGATTGTTATTGCATGTAAAAAAAAAAAAAAAAAAAAAAAAAAAAAAACATTTGTTAGGAATTTAGTTTTATTTTCAACAACCTTGAAAATATTGGCCTAGCCCTTTAGTTTCCAATTGCGACTTGTCAAAATTTTGCCTCGAAAGGCGATTAGTTCTTCACTCACTGTCCCATCAAACACTGAAAACTTAAGTGTAAGCAACAATTTATTTTTAATACCCTTTTGAAAGCTTCTCACACACGTACACACACACACACACCCACTTTGTCACAAGTCATTTAATCGTGTGCAATCGAGCACCTAACATAAGTAATCCGATTAAGGTGTTTTAATAGTGCTCACATGTCTGATAGACTAACACTTGAATGTCGTTATCGGTAGAAATCAAAGTTGATAAGTTTTTCCGAATGATTTGGTTTATATGTAATTAAAACCTTTTTCCTCATTTAAATTACTTTTATTATTGTCAGTTTTTGGAGTACATATGTATTTATATGTTCTGCATACCAACAAACTAATCGAATTTGCTTGGAATTGAATTTTATTCGTTGAGTTGAATGAGTTCATATTTGTAAGAAACTCCACTTTCGATTACGAATTCATAATTTGCCAAAGAAGCAATCACGAATTCTTTGAATAGTTCAATACTGATCATCATTATTCCATAATAAACTATGTCACTTTGAACGCCTTATAAATCAACTCAGTTGCAAAATATCATAGGCTAGGAGTAAGAGTAACTGCCTTATATGCCAGAGCTGCAGGTTCAAGTCTCAATGTGGACTCAGCTTTTATGTTAAAAAAAAAACAAATCAAAAAAATGGAAAAATAAAGTCAAACAAAGGAGGTTAAACGGGTGAATATCAATATAGAATTCTGCTCAAATATATTTATCATAACTAGGTTTCAAGTCTATTTCCTTAATAAATACTGGATTGGAAGTCTGAAAGAGAATAGTAAAAAGCAAAAACAAGCAAATGCGAACATTTTGTGATTCTATATGAATTCGGGCATAGGGCCACTACGGCTGGCCCGGATGTGGCGCATTTTGGAAACCTAATTATCAACCACTTTTTCAAGCATTTAGGATCGTATCACGACAAGGGTTCGCACAATGTTAACTTCCATATTATTTTTTTATTCCCATAAACTAATGACTTTACTTGACCCCAGAGAAAATAATCCAAAATCGTTAACAATCTTGGTGGCCAACCGACTGGTCAATTTCGAAAAATAACGCGTTCGCCAAAGGTTTCCTTAAGTAAGTCGATTGTTTGATGCTCTGTATGGTATGTCTTCCTGTTGGAAAATCATGTTTTAAATAAACATTCATTGAAATAATCAGCAATCATGTCTATAACCCACGCCGTTACATAACCCCACTCAGAGGGTTATAGTCTCTTGCCTAAGCAAGGACCAATGATTTTACTGGCCCATAAAACGCACAAAACAGTGATTTTTTGTGGTTATTACTGGTGCATCGGGAATATCTTATCGATTTGCTGCTCTCCAACTGCGGTAATTTTCCTTATAGACATGCCTATTGAGCCAAAACAGTGGATTGAGTTTCACTTCATTTTCAGCCCATTATCCGAACGTAAAACGTAAACGATGATCATTTATTAATCCTTATCAGAATATGGATCCTCTAAAAAACACTGTTTATATTCATCCAAACATCAATTTCATCGTATTTAAATTGTATTTTTGACATGACTACGATGCATTTACCGCGCAGGTTTCAAATAAAGTTTTCCAAAATCCATCGGCGTTGCATGGAATTGTTACTCAATGAGTTTAGATGTTATGATCAAAGTAATGACACCACAGTAGAGGTACATTTTTCACTTTATGACAAAAATAAAAAATGTATAGACGTCATTAGGACGCGAAGGGAACTGTCAACGTATAGAAACTGCAAATTTGTTACATGGAATTATAACGCGCTTTGTATACGTGCTGCGGTAAAAAATATCATATGTCAGTAAAGGCTGATTTTTAGTGCTCATTTCAAAAATAGAAATACAATTCATGACGTCATGAGGCCGCGGAGAGAGCCGCTATAAAATCGAAAATGCATCAAGCACTCCATGAGTTAATGATGTATGGTAAGATTGGGTCTTTGACCTCATAATAAAAAAAAAGTGTTTGGCGCCATTACACCATACGTCACGTTGCATAGAATTATTACAATTTCCGTGTCACGGTAAATTTTATGGATCGACAATAAAAGTGAGGTAAACCTAAAAAAAATTATTGCATCATAAGGCACCCAAGGATCCATTAAATTGAAAGAACATACAACATTGTTGCATGACTTTATTGCATGGCGCTAAAGTAAATGCTAATGTTCTACACAAAAGCAAAAGCAAAATAAAAATTAAAATAAAATAGGACACGTGTTAGAAAAAGGCACCAAAAGGTTAGAACAAGCATAAAAAAAAGATGAGGATAAGGATTTGTACAAAGATTAAGACTAGGAAAATTACATGGATTAGGAAAAGGATTTAGGCATGTATTAGGATAAGGATTTAGAAAAGGACGTTAACACCGATTTGGTGCAGGACTATTACAAGGATTCGGACAAGATTAACACGAGGATTCAGACAAGAATTGGAAAAAAAATTTGGATAACACTTAAAACATGAATTAGGAAAAAGATTGGGAGAACGATTGGCACTAGAAGTGGGACAACGATTATAAAATGGATTCAGATTAGGACTAGGTCCTAAATTTGGACATAAATAATTTATAAATTAAAAACCTGAATTTGGACAAAGATAAGGACAGGGATTAGAAAAAGGACAAGAACAGGGATTTTTCTAAGGATTAGGGTAAGGATTCAGACAACGATTGGGGCAAGAATATGGACCACACTAAAAAAAAAAAAATTGAGTCAAGAATTGCGTCAAGAATAAGGACAAGGATTGGATATATTGGATATATCTAAGGTTAAAAATGGGGAAAAAGTTAAAAAACAAGGCCAGAATGCACGAATGACGTAAAGATACGTCGAAATCAACAGGTGTATCCATGACACTATCAACTGCATCATTTTTATATGTTTTCGGAAATCAGCTTCGGAGCCAGTTGAGAGCAATTGAGAGCAATGGCTTGTGTAGCACCACCAAACGCAACAAACCAAAGACAAAAACCAAGCGCAGAAACAACACAGAAGATTTAAATGTGGTGGTGCGCATACCCGGTTATGAGTGTTATTGGTGTTGTATTAAGTATAAATTTTAAGTATGAATTTCCTAGAAGCTTGACTTCTCCTAGATAGCTTGACTTAACTTGTTAAATTTAAGATATCCCTGAATCTTTAAGCTTAAAAATATATATTCAATATTCAATAAACAAACAATAAACAATAGTTGTCAAGCTAGCTGTCAAAGTAAACACATGTGTTTGACATTTATATTCAGTATACTTGAGCAAATTACCATGCAATGACTAACACCGGAACAATAAGGGTATTCACAATTGTGTGGTGTAGTGGTATTGTGGTTTTTATACCACAGCTGAAAATCACAATTATGAGCAAACTTTAAAATAAAATTTTAAAATAGTTGGCAACGCCTCCTAAAATGTAAACAAACAGATTTTAAATGAATCAGCTGTTTTCATTTGTTAGCAAAAAACTTACATTTTGAGCTTCTTCCATTTTTGCAATTAGAAAGTAACTAACAAACCGATCAGCTGTTTATGGAAATTGAAAAACCACGTTCGTTAAACATATCAAGGGGCTACTTTAAATTACCACACTTGTGGTTTTTAGAGCTTTCATGTAAAACAACAACACATTTAAAAACCGCTTGGTAAAGTCTGGTATTAATACCACGGGGTTTTTTAACCATACTGAAAACCACGCAATTGTGAATACCCGTAATGTTTACAAATCGTGGAAATTTATTTCCAAAATTCGCGTTCTGTGCGGTAAAGAACTTCGCACATATTACGGTGAGCATCATTGTCCATCATCCATAAGCAAATTTGCCATATTTGGAGTGAGAACAATCCTGAAGAGGCTCTCCAGGCTCCCTTATACCCAGAAAAAGTTTCTTTCTGGTATGATTTGCATGTCGAAGGCATCATTGATCCGTACTTGGACCAAAATCTAAAGATGGAGCCAACGTTACTGTCAATGGTGACGCTACTGGCAAATGACTCGTGACTTTTTGGTTCAGCATGTCAATATCAATCGTCTGAGAGCTAATGGTTCCGGCAGGACGGTGCAATAACCCATATAGCGCGTGAATTCATCACTTTATTGGGACAAACTTTTGGTGACCGAATCATATCAAGAAATGGGCTTATCAAACACCCACCTAGGTCAGGTGATTTGACTCCCTTAGAGTACTTTTTGTGGGGCTACGTCAAGTCACTGTGTTGATAAACCAGCTACGATTAACCAGTTGGAAACCAACATTTGGGGCGTTATTGGCGAGATAAGGCCGGCTATACTGGAGAAAGTGGTGCAAATTGGACCTACAGGATGGTCTTCATAATATGCAGTGGGGGTGGTATTTAAACACTAACACTAAATTTGAGAACTAATAAAGCCAAATATTGGCTATTTTATTAATTGTTCTGTGTTTTATTTAAAAGATTCTATTTCCTAAAAAAAAAACACCCAATACTTAATATAAAGAATTAGGGCAAACAATAATCCTAATTCTTTATACTTTAGGACTTATTAAAAAAAAAGTACAAATAAAAATTCTGATTCATATCAGAGATTTTTATATAAGGATATATTTAACACAAAACCACTTCAAAATAGTCGACAAGCCGACAAACACATGCGCTCACTCCAGGACACAGTCTGTTCATGGCTGGGTGTCTACCGAAATTGATTGCATTAATCAAATATTTATTGATTTAGTGTCTCCTAATTATAGCTCATTATAGAGTAGACAAAATTATCGAGCGATTTTTTTGTCCATCCACACTGTGAGTGGAAATCAATTCAGTGGCAGTGATATTAAGAAATACCGTTTACTTGTTTGAAATAAAACTTTTATTTCTGGAAGCTAAATTTTACTCAGCTGAATTAAAAATGTGTCCAAAATGTGATGGCTTTATCTTTGTTTTTAGTAGATGGAAAAGTTTTAAATATTTAAGCTTGACGTTCATCTCCAATCACAAAAGTAATCAAAAACTTTGCTGAAGAAATTTCTTTTTCAAACAAAAACAAAATAACTCTTTTCTACTCACAGGTAAAATAACACCTACATCCTCCACCGGAAAAATCTTTTCATGGTAGAGGAAAAAAATGGTGCGCAAGTTACAAAAACTCATCTTAACAGGGATTTTGCTAACATACTGCATAAACTGATGAATTTTTAATTAGTTTTTACAGTTTTGATTCATAACATATTTAAAGAATTTTTAATGATGATTTACACGTAAGCTGTGGGAAAACGGTTACGAGCGAGAAGGCAGTACTGAAGAAAGAACGCCCTAATTTTAAATTTTGAGTGACATGTATTTTTTAATAAAATTTCCAAAGAAGCACTTGAAAAACAAAACAAAAAAATCGCTTTCCAACGAAGAAAATGTATAATTTTCTGAAGTTGGAAAACGTAAATTAGATTAAATTTAAAATTTAAGGTGAAAGGTTAAGAAATGTCATTTACATGTTTTCCAAATATTTCATTAAAAAAATATATAATGGGAGTAAATTTAATGAAATAAATCAAAACATAACTTCACAGAAACATATGTTTACACCTCATTTGTAGGTTATTCATAATAAGTGGGTGCAAATGGTGGGTTAAACAAAAAACCACAAACATCATGAGGGAGTTATAAATCAACATGAAGGGTTAAAGGTGCTACTGCATCGCAGCATATTAATGACTATTTTCATTAAAGCTGAAATAATGTCAACAATTATTTAAGTTACAAATTACTAAAAGCCCCTCTCTCTCTCTAAGTGTCTCTTAAGTTTAGTCAAGATTTATCGATTTTTCTAAAAAGGCCAACGCAGACACTTCCACATGTCTTTAAGTGTGAACTGGTCATACTTGAATAGAAATCTTAAGGTTGGGATAAAAATTATGAATCATTGCCTCATTTAAATTTTATATTTATAAAAGAAAAGTAAAACTTACCTGATGCAAAAACAACATTAAATGAAATCTTTTTGGCCATATCTTTTAAACAGACTTTAAATTTTCTACTAATTAACTCAAGGAATTGGGCACAAATTTTCACTCTTCCGTTGAATAGCTATGAAATATACTGGATTTTTTTTATGAAATTTTTGGCGAAATTTAAATTTTGTATAATACTCCCGCTCTTATTTTATTTTGGCTTCACATTATTTATATTAACTAATTAGAATTTTTTTTAAATTTATTTACAATTTTTATTTTTTTTTTTTTCTTAACTTCAACTAATTTCACATTTTAAGCACAATAACCGCTTCTCTATGCAGCCGTCTGTAGCATTAAGTAAATTTTCACGACTGTTATGGGCAGGATATGTGTAAGTTCTCTTGAACCCTTAAAGGAGCTTAATTTAAGTTTTCATTATATTTTTTTCTCTTTTGCGTCAAAAGCGCCCTCTGGAAATGTGTCAAATTGCCTAACATGCGCTCTAAATAGCTGTCAAAAACACATGTTTCTTTGTTTTGCTCAAAGCTATGTGGTGACATATTTGACGGCATTTTTCCACGTGTATACTATTTTTTTTTTTGTGTTTTTTTTTTGTTTTGGGTTATAGCGGCATTTCATATGTTCAACCCTTGTTTTTTTTTAATTAGTCTTAATGCCCATACTAAACAAAAATTAATAGTATCAAAATATTTCCTGGATACATATTTTCTGCATTTGAGGGTATGAAGAAAAACGTTTTTATGGTTAAATAAAAACTCCTACGCTAGAGAAAATCAGCTTTTGTTCTATGACTTTTCATTTATTTATTTGTTCTATGACACTTCATGGAAATTTTAAGGGCAATAGAACATCTTGTGGACTTTTAGTGCATTATTTTATCTATATCTCTTCATGAAGAATAACAGGAAATTATAAAAAGCCTCTATGAATTATATAAGAACCTCACTTTATATGTAATTTTGATTTGGTCATTCATGTTTGACAATAAATTTAAAAAAAAAAAACATTTATAAAATACACTCGTCTGCATTTTACTCTGTGTTTCATTGTGTTGTTTTTTCCGTATTTAATATATATTTTTGTTCAGAAAAGCAAAAAATTCTTTAAGAAAAAAGTTAAGATTTCAAAAATATAGTTTCTCATAATTATTTATTATTTGATATCTCATCAAAACAATTATTTTTGGAAACATGATGCTTGTTATAATTTAATTGAGTTTTATATTTTAAACAAACACAACATATTGTGAACACTCCTTTTGTTTTTTTTTATATCAAACATGAAAAAAATTACAATTTTTTCTTTTTTCATTTTTCCACCACTCTTGTGGATGTTTTTCCATCCTAAATGTGTTTCACTTGATTGCCCTTTCCCTCCCACTAATCTATCACCCATTTTCCAATCAAGACTGACTTGACTGAAAAGGTATTCCACATGAAATCCTTGGTTCTAAGTTAAAAAAAAAAAAAAAAATATTCAAACCAAAATTTTAGAAAACAATTTCCAAAATTAAAATTTTAAATGCACCACATTCAAAAATCTTGTCCATATTTTTAAAAAATATTGCTTCAAAAACCAAAATCCACTCTGGTGGCCCATACCCAATGCTGATTTTGGCAGTTTAAAAATAGTTTAAATAATAGTCTTTAAATAAAAAAAAAATTCAAAATTCAATTAAAACACTTTATTTGACAATGCAAAATTTAATATGTACGTGTTTTAAGCTGACATTTTGTATGTATTTTAAATATTTTTTTTTCATTTACAAATCAAATTTGAATTAATTAGCGCTTTTGTAGAAGTGTCTTCTCTTAATTAAAAAAAAATTAATATTAAATTTTTTAAATATATCTCAAATACTAGAAAGATTTTGAAAGGATAAAATCGCAATTTCAAAATCGCCCCTTGAAAAATTATTAAAATTTTAAACTTCCTATTTCATTTTACAGTTTTTCCTATTTCCTATGTAGAGAGTGCCATCTGATGGTTTCTTTTTATATCACATATTATTTTGATACTGACATCTTTTTTGAAGACAAAAAATGGTCCGAGACTCAGTATCTGTGACGTTCTCTGTATCGGTTTGAAGCAATTGGAGAACGATGGAGATTTTGTTAAAAAAATAATCTTTTCGGATGGGGCACATTTTATTGTAAGACTTTTTGCTTAGAGGTACCTTTAAATATCGAGGTTATTTGGAAAATATAGAAATGATGCATAGATGTACTCATCAACAAGGTCTTGAGAAATTAGATTGACAGGATGGACTACTGCATGGCCAGTAGAGGCAGCCATTTGATTGTTTTATTTCACAAGTTATCGAAAGGTTTACTTTTTCTACTAAAATTGAAACATTTTTTTTTAAGAGCATTTTTAAAAATAAACCAGCCTAGAAACCAACCTTTGACTATTTATACGTTCTATCGAAAAATTATAAAACTAAAATAAAGTAGGTGCTTACTTCTATTGTTTGCAAAAATATTTAAAAAGTAATAAAGTAGCAGTTTTACCTAGTCAAACAGTTGGAAAAGCAAAGCAATCTGCTGATGCTTTATTTATTGCAGTTGCCTTTAAACAATTCAGAAATCCAATATTTCGGATGAGGCATTAAATTTTATATGCTTTTATTTGATATTTTATGAAATTATTAATTATATTTGCATTTAGAATAAAGTATTTCACAAATACATGAAACATTTTTTTATCATTTTATCATACAAAGTTGAAATAAACCAAGTCTACTGTAGACATTAAAATTCTATGTTTTTCGGTGCTTTTAGTCTCGCCACTACTGTGCGCTGTCAAAGGCACATTTAGCAATTTGGCAATTTTAACTCAAATGTCAAAAAATAAACTCCGAAATACATGGCTCGTTAAGGTAGAGGTGGTGGTCAAATTAGAATTTAGTGGCCAAAAATAGAAAAAGTTCACAATTTTAGACAAAAAGACACATCATTGAAGTATAGTGCAATATATTGAAACAAGATATCCAACAGAATTTATCATAAACCTGTAGCCTGCGAGGAGCAAATCGACCATGAGCACCACTGCCAACACAGCCTTCATCGATTGGCTCAATAGCAAACTCCGCGAATTGAACACTGATGAGTCTGTTTTTGGTGCCTATATCGTTGGTATTCTAGAGGGTGATGAAACAGATGAAGAGAAGACCGATGCCGTCGAGGGTATTTTAAGTGAAATACTTGTAGGTGCCAGTAAGTTGGAATTTTTGCAAATCAAAGTTACTAATGTATGAAATATTTGCAGGAAAGCCACTTGCAGGAATTGGTCACAGAAATTCTCAATAAATGGTATGATTGCCATCCCAAGGTTGTGACATCGTCTAAATCGCCATTGGATGTCGATGTGAACGAACAGCTGGCGCGACTGCTAGAAGCACAAAAGCTACCAACGGTTTCGGAACGCAAGCTGACGGAGGAAGAACGAAAGATTAAACAACAAATTCTTGCACAATATTCACAGGTGAGCTTTGAATAAAGTTAACGGTGTGCTATAAGCAGGTTTCTTTTTTAAATTGCTGTTAAAAGTACCGCTCAATATATACTCAAATTCATTGCGTTACTGAAAAAAATATAATCCTTGTGATTAGTTATGAAATTGAAATGACTGCGCCGGCTGCCCTTGCAGATGCCTATCCTGTGAAATCAATTGTTCACTAAATTTGCGATGGTTTGAAGCTATATTTCACGAATAGCTCTATCCATAATATGCTCGAATTCCCGAATCGATGCTGAATGGTCGGCATAACATAGTTTGCATAGTTTTCTTGTAAAAACGTATCTTTGTTGGCTACTACGTCATGTTTACCGATTACTCGAAGAGTTCTGTAGCTGAATTTCCTTAAAGGTATTTACAGTATATTGCCGTTCAATTTCTTGGGAGTTACTGTCAAAACAAAAAGCGTGTGTGGGAACAGGTACTAAACGTGCCCCGAGGTTGAGTTTTGTCACTCCGCTTGTAACGCCCATAATTAGGCGTGGTAGCTAAATAAAAGTATATATTTTTGATCAACATCACCTGAGTCTATTTAGCGGCATCCGTCGTCAAAATTATAGTGTTAATTACTTAAAGAAATTTTATAAACAAGGTTATTTTTGAAAAAGGAAGAACAAGTGCGTAAATCAGTCATCGGATGAAAATCACTCCCATATACCATATGAATTGACATCATCTAAATGGTAGTTTCTAATAATACCACAAAATTTAATGGCTTAAACACTTGAAATTTTGCATTCAAGTATACGTTTTGATATCAAATAGTTTTATGTTAAAATTTGTCAAAATCGAATGGAAATCTCGCCTACTACTTGACCAAGTAATGTCAGCATAACCTTCATATAAATTCCTCAAAAATTTATATATTGACTTGATATTTTACCGATAAAATTAGAATGAGTTTTAAATTTGGATAAATTGAATTCAAACCACGCTTAACCAATGTTTCCAGAAAAGTACGATAAATAGTACTTATGGTATTTTTCAACGATTCTGGAATGTGGTGATTTCCATGGTATTTTGTGGTAAAAATCTCTCGCGTGGGCAAAAAAGACTTGAAAATACCACAAAATACCTCAAATTACAACAAAATACCTCAAATTACCACAAAATATCGCAATACCTCAAAAGAAAATTTGAGGGTATTGTGGTATTTTGTGGTTATTTGAGGTATTTTGTGGTATTTTGAGGTATTTGGCGAGTGTAATAATTTATGAGAATTAAGTGTGAGAAAAAATGAATTTTGGTGGTAATATCATCTGGCGACACTGCACCTAACTCACATACAAGCTGACATCATCAAAATAACGAAACCTTTATAACTCCGGATATTATACAGGATGCACCATATTTTATGTAGATATATAGATTTTGTCTGCCTTTGACATTTATCAGGTGATTGATTTGAGTAGACAGTTTTTTTAAACGTCAATTCGGTACAATTTTAATCATGAAATGCTTCACACCGAAACAACGCGCCGAAACAATTTCTCGAATAGTTGACACTGAACCTAATTTTTGGAAACAAATTTTGATGACCGACGAAGCCCATTTCACACTTTCTGGCGCCGTAAACAAGCAAAATTGCCGCTTTTGGGAAATGGATAATCCACACAGCAGATTTGTCTGCTGTGCTTTTCTTTCACTTTATTTCCATTTGGATCTGAATACATTTGTTAGCAATTGAGCCATTAAGCCATTGAATTCATGAAAAATCTCTTTTCCATCTCTTATATTTTCTCTTTCGCCTAGAATATAGTCGTCAGGAATACAATAAAAAGTACTCTAGCATTTTAGTAAATAAGTTCACCAGGTTTCTTATCAATCTCAGTGGTCCCCTATAATGCAGAGGCATCAATAGTTTTCTTTTTTTTCGAAATTTATAAACTAATCGAAAAAAATTGCTCCCATCGTCAAAATAACAATTAAAAATGAAAAAGTGTTGTTTCTACGGATCTCTTACTTGCAAGATTGGGAAGGTGCGAGTAGGTGGATCTTATTACCTTACCTTATTATCCTTCAAAATATAATTTTTTTATTATTACCGCATATTTCACTCCCTTTTCGCAAATCGTGAGAAAGTTATCGTGTAAGATCATTTTCAATGAGTAGACAAAGAACATTGTGTAAAAACCTTGTTGAGTAGTGTAATTATTTCGTTTTTTCTTGGCCTAAAAGTATGCAGCAAATCAAAACTTCAACTACAGTATGTTATATTAAAACATTTTTTCTTCAGACTGAAGTAAGCGAAGATGATTACGAAGACTCAGGCGAAGAAGCGGCAACCAATGAGAAAAGCTCAAAAGCTTCCAGCAGCGGCTTGGAACGTAACACTAACGCTCTGGATGTGCTGCAACTGCAAAAAGAACGACGGGAACAGGCGCGTCTAGATAGTGCAGCCAAGAAACAAAAGGATAAAGAAGATCGAGAGAAACAAAGACAAATGCGTGAAGAAAAGAAAGAGAAACGAAAAACCGTAAAAGGAGAAAGGCGACGGTAATGGCGGTTGTGAGTTGTTTTTTCTTTCAAAAAAGATGTGCTCGCGAAGCGATAACAACAGGCTTCCAATAAAAGCTTTTAAAATGTAATTAAGTCAACTCCTAAGTAAGCACACTCTTGGCGTAAATACACTCATCTAATAGATTTAAAATAATTGTTACACTTAACTAATTGCATTGTATTAAAGAACTTTTTAAAATTTAGAATTTTAATTTTGTAATGCTATAATATAGATTTTCAAAAATGTATTTAAAATCAATATTGAATTGGGAAATATGCTTAATTAAATGCTATAAACCGAATGTACTCAAAATAAGTACAAACATAAAATGTTTTTTTTTTTTTTAATTAATCTAAAAAGTATTTCATTTTTTCTATGTATGTATATCGCATAGGTACTGCGGCGATTAATTAGTAAATATAACATCTCTCAAATTTGTTTTTTTTTCTAATTAATAACTCTTTTGTTTTTTTTAATTTATTTTATTTTGAAATTGACTGTATTTGAAAATTAATTTATTTTTAATAATAATTCTAGGTTGTTCATGCAGTTACTACAATTTATTGAGCTTAGTAATTATGTCAATAAATAAACACTGATTTAATAATTATAATGAGTTCCAATACGCTATTATTTTGATACAGATTAAAATTGCGGGAAATCCTTTAATTGAAAAGCACATCAATGTTTGGTTTTTTTTTAATTTAGCAGCTACCTTGAATATTTTCTGTGTGTTCAATACGCACATCCGAACTATTTTTTTTATTATGTACGCTATTTTATAGAGTTTATTTTTAAGTACAGCGCTTTAAATCTTAACACAAAATCTGATAAATTAAAATTCAAAATCACAAACATTTACATTCAACACTCTTCACAACGTTATTAGTAGTTATTGAATTGATTTGGCAACATTTTTGTTTACTTTACTTGTTTAACTCTACTTTATGTTCAAAAATGCATTCTTAACTGCTTTAATGCTAATGTAAAAATTAGTTAATACTTTATATTAAAATCTTAATGCGTACATATTTGAGCCTCATTTGTTGCCTCGCTTTTTGCTTATATTTTTTACCAATTTACGTTTAGTTTTAATTTCAAGTTTTGATATTTTTAATACGAAGTAAAATATTCTCTGAAATACATATTTTTTTTTTTGTTTTTGCTAAAGATTATAATTTACTCATCATCATCTTCGATTTCATCCTCAATGTCATCATCATCATCATCTTCAATATCGTCTTCATCTTCTTCCTCGTCATTTTCTTCTTCAACCTCTTCATCGTTCTCGTGATCATCAAGTTTTTCGTTGTGTTTCGCTTGTTTTTTGGCCTCTTGTTTATGATTTATTTTCTTTTCCAATTCTGCTCTTTTATTCTTATCCGCTTTTGCTGCGTCTTCTCCATCTAGATCGTCATCCTCTTCGGGTATTTCATCATCATCATCATCAACATCTTCCTCAGCATCAGTTCCGACTGAATTTGCCCCTGCATCATCGTAGTCATCAGCTTCTGGTTTATTTTCATCGTTTTCATTTCGGTTTTTGGCTTTTTCCGCTTCTTCCTTGGCCAATTGTTTGATGTCGTTGTTGTTGATTACTCTCACTCGGCGATTATTCGGATCCAAACACTTGACCTGTATGGTGGCAAAGTCGGACATACGCTTGTCATCCCAACTGGAATACTGTAAGAAGTAAAAATTGTATTAAATATATGTATAAAGAAAAATTAACCTAATCGCCCTATTTATTTAGCCTATTTTCAGCGATTCTCTTTGGCCTACAGGACAACTTCATGATTCTGATAAACCAGTGTCTCATAGAGTTGTATTTTGTTGTTCAAGTCCCAGTGTTTTTACCAAGATGTTTTTAAAAATTCTCCCTTCAAAGAAATTGCAGAAATATGAGGACGATAAACTGAGAAAATAAATGAAGAAACATATCTAAAGTGGTAAAAATTATGTGAACTAACAACGGAAAAAATGGTTTCGTAAGATAAAAAAACAAAGACATATTTCAATGGTTCTAAGGACCTTTCATTAACCAAATTATATTATTAAAGAATAATTATGATTCCAATGGAGCAAAATAGGTTAAATAGGAAAGGTTAATATGAATAGGTTAAATTGTACACTCAAAGAGTGTAATACAGGAAGGAAAGCTGTTCTTATAAGCTCTGTAGACGGACTAAAGATGAACTTCATTACCAATGTTGATATCTCAAAATTTTGACTTTAGTGCTATACAAGGCGTCTTGTAAGCGATGCAGATGACGTTAAAACCTATATCTAGACGATCACAGATGTCGTCTTAAGATCAAAACCCAGCATTGGAAATTCATCTCTTATGGAAAGGAGTGCGACTGAAAGCGGCTTTTTACAGTTTACCAAAGCAGGGACCATAAATAACCAATATTGAATTTTAAAGATGCTAGACTGTCTTGAAATTTTTCTTTATGCTGCATAATACAGTGAAACTTCGATATTATCAATCTGAAGGGGATCGAAAAATACTTCGTTATAGTTATTGATTCGTTATACAATGTACATATCAGTGAAACCTTGGTATATCGAAATTTAAAGAAATACGAAAAAAATCATAACTACTTTTTTTTTATTAAAATTCTATTTTTCACGAAAAAATTCACTATTCAAGAGGTAACAAAAAATTAAACACTTACTTCCCCGTGTTGTTTAAAATTTGATTTTGCTTTAATCTGACTTCGTTGTATAGAGGCTACTTCGATATGTAGAATCTTTTGATAATGGGACTTTAACGACTTACATACTCAAAATGTTTTATTTCTCAACTATTATTTCGCTGTATGGAGGCTTTTGAAAGAATACTTCGCCATATAGAGGCTTTATAGCTCAGAATTTCTTCATTATAGCTATAGAGCATTTTTGTATGAAAAACTTTGCAATAAAGAGGTTTTTTTCAAGGGACTCGGCAAAAAATTCGTTATATTGACTTTTTCGTTATAACGAAGTTCGCTATATCGAAGTTTCACCGTATAACTGAATAATATGGTATTATACTGCATTCTTAAAAAAAAACCACTCCCTTTTTATCCGTAGAGTGATACTGTCCTTAGAGTGATAGGACTAAACTCTGCGGTACTCCAGCGTCGATGGTGTCTTCACTGGGCGAAATGCCGTCGACCACGACATGGATTTATCTGTCCTTAAGAGAACATTTGACAGATAACAACTAATTGAGAACATATGCAATCAGCCTTGACACCTTGCTTGCACCGAAGAAGTGAATTTCTCAGTGAGGAATGCCACCACCAGTAGAGCCAGCCCTACTGAGGCTATATTGACAATCACTGAGTAATTCACTGCGCTCTTGATAATTCATAAGGTGGAAGTTTATTACACTTGTTTTTTCAAACGTCGAAATTTTATTGAAAACTATACTTTCATGGTTTTCGACGACTTTACATTCTCAATTACAAGAAAATTCTTTGATGTTATTTAAATTTTATATGAAAATTAAAAGCTTTATCCGACCATTAGCAGGCATTAAATTGCATTATGCCAAAAAAAAAAAAAAAATGAAATAAAAAAAAACTTTTTTTTCCCCGCTGAGTGAACATCTTTCAAAATTTACATATTTCTCCCCTGAATTTCATGACTTCCAATTTCTTCAAAGTTCCTCCAAAGAAGCAAACATAAAATTTTAAGCTCAAATATGAATTGAGAATCAAGTTCACTTGAAGTCAATTTGTAGAAATTTCTATCTTTCACTAGCCAAATTTTTGACGTGACGAAGTTACGTTATACTGCTCTAGTTTCGAAAAAAGTTGAAAAATTAATTTTTTAAAAATTCATCTGCGTTTCATTGAATTGTTATTCGCTGGGTATAAGAGCTATGATTAAAAAAATAGTATGACCGTAAAGGTTAATTCTTTGGCTATATTAAAAAAAAATTTAATACGGCAAAGGGACGTAGTGGGAGCTGCGTAAGCAACGCAACTGAAAATTTGTTACATAGAATTATTACGCGCTGAGTATTAGCGCTAGGATTAAAAATACGATACGCCAATAAAGGCCTACTGGAAGCCCTCACAACAAAATTAGACAAAAAATTTCTGACATCATGGGGACGCTGAGAGAGCCGCTCAAAGATCGATAACGCAACATTCATGCAGCGGCGTTGCATTGAATTTTTACTCAATGAGTATATAACCTACGATAAAAGTTTAAAAAGGAAAATAAAGTTTTTATACATGGCCTTACGACAAAAATAAAAAAAAAAATTTCGGCGTCGTCAGGTCGTGAATATAGCAGCTTATGTAACAGAAATGTAATATCGTTGCATGGAATTATTACTCACTCAGGAGGAGTGCTACAGTAAATTTTGTTTTACGACAGCAGGGATGTGTTATTACGCTTCACAACTAAATTACAAAAAAAATTTTGTTGTCATGATTTCAGGGATGCAATCACATACTGCAGTAAAAATGCTAAAGCCATGAAAAAACGTTGCATGGATTTTTAACACTGTGACTACTGGTGCAACGGTAAATTTTAAGGAACGAAAACAAAGGTGAGGTCTTCGGGCATATGACAAAAATAAAAAAAAATTTGACGGCATGTCAAAAACCCCCAGGGAACCGCCTAATGTGACGCATATGCATCACTTTTGCTGGATTAATTGAAATTGGAGCACAACCAATGGGGAAGCAAAAAAAAAAGCTAAACGAAAAGCACCAACTCCAAATCCAACAACAACTCCAACACCAATACCAACACCAACACCAACACCAACACCAACACCAACACCAACACCAACACCAACACCAACACCAACATCAACACCAACACCAACACCAACACCAACACCAACACCAACACCAACAACAACACCAACACCAACACCAACACCAACACCAACAACAACACCAATACCAACACCAACACCACCACCAACAGCAACAGCAACACCAACACCAACACCAACACCAACATCAACACCAACACCAACATCAACATCAACATTAACATCAACATCAACATCAACATCAACATCAACATCAATATTAACATAAACATCAATATCAATATCAACATCACCATCAACATCAACATAAACATAACCATTAACATCAACATCTACATCAACATTAACATCAACATCGACATCAACATCAACATCAACATCAACATCAACATCAACATCAACATCAACATCAACATCAACATCAACATCAACATCAACATCAACATCAACATCAACATCAACATCATCATCAACATCTACATCTACATCAACATCAACATCAACATCAACATCAACATCAACATCAACAAAAACAACACCAACAACAACAACAACAACAACAACAACCACAGTAACAATAACAACAACAACAACAACAACAACAACAACAAAAACCACACCAACACTAACAACAAACAAGAAACTTCGTCACGTCAAAATCTACGGGTGTGTCCACGACACAGCCAACTCTTCTTTTTGTTCTTAACCTCTCCATTCCTAACTCAACTTACCACTGAACTGGATGTAAAGAGAAACTCTTCCGGCATCGATGTCTTGACGCGTATGTATTTTTGCAAGAGATTATTTTCGTCCTTGCGCCACAAGCACAAGCGTGAATTCTTCAGAAAATCAGCGCCTAAATCACGTTTGTACAGCAACAACTCCAAGACATCATCAGTCGATGCTGATGACGATGATGTATTCTTTTCCAAAATCTGTTTCTTTGGCGGTAAATTGTTGGGTTTTGGGGTAGCAGTCTTGGCGGTGCTAGTGGCTCCACTAACCGGTACCGGACTCTCGTAGCCATCGTAGTCGAAATCATCTTCCTCATCGCTAGGCTCTTCATCTTCATCAGTGTCATCATAGGTTTTATTTTGGCTACGCTTAGCTGATGACTTGCCACCTGCTGTCGAGCCCTTGCGTTTGCGACCACGTTTGCCCGAACCAGCGCCTGCTGGACCACGTGATTGTTTTTGTTTTTTACCATTTTTGCTAGAAGATGCCGATGGACGCCAATCTTCTTCGGAGTCATCATCTTCGCTGAATTCCTCCTCCGAATCAACGAATGTGGTGGTGACTAGCTCAGTACGGCTACGCATTATTGCAATGGGGTGAAGGTGGTTGTTTTTGGCTCGCGAAGTTTTGCAATTTATTTATTTTTTTTTTCTTCCTATGGAATTTTCTCAAATGTTCTTTGAATATTTGGCTTTTGATTGGAAAATTATCTTAAATATCTTTGAAACATTTTTATATTTTGTTTAATAAATAGTAATTTTAAGAATTTACTGTTTTAATATCGTTAAATTTCACTTTTTTCACTTGAATTTTATTTCCCACTTTTCTGTACTGCTTGCTTGCTGTCTATGCATTGATATCTTTTTCTTTGCTGCTGCTGCTTTTTTGGTCCTGCTCCGTTCTGACAGTTCTCGAATTTAATCTCATTGCTCTGCCGAAATTGCCTTTCTACCTCCTGCAAATGTATGTGCCAATGTGTGGCGATATTTCGCATAAAAATAAATACATAAACAAAAGGAAGACAAAACAAAAAAAAAAAAAACATTCATCTGAGGGATGAAAAAGAAACATCAAAGTTTAAAAGCTGCATTGGTTTATTTTTAAACATCAACCGGTTGGAGCACTGTGTCCATGAATTTAAGCGAAAAGCTTTCGTTTTGCAGGAATTTCCGTAATCAAAGCTTTCACTTGGTTTCTTGGCATAACACAACCCACGGATGCAAACCAGTTTCTTACCGTTAAATTTTTGTACATTTTGCATTTTAAACGAACCACTCTACTGACACAACGTGTTTTAATGAACACATCCACTTGTGTGAATCAAGGGGTGGTTCAAATTAAATAAAAAACAATATTTTTATAGATGTGTGGACATCAGTTTTGGTTAATGGAGAATATGTTGCTGTTGCCGCACGAAGCACATTTTTCCGGTGAAAATGTTCGTTCTATCTACACAAAGAGAAACGGTTAAAATTTTATTTATGGGACATAAATTCTCAAAGTTATTTTTTGTAACTTGAGCTTTTTGTTTCATTCGTAAGAAATCGTAGGCTACAATTGAATATAAAAGTTTTTAAATTTTGTAAACAAATGGGATGATATGGATTTTCTTGATCGTTTTCGATTGAAAAAAGAAACCACCTTGATGATTTTGGAGCTGATCAAAGACAAGCTACATTGTGACGAATGGCGTAAATTTTTCACTTGAATTACAGCTAATCATTCAATTTTTATTTTCCTTCGCTACGGTGATATTGGATCAGTTTAGGTCGCAGTTGCGGATTTCAGTTGAGTGTATATTTCATCAGTGCACATTGTATTATATAGAATGGGTATGGCACCTGTTATATTTAGCCAACAATTCGTCAAAACGCAAACAACGCAAGGTGAATTCCTGAGAGTTTCGAGAAAATTTTTCAGCACATCCAAATTTCAGCGCACAATTGGTGCAATGAACTGCACACATATGAGAATTCTATCGCCAGGAGGAGACAAGGACTCTGAAAACTATCAAAATCGAAAGAGACGGTTCTTTTTAAATGTTCATTAGATATTATGGCGCGTTTTCAATTAAACAATATAATATTTGTTACTGTAAAGTGTACAGTATCAACACGCATAATATTTTTATGTTAACCAATCAATGTCAATGTTAATGTTCATTTGGCAGGATCGTTTTGTATGGGAAAAAAAGGTTAGCCATTCAGGATCGATCTCAAAAGTAAAAATAACTCATAAGAACGATTTCTGCATACTTGTTTTTTTCAAATCAGTGAAAATTTATGGGAGCCTTTTTGATTCTCCTAAAGTTCCTGTTTGGTAAAAAAAACATGGTATTTGCTGTTAACTTTTTATTTTTCACAGAACGCATACCCAAATCTGCTAAAAAGTACCAACTATTTGTAACCAAGTATCTTACACGTACCAACATTATGACATAAACAAATGTTCGCTAGAGATAAATTCGAAAGCCATATCTTACTTGATTTCACATTTTTTATGACAAAAAAGTATAAAATATTAGCGAAAACGATTGTTAAAGGATTGACAATGCCGGTTATGCATAAAAATAGGTTGGGACATATTTATGGAGCTTAACAATCTCGTGAAAAAACACAAAGTTTGAATCACGCCAAAATTCAATTATAAATAAAATAAAGACTTTTTTGCAATAACTTAAACAAAATGTGTTTCTAAAATTTTGGGAGGTCAATAGGAGTTATAAAGGATAATACATGATTTTAAAAATTGTTTTATTCTGAAATATTTGTATTTATCGTTTTAGCAGATTTCTAAATTGGAATTCTTACGTTCTGTAATTTTTCGCACACAGCTTTGATCAAACCGATATAAAAAAAAAAAAACAGAAGTCAATTTCCCACAAGATCAATTTCAAGATTCAATGAAAAATTTGGCTTTTACATCGGTTTTAAAAAATGTGTTTTTAAAAGTAACAAAAAATGCGATTTATGGAGATGAATAAGAGTAATATTTCATGCCAGAATGTCGGTATGTGTAAGATATTTATCTTTTTAGCAGATTTGGGAATACGTTCTGTGAAAAATAAAAAGTTCCAAGCAAAAAACATGTTTTTTTTTACCAAAACGGACCTTCAGGAATTAAAAAAGGCTCCGATGAATATTCTCACTTAAAAAAAAGGTATGCAGAAATCGTTCTTATTCTAGAGGAACTCTAACTTTTGAGAGCTCGAACGGCTGAATTAAATTTTTGATTCTTTCTAATGTTCATCTTCATCTAGTACATCTTTGAATGTGATAAAGATAAATGCAAAATCCAAAATAAAAAACGAGCTCTGATTATAAAAGTCAATTCATAAATTTCTTTATTTAAATATTAGAACCAAAATCAAAAATTAGCTTATTTTGACTCAGCTCGGCAACGATATTATTTTCAAACTCCATTGATTGATTCAGAAACAATCAATTTCAAAAGTTATAATTTCAATATTTTTTGTTTTTTTACGACAAATGATTTGAATTTCCTTGGGATATTTTGATAACTTGAGAAATTATAACTTTACTCAACTTTAATGCTAAAAACGTCAACTGACAAAAACCAAAACTGAATGAAACCAATTTTTAACTTTAGAAATTAAAATTGTCAAATTCTCAAGTTAAACAACTTGGCATGTTGACAAAAGTTATTTAACTTGTACAAGTTAACAAAAGTTAGAAAAAGTGAATAAAACGGCCCTCAATGTTTTTCTTTTATAATAAAGAAATATTATCGACGTGTTTTACTAACGGTTCCCTTAAAGTCGCATTGAAAAATTTATTAGTTGATATTTTTTATATAATTCTTAGGGCCGTTTTATTCACTTTTTCTAACTTTTGTTAACTTGTACAAGTTAAATAACTTTTGTTAACTTGCCAAGTTGTTTAACTTGAGAAGTTGAAAATTTTAATTTCCAAAGTTAAAAATTGGTTTCATTCAGTTTCGGTTTTTGTCAGTTGACGTTTCTAGCATTAAAGTTAAGTAAAGTTATAATTTCTCAAGTTATCAAAATATCCCAAGGAAATTCAACTCATTTGTCGTAAAAAACAAAAATATTGAAATTATAACTTTTGAAATTGTTTCTGAATCAATCAATCGAGTTTGAAAATAATATCGTTGCCGAGCTGAGTTAAAATGAGCTAATTTTTTATTTTGGTTCTAATATTTAAATAAAGAAATTTATGAATTGACTTTTATAATCAGACCTCGTTTTTTATTTTTGATTTTGCATTTACCTTTATCACATTCAAAGATGTACTAGATGAAGATAAACATTAGAAAGAATCAAAAATTTGATTCGGCTGTTCGAGCTCTCAAAAGTTAGAGTTCCTCTAGAATAAGAACGATTTCTGCATTCCTTTTATTTAAGTGAGAATATTCATCGGAGCCTTTTTTATTCTCCTGAAGGTCCGTTTTGATAAAAAAAAACATGTTTTTAGCTTGGAACTTTTTATTTTTCACAAAACGCATTCCCAAATCTGCTAAAAAGATAAATATCTTACACATGCCGACATTTTGGCATGAAATATTACTCTTATTTATCTCCATAAATCGTATTTTTTGTTACTTTTAAAAACACATTTCTTAAAGCCGCTGTAAAAGCCAAATTTTTGATTGAATTTACTTGAAATTGATCTTGTGGGAAAGGTATTGAGTTCTGTTTTCTTTTTATATATCGGTTTGATCAAAGCTGTTTGCGAAAAATTACAGAACGTAAGAATTTCAATTTAGAAATCTGCTAAAACGATAAATACAAATATTTCAGAATAAAACAATTTTTAAAATTATGTATTATCCATTATAATTCCTATTGACCTCCCAAAATTTTAGAATTTGTTTAAGTTATTGCAAAAAAGTCTCTATTTTATTTATAATTGAATTTTGGCGTGATTCAAACTTTGTGTTTTTTCACGAGATTGTTAAACTCCATAAATATGTCCCAACCGATTTTTATGCATAACCGGCATTGTCAATCCTTTAACAATCGTTTTCGATGATATTTTGTACTTTTTTGTCCGATGATATTTTGTACTTTTTTGTCATAAAAAAATGTGCAATTAAGTAAGCTATGGCTTTCGAATTTATCTCTAGCGAACATTTGTTTATGTCATAATGTTGGTACGTGTAAGATATTTATTTTTTTAGCAGATTTGGATATTATTTCTGTAAAAAATAAAAAGTTACCAGCAAATACCATGTTTTTTTACCAAAGAGGAACTTTAGGAGAATCAAAAAGGATCCGATAAATTTTCTCTGATTTGAAAAAAACAAGTGTGCAGAAATCGTTCTTATGAGTTCTTTTTACTTTTGTGATCGATCCTGAATGGCTGACCTTTTTTTTCCCATACAAAACGATGCTGCCAAATGAACATTAACATTGACATTGATTGGTTAACATAAAAATATTATGCGTGTTGATACTGTACACTTTACAGTAATAAATATTATATTGTTCAATTGAAAACGCGCAATTATATCTAATGAACATTTAAAAAGAACCATCTCTTTCGATTTTGATAGTTTTCAGAGTCCTTGTCTCCTGGCGATTGAATTCTCATATGTGTGCAGCTAATTGCACCAATTGTGCGCTGAAATTTGGATGTGCTGCAAAATTCTTTCGAAACTCTCAGGAATTCACCTTACGTTGTTTGCATTTTGACGAATTGTTGGCTAAATATAACAGGTGCCATACCCATTCTATATAATACAATGTGCACTGATGAAATATACACTCAACTGAAATCCGCAACTGCGACCTAAACTGATCCAATATCACCGTAGCGAAGGAAAATAAAAATTGAATGATTAGCTGTAATTCAAGTGAGCTATTAGCAAAAATTTACTCCATTCGTCACAATGTAGCTTGTCTTTGATCAGCTCCAAAATCATCAAGGTGGTTTCTTTTTTCAATCGAAAACGATTAAGAAAATCCACATCATCCCATTTGTTTACAAAATTTAAAAACTTTTGTATTCAATTGTAGCCTACGATTTCTTACGAATGAAACAAAAAGCTCAAGTCATAACAAATATCCCAAGTTAAATCAAATAACTGGAGCCCCTTTCGGAAGTTATTGAAATCACAAGTTGACGAAAGTTATAAAACTCAAGTTATATCAAATTTTCAATTTTAAAAGTTATAACAGAAATATTGTACTGAATAAAACAAATTTTTTTTTTAGTTTCAAAAAATCGTAAAGTTATTTCTAACTCTCAAGTTATAAAAGTGAATAAAACGGCCCTTAGCTGTTTCAATGTTAAGTTTCAACATGCTTCTAAAATTTCATCACTTTTATACCATAATTACCTGATTTTTCAATGAAATTTAATACGTTCCAATCTTTAAGCAATTGTTTTATAAAAAAATTTCACACAGTATCTTTCTAGGTAAAAATTTTATTTATTTATTTATTCATTACATTATCATTATAATTCATATCATAATAATTCTTAGTAATTCCCCCCAAAACTACAATATTACCGATAAATAACACTGTCGTCTTGACAGTGTATACGTGTACGTTTCAACTAAATATTCAGTATTTTTAAAGTTATTGCATATGTTTGGATTTTGCTCTTATGTGGTATTTCATATAATATTAAGCTACGAGTTATGTACTCATTAGTTGTATATATATGTACTTTGAATAATTGCAAAATGTTATCAATATTTATGTTAATACTCTCTAATAATGCTAGTGCACATTATGATATTGCATAATGCCATAGACGTTAAAGTTTTATAACACTTAAAAACAGAAAACAAGGTTATGTGAAAGTTGAAAAATTTCACTGAAAAAATTGGAAACAATTTTCTATTATATAATAATCACAAAATTGAATTAATTCTAATGGTGTTACTCTCTTGAAATTTTCTCTATGAAAGCATTATAATTAAATTTAAATATTTTATATTCTCCGGAAGTATATAGATTACACAGATGATTATTTTAAACTAAGATAAAAATTATCTTATGAAATAGAATTAAAAAAAAAACCTTTAAAGGATTTAATAAACATGTAGTTCTTGTAACACAACGTTTATAGATATTTGAATAGATAATAAAAAAAAGGTATAAAATTTATTCTTCATCTTCAATAGTTTTCGCAGCAAGTGTTATTTTGGAGCTTTTGAAAATATTTACTCGGATACAAGCGGATGATATATAAAAGTTTCCTTCTTAGAGCTATGAACAATTTGGCTTTCAGTATAAGTGGTGGCAGTTGAAAATATCTACACAAAAATGGTAACTAAAAATACCCCACAGTCTACTTAATAAACATCAATGTTATTATCCAAGTACCTCAGTCGGAAATTTATAAAAATAAAAGTTTGTATGGATTAAACTAAAATCTCACTGATGTGTAGTGATGTCTGAAGCAGCCTTTAGATTTTCCAATATATTTTTTTTTTTTTAAATTATGTCGCTTTTCCAATACTTTCAATTTCTCACAATTATTATTGAAAATGAGTATCGCTTATTTTATATTTCTCTTTTTTTTTTTGTTTTTTTTTTTTGTTTTATAGAATTATTTTAACCAAGAATTACACGGAGTTTTTAATTAAACTGTGTTAATTAATTAAGAAATTATCACTATTTTTAAATATGCTGTATTTATGCTTAGCTATTGTTGATTAATTTTGTTTTTTTTTTTTTCTACTTTTATTAATTACTTTAAGAAATTCTATAAATTTCAGTAAATTTATTTTATATTTAAATCACTCTGCTTATAATAAAAAAATTTAACCTTAATAAAGCGGATGTTTCAAATAAAAATCTTCTTTTGAGTAGTATCTAAAATTCTGTCCGACAGCCACATCAAATTTCAAAACAAAAAAAAAAAATAAAAAACTTTTCAATGAGTCTTCAATAACAAAGTTAAAGGATATTTAAAAATGTACTCTGAATCACCCATCATTTACAACTTCTAATCCCCAACTCACACGGTGATTGGCAATCAAACAATCTAATCGTTTTGTTGTTGCTTTCAATGTGAAACTTTCAAAAGCTCTGAGAGCCGGAGCGGATGAACACAGATTGCAGCAATCTAAATTTGTTCATTTTGAGATTGCTGAACATGTCGGCAATCAGCAATCTGAATAGTGTTGCTAGGTTACGAAATAAAATTTTCAAAGAAATGCAAAATTATGATTGGCGTGTCGTGTGAGCTACCAACAATCAGCATGTGAAAGAGAGTAAGAAAAGTTCATTGATTGCCAATCAAGCAATCCCGTGTGAGTTGGCCATAAGCAGCTGTGCAAGTACACATTCGTGACAAAAATTTTGTTTGAAACACCCTGCATATAAAAGCGTTCAATGCAACTTTAGAGCTTTTTTTCTTACACTGAGCATTTTTTTTATTCATAGTGCGTTGAATTATTTTTTAATAGTTGTTAAATCATAAATGTTATTATAAATAGCTTTTTTATATAGAAAACTTCTATGAGTTTAATAATTATTTTATTTTATTTTATTTTATGCGCAATAAAAATGATTTTATTTTATCGAAAATGTTTTGCTAAAAAATCTTGATAAAAAGTATTTAAAAATGGTTGAATTTTTACAAGTTTTTTTTTTATATTTTTGGAGTTTATATTCTAAGTATTGTTAATATATGTACGTATATCGTGGGACAGTTGTTCTATATATTTTATTCGTATAAATATTCAACATAGTTTTAAAGAAACAAAGAAAAACCTGTTTTATTCCAATTTTCGCTATAAAACTAATTCATATTTACTTTAATATAAAAAAACAAAGTTTAATAAAAGTAAAGAAAACAATGATAATTCTTATTGATTTCAATGTCAACACATAAAAATTACGGATGATTTTTTAATTAAGAGTCTAGTTTAGGTTGTTCAACACAGCAGCACAGCTCTTAGATCTTTAAACGCTATACCCGAGTCGGTGTGCCGAAATGTGGTGCATTATTACGTCTTGGCGTCAAAGGCGATGGATTGTTGTTGTTCGAACGGCGTGGCGGCAACTGTTGACAGTCCGAATAGGAACGATCTGTTGAACATTAAAGTAAACAGTTGATTAATGGTTGATAAGGAAAATTTTTAATGAGTTTAATACATTTAAAAAAAATTTAGTTATGTTAAACATCTAACCAGCAAACTTCAGATCGAAAAATCGGTATTGGAACGATAGTTTGATTACGAGAATTATAAACTCTTTCAATTTGAAAAATTTTGTTATGTTTGCAAGAATTTTTGATTAAAGATAATTTAATATTATTTATTTATAAATTGAATTAAGGTTTGAATAAGGTATGAAATTTCAATATTTTAGAATAGAATATTGAATAGTCTATAATTTCAAATATTCTAATGAAAATCAGAAACTTAATTTAAAATAAGAAATAACAGTAAAAATTATAAAGAAAAAAATTCCAAAAACTATCAAAATTATGAATTTCAAATGAAATTTCTGAAATTCATTTAATTTTTTCAATATGTATACATTTCAAATAGAATTAATAAATTTTAATGGAAAATTTCTTAGTTTGAATTAACCATTTCTAAATTCTATTAAATACCAATCGAAATTCTTAATTTCAAATGAAATTTCTGAAATTCATATAATTTTTTACTTATTTCAAACAGAATTTATTAATTTTAATTGAAAATGTCTTGGTTTAAATTGATAATTTCTAAATTCTAGAGAATACATTTTTGAAATTCGGAATTTCTAATGGAATTTCTGAAATTAATTTAATTTTTTTATTATTTCAAATATAATTTACTAATTTTAATTGAAAATTTCTTGGTTTTAATTAACAATTTCTAAATACTATCAAATACATTTTCGAAATTCAGAATTTCAAATGGAATTTCTGAAATTTATTTAATTTAATCTTAATTGCAAATAGAATTTATTAATTTTAATCGAAAATTTCTTAGTTTTAAATGATTCATCTGAATTAGACTTGAAAATGATGTAGGTTCAGTCGCAATATCGCCTTCGTTTAAAATTTTGTTCTATTTTTCTATTGAAAATATCGACATTTTTTTAGTTTGCTGGCTATATCTTTCAATATTTTTATGTAAATTAAAATCAAACACCACTTGCTTTGAGTTCATGCGTCTTGCGTGTGCAAATATTGTTCAGTTGTTGAGAGTTGGTTTTTTAAAAAAATTTATATTGTATAGATTTGTTTATTAATATTTTCGTTTGTGATTAAGTGCAGCATGCAATAAAATAAAAGAGAAGAAAAAAATTTCAAAATAAATATTTAAATTTTGTTTATATTAATTTTACAATTCAAATCATTCATTTCGTAGTTATTTGAAAAGGAGTAACGGACCCAAGATTAGTTTCTTACAGTGTACAACCGAGATAAATATTTTCTTGCTCACGAAAAACAAAAAGAAATAATTAAATTTGGTTGTAATTGGAATTTTCGAAAAGAAGTATCATTAAAAAAAAAAAAAATTTATTTTAGGGAAAAAAAAACTATAAACTCCCCGTTGAATTTTTTTATACACTTAACTCGGGTACACTGAGCTAATAATAAAAACTATTCGATTTGGTTCGAACAATGAGAATATTCGAATGTTGAGTAAATATCGTATCACTCAACGTTCTGAAGATTGTACAAGATTCTACCTAGTTGTATGACTCAGTCGTACGTTCGCGTCATACGTTATTACTTTTTCATACTACATTTCATCAGACTTCAGTCTGCGTACAGTTTTTACCTCAAAAAAGTTCTCATCCTTTGGTTGGTTTACATTGGTTTGGTTTACATGCTTTACAAAATGCGAATGAATAATGAAAACAACCATGAAGTCGTATGACTTGCCTTCACACACTCAGACTTTTACTTCTACTTGAGAAAAAATCAAACTATTGTGATTTTCATGCGACCCGGGCGTACGACTTGAGTTTTCTTATACGACTTGGCTAAGTCGTATGAAAAGTCGTAGCGTCTGACGCTTCTATCAGCATAGAAATTTGTTTATAGAATCAACCAGAATATAGAATAAAGTTTGAGATTAAGAGTGTAAGAGTGTGTAGGCGGTTGAATGCCTAGCGATTGGGAGTTCCCGAGTTCAAATGGGGTATGTTTTAGTACGTAGGTGCATTCTATCAGTCCGGCTGATCCGGGAACTTTTTAGAATGTAAATCGTGCATGCGTATGACACGGGTCATACGTATCTATGAAGATCTCATACCTCAGGGCGAATCCAAAAACAAAAAAAACAAAAAATCCCAGCTGACACAGATATCTTTTAAATAGAGAATAATTTTGTCTGAGCGGCTGTCATAGAACTCAGAGTAAATAATGCCATGTAATGCTTCTTAACCCGTTTCGGCCAAAAGTGGATAAAACCTTGAACAAATAAAATATTAAGGAAACATATCTAAAATGGAGGCAGGCCGGGGCGCAGTGTGACCCATACGCTAGAGAGCCCTGGTTCAATTTCCATCTGACACATGAAGTTTTTCAATTGAATTAATTTTTCTGTTCGGCCGTCACCTCTCTGCAGACAATGGCAAACCTCAGAGAGTAAATAATGCCATGAAAGCTTCTTGAGAACATGCACAATAGCCGTTCGGAGTCGGTCTGCCATTTTAGATCCGATGTCTTGGATTTTGCAATAGAGCAATTCTGACCTCGAGAACCCCCGAGAGAACCATTTCTGGCTCAAAAACCATTTTTTTTGGTACTAATTTCGATTTTATTGCAAAATAGTCCATAATTCTGGTGAACTTGGGTCATTTTGGGTTCGTCATGTTGAATTCTTAAGTGTTTTGTTACAGGATTTTGAAATACACACCCTTAAGTCACGAAATAACTAGTTTTTTTGCCACTTTCAAAGATGTTCTAAAATCCAAAATGTTGATACTTCCATGGTACAATGAAAACAAGGTACATAGAAGCATTTTAGAGAGGCAGAATGCCGCAACTGTCAATACGAAATTGACTGCCCATAGAAAATCTGAAAACGGTAATTTTTTATTTTATTTTTTTTTTTTCATTTTTTCATTTTCAAATTACTATTGAAAGACAATTTTGGCTATGAGGAAGAGAGCGCAGTCCAAATGCGTCTACCTCTGTTATTCTACCATGGATACTTCTTGCTAATAAAGCCGTCATTTTGGAAAAAAGTGAACTCGAGGCACAAAGATGATCACGGTATCGGACCACGGTCTCTTAAATTTGTTTTCCAAAACTTAAAATGTCAAAAACATTTAAGGAAAAAGGTGAAAATCCAAGGCAGTTCAAAGAAACCTTACTAGCGAGTTAAGAAAGATAATTTTATAATTATTAAGGCCAAATAAGATGTAGCCCTTATTTTTAAATCTTTTTCTAACATTTTTAATGGAAGTTTTTTCTACAGGGTTGATATAATCTTTAACCTTCGGATTCTGAGAATTTTTTTGGAGATTATTCATAACTATCAAAAAGTATTTACTTGGTTATTTACAATGACAAGAACATGCTTCGTTAAAAAAAAATAGTAGGGAAAATAGGTGTGACAGGTGAACTTAATAAGAATCACAACAACAATAAAAATTAAAAGAAGTAGTTTTTTATTTTGGGATGCTCTCGAGTTGCTGTCTCGAACAATCGATCCCCCTACCTCTAAACTTCAAGCCCTGCGCTTCGTTTATGATCGCTGTCAAAGCAGGGTGTTGATAGCGTTCGCGAAAGATTGCCGAACCGTTCGGAACAAAGCTCTGGTTGGTATTACCGTTTAAAGTACCGCCACTGCCAGAATTATTGTTGCTGGCATTTGAAGCATGATGTGAATGCAGCTTTTGTGGTGTATGCTGGGGTGTGTGAGCAGGACTGGACTGATTGTTGCCATTCTTGTAGTAGCGATTTTGATTCGGATCGTAAAGTTCGTTGTGGTTTTGCCGATTGGCGGACTTAATGGAGGCACACCGATCCTCCTCGTTGCGTATCTTCAGTATGCGTTCCTGTACGCTGTAACGTGAGCCATGCAAGGCGTTGACTTGATTAAGATTGGTAACATGATTCAAGTGTTTGGCACGAAAGCTGCCGCCCGGTGAGTTCAGCAGCGTGCCGCGCGAAGAACTGACTGTGGTTTCGGTAGAGTCACGTGGCGAGGCGTGAACAACTTCACGATATGAGGACGGACGATGAGTGGAGGGTGGTGTATCGAGACCGCTGTCATGGGCGGAATAGTCTAAATCAGTGTTGGTGGTGATGGTGTTAGTGTTCGATGAATGGGTGTTGTTCTGGCTGGGGTTGTTGACGGGAAGCATTGGTTGAACTGAAAGGGTAAGGAAAATAATGAGAAAATGTTCAGAGCTGTAAAAAAAAAAATGTAAAAACAACAAAATAATTCAAATCAAAATAAAAACAATTGGGCAAGTTTGGAAAAATTTTCAACTGTGATTTTCTTCAAATTCATTTGGAAAAAAAAATTTTTTTAACTAATAATAATTTAGTAAGTTGCAATTATTTGCTTCTTATTACAACTTACCCGAATGCCGCATATCGGTTGGTGCTCGCGGCTTCCTATACATCCAATCGCGATCCAATTCATTGCCATTTTCCGAATTATTATTCCGGAAAGCACGTGGACGTCTCAACTGCACTTCACCATCTTCGGCCTCTTCGTCGACCACATGATTCGAACCAAAACTGCTGTTAATGAAAATACGACGTGGTGATCCATACAAACCATTCGAAAACGAACTATTCTGCGATGAGTAACCATTTGAGTAACGACTCATATTTAAGTTTCCATTACCAACAACTGCTGACGAATATGGTATCTTTTGTGGTGTCGAATGATTGGTCGAAATACCGCTGATGTGATTGTTATGGTTTTCATTGTTCAAGGCGCTTAAATCGGGTACCGAATCAGAGAACAAGAACGGGTTGTTGCCGCTTATGCTACCGGCGCCAATCTTATGACGTCCGCCAATACCGCTGCCATTGGTTAGTAGCCAGTCGTCCAATGCGCTAGAGTAGGTGCCGCCCAGACCGAAATGATGTGTTTGCAGGGAGGCGTGCGAAACGGGTGCTGCCAGGGAGGCACGCGAACGAGGGCCTTGTGCTATTTTGAGAGCTCGTCGGCGTTCCTTGGATGTAAGAGTGCATTCCTGTTAGAAAAGAAAAAAAAAATTGATTATATATAACAGTATTAATTTCTTTTAATATAGTTTTTAATAATTAAAAAATAATTATTAGTGTTTGAAAACAAACAACTTGATCTTATAGAATTCAACACATCTTTTCGGTTTCAACTAAGAGCCAAAGTCTAAAATTTCTTCTTTCCTGAAATATTTTTTTTGTTTTTTGTTTTTACTAGACTAGCGCAGTATATATGTATGCGAAAGCATTGTGTTTATTCGGAAAACGGGTGGTAAAGGGTGTATCACCAAGAGGTGTAGGGTTAAAAGGATGTATTATTTAACAACTTTTCGCTTGGCAGTTGGCAAATGTTGACATTTGTCATTTATAAACTCGGGGAATTCCCCATGAAAAAAAAATAACAGAATTCGTTGCATTTTAGTATGAAAATTCACGTTCAGTGCAAGATGTGAAGACACCGAAACTGTTTCGCTCCAACGTTCGATCGAAAATATCGACGCAGTGAAGGAAAGTATTGACCCAATGACCTAAACGACCCAACCTTCCGCGAATAAGGTTCCGAGAACAAGGGTTCCGCGAATAAGAACTTAAAACAATGGAGGATTTGTTTTCAATTTTCACAGTACAAAACTGCCGAGGAACACGCTCGCATTGACTAGACACCATAAGATCTATACCTTACATATTGAGGGGAGCTAAGAGACAATTTATTCGTTTGTGAGTTAACAGGTAACACTGGATCTTGCTAGAATTAAACTCTACCCGTATTTCGTTAAGAGAAATATTTTTGATGAAGAAAAGTTTCTTCAACCAGAATGAGTATCTTAATATGTGATGTTTCACAGGACAAGGGACATTATCTTCCCGGAATCAAAGTAGGTTTTTTGCATTTCCTAACAGCTTCCTCGTAGTATTTTGAAGTTCTAGCGTGCAAATGTCAAGTTTTGAAATATTCATGTTCAAAGTTTGAAAATTACGACGGACCTTAACTTCCCGATTTAAAATACATTGTAGAAGATAAGGTTTTCTTTCTTTAAAGAGGTAGAGGTTTGGGGAAATCTCTGATTTGGTATTTATGATTTAATAGTCGACTTAAAACCGATTGTAAAATGCTTAGAAAATGTCGGGGCAGACATTATCAACCTTAACCTGAAAACCGATATAATTGACCACAAACGTCTATTTTTAGCTCTCCTGAAAAATTTGGTCTGGGAAGAAACGGTTCCTTTTATAAAAACGTTCGTGCATATGATCATCACGACTGAACCACTGAAGCTATTAACCTTATATTCACACCATATATTCGTGTGGTGCACCGAAATGTGTTTGTTTTTGTTAAACTCCCCTAGGTGGTGTTGGGGTCGCTTTATTTCGAAAATTCTTATTTATGGACCGATTTATGGACCGATTTTTTTAAAATTCTTATTCATGGACAATAAATTTGAGGTTATTCACACCATATAACATTTAAAAAGAAAGTTTTTGGCAAAATTTGACCCGATAGGTAGCGCTGAGGTGGAGATATTTACGAACTTTTTTTAGCTTTGAACCAAGGATTTCAGGTGTAATGAACCAAGGATTTCAGGTGTAATATCTATTCAGTCAAGTCTGCCTTGGTTTGAAATGGGGTGATAGATTAGTGGAAGGGGCGATCAAGTTAAATATGTGTAGGATGTTCTAAGCGTAGTGGAAAGCCGTAGAAACATGTCAATTTGAATTTGAGGCAAATGTTATGCCTTTACCTCAGTCAATTCAAGTTATATAGCAATCTCATCCACAAACTTCTCTACCACCAACTACGTCTTCAAGTCGTAAATATTGGTTCGTTTTCAATTTAAGTTGATTAGAAATGAGGATAGGAAATTGTAAACACGAAAGGTTAAAATAAAAGAAAATAACTCAGACAGGTGAACTATAATTTTGTTTAAAAAAAAGCGGTAAATATGAGGTCCTCTTTCAGAAGTATCTATAGTTTCTGTGTTATTTTTAAAATACTGAAAAATTTCCAAAATTTGGATAGTTTTCGAAGATCAGGTAAAAAATGACCCCTCATTTTTTCAAAAATTTGTTGTCTCTAGTGCATACGCTCTGATTTCAATTTATATCTGATTCGTCTTGATATTAATCAAGTTAATCAAGTGGTGGCCGAGTGCGTTAAAGTGTGTGAGCCACTCGGCGCAAAATTTTCGAGGTGCGAGGTCCGGGGTTCGAATTCTCCACTACGCACAGAAAATTTTTTTCAATTGAAATTAATTCTTCTGATTGGTCGTCACCTCTCTGCAGACAATGGCAAAACTCAGAGTTTTCTTGATAATATGGACATTAGAGCCCGAATAGAATCAAAAATCGTTGCGACCGACGATCCTCTCTGTTCGTCAATCGCAGAGAAAACGTCAAGAATGAAACGATTGCGACTGACTATTCTGGGTTGCTTTTATTTAATATTTTTTTATATATTTTTTTTTTTATTTCATTTTAATGTATTGGTCTCTTCAATTGTGTGAATACAACGCACACAAAGAAGAAACGTCAAGACATAATAAAAAGTACATTCTATTGCTTTGCGATGTCGTCAATCGCAACGATTTTTGATTTTCCGTTCGAGCTCTAAGAGCGATCCTCTCTTCTCGCCAATCGCTGAGGACACGTCCAGAATGAAAGCGATTAGCGATTGGCGAACTATTCTTCTTTCAGTTTCTTTTATAGAAAATAATATTGAAGTAAAAGTAAATATGTTAAAAAAATTGGAGCCAATTTTGATAGTATTAAAAATATTATACATAACATGCAGAAAACATGTACATGTGATGCATAATTGACATGCAGAAAACATAAACACAGACAACAAATGTCAGAAGATAGTAAAATTTAAGAAAAGAGCACTGAACGTGCTGCAACATTAGGAAAAATACGGCAACACTTATCATGCTTGACAGCACAAAGAAAGGATCGCCAGGTCGCCAGAGAAAAAAATAGTCTGGCGAATGTTCGTCGCGATTGATGACCAGCGATTTAATTTCGGACGTGTTCATACGTTTTTATGCATTCTATTGCTTGAAAATGTCGCCAATCGCTAATCGCTTTGATTTTGTTCAGGCTCTTAGCCGTTCGGAGTCGGCATAAAACTAGTAGTTCTCATTTCTAATTAACTGAAATTAAAAATTGAATCAATACTTGACTCAAAAGTTGTCGTTAGTGTAGAATATCGATTCGTAAATTCGAATTAACTGAAGTAAAGTGCCTCAGATTTAAATAAGCATGTTTCACTTTCCGTCACACTTAGAACACCCAACACATGTCAAACCTGATTGTCCTTCCCTCCCACTGAACAATCTACTCATTTCAAATCAAGGCAGACTTGAAAGACAGAAACTTGAAATCCTTGGTTCACAGCTTAAAAAACAAATATCGGAATTTATGTTTGAACTATGTGAATATTTTCGTGACGCTTTCCATCACAACTTATGTAAACATATCGGAATTAAAATTTTGATCCAATTAATATTTCCGAAATATTCGCAAAAATATCCGTATTCATTTTTGATTTTAAACTTCTTAAAGTAACTCCTCCAATGTGAATTTTTTTTACAAATCGTTTAACTATCTATGAGTCATTATAAACTCGAAGCAGTTATTTGGATAGCAGATTTTAACACATCACTAGAGGACCATTCTTAATACTTACACGTATTCTTTGTAAAATAAAAATAATCGCATGGCTTAAATTCTCCTCGAATATTAAACTTTGATCTCTCAACATTTACCTCGAGCAGCTCAAACCAATCTTCTAGGCCATCATCACAACGTAGCAGCACGCGTCCCTCACGTCCCAGTAACAAACCGATCGCGCTGTACGATCTTCGATTTAACCATTCCACCTTCTCGACATCGACCAGCTTAACCTGGAACAGGAAAAAAAGAAGCATTAAAAAAATACATTTTACTGCAGATGTGCTGCAATGTGATTGAAAGTTTCTGTTGGTCGTAAAGATTGAGTGGGAGGTTGGATTTAACAGTATAGTACGCTTTAATGATGCACCAACAAGTTGAGTTGATGAGAAAATGAAAAATCGTATAAATTTAAGATAATTTTAAAAAATATTTAAATTTAGATTCTTTAACGGTTTTTAAAAGCATTATAATATTAATGCTAATATAATAATATTAGCAATAAATAATATTCAAAGAATTGATGAAATGACAAAAGCTAAATTAAATTTAGAGGCGATTTATCTGAAACAAATAATTTAAAAAAGATTTATGGACAACTGGTTTCATTTGCACTCCAAATATTATGGAGTGCATATTAAATAAATAAATAAAAAAAAAAAAAAAATTAGAAAATAACCGTTAAGAGTTAATCACCATAGCTTAAATATTAAATAATATACGTTTAAGCTTTTACGCAATGCAAGCCACTGACTTTTCAATAAATTTTTCCACTTTCTTTAAATATTAACTCATTTAAATTAACAGTGCAATCTTTCATTTTGCCTTGAAAAATAAAAAAAAAATGAACATTGAAAAACTAAGCGAGTGTTTTGACCTCACTTAATTAACGCTCGCTTTAAACAGGCGGAAATTGGCACAAAGCAAAATAACGATTAATTGAACAATATCGTAATCGACTTAATTGCACACTCGTGGCTAAAAACATAGCGCTACCAATTATGTCAAAATCTTTTCAAATTGACAAAATTTGTGTGTGTAAACACTAACAAAAACAAAAATGAAAAGACCAAAAATAGCTTTGGGGAAATCATTGAATGCAAAGCAATCAAGAACCAACGTTTTATGATTAGTACTTTTTTCTCTTTCTCTCTCTCTCTCTCTCTCTCTCTCTCTCTCTGATTGATACAAGTTGATTGATTGTGACTGAATTGTGCAACAAAGCACGCGACAGAATTTTTAATCAACGGTTTCCTTAATGATGCTGTTATTTATAGCTACAGATGTTATAGTGAAAATCGCGATTAAAAATTGTGCACTAAGCAAACAAAAATTTGATTCTGAAAAAAAGGAAGGAAAAATAAAATTTTAAAATAAGCAAGCATTTGCTGCATTTTACAGGTAGGCTCTATCAGTAATAGGACTATTTGGGCATTAGGGTACCCAAATTAAAGTTAAAAAATTCTCTAAATACTGAAATAATGGGTTGGGGAAATAGTATTCGGCATTATTTTCCAAAAAATATACAATATTTTTTTTTTTATTCTTTTCAAATCATTTTCAATTCTTTTTTATTGCTATCCCAGAGGTCCCGAATTCAAGTCCTGTCCAGATCATGGACCTACGCTTTTACTTTTCTGTATTTCTTTGCTTATTTCTTATCAACTCAAATTGAAAAGTCATCAATATTTATGACTTAAAGCTTTACTTGGTGGCAGAAAAGTTTGTTGATGAGTTTGCCTTATATCTTGAATTGACTGAGGTAAAGGCATTACAGTTGCCGGAGATTCAAATTCACATGTTTCTACGGCTTTCCACCCATGCTTAGAACATCCTTATCATGTCTCACTTTAATTGCCCCTTGCTACCCACTACTCTATCGCCCCATTTTTGTCGTCTGTATTGCATAGGTATAACACCTGAAATCCTTGGTTCAAAACTTAAAAAAAAACTACTTTCTACCATTCTTTGGCAGGAACCTTATTTTTGAGGTCAATTTTTTTCCAGCAAGAGATTGTTGAAGAGATCGAAACAAATGATAATCTAAAAATGCAATGTCAGGTCTTGCACCTTCTTTCGGTCAAAGTCGGGACTTTTTTATTTGACTTCCCGTCCGAAGTCGTTTACTTTTTTATTTTAAATTTTAATGTGACCTTTCTCTCAATTATATTGAAACTAATTTTTAAGTTCGAGGGCAAGTATATTATGAAGAAAGCAACTAACAGCAACAACAGCTCTGTATAGAGCAAATCATACAGCAGACTAGACAGATTGTTTCGTTTGCCGCGTCTGCAACAAATGCATGGATAAAACTATGCTGTCACGTCGAAACCTAAGGATCACAGTGGCTCAATACTTAAATCCAAAAACCTTCTTTTTTTGTTGTAACCGATTTGTCAAATTTTAACGCCATTTGGTAGTAAATATATCAAAAGAAAAGTAGCCAAAAACTGAGGTGAAAATATTAATTATTGTGGGCGTGGCATGCTATGATACACAACTGGTTTTTTTCTTTATTTCAGAAAAAGGCGATTATTTTTACCGAGAATGGATGGTCATTGCACGCAAACTATTATCAATAAAGGGTTGTGATTGTTTTTTTGATAAGTTATTTGGTAATAACTTAATAACTTAATAGGTAATACCTAAATATTTGGTAACAATGTTACCACTAAATATTTGCATAAGGTGAGAGATGTACCATTTATATTTCGGGTGTTAAGAAGTATTTTTTTAATTACTATATTTATATCACGTTTTACATTTAGTGAAATAGAACTTCTAAAGGGCGAAAGGGATGAAGAAAACTAAGCCATCCAAATAAAGGTGAAAGTGCCCTCTATAACCTTATATATACTTTTATACCCGCTCGGACCGCCCGTAGAACACTTTTTTTTATTTGACTGAAATTACTCAACAAAATTATTATTAAAATGACTGGATTGGTTATAGATTAGCCAAAACAAGGTTCAAGCAATACAAATGGTGGCAATACAGCATGAAGATTCTTTTTAAATCCAGAAAGAACATCTGAAGTAACAGAAGTGGACTAAAACCTTAATTCAAAATTTCAAATAATCATCGTAGTACTTGCATGCAATGAACAAATTGACGCTAGAAAATTTGATGATTATGTTAAGGAGAAGTATGTCTGCAACACTTCACAAAATCCTTTATCATGGACGAAGATGTCATTAAATATCATTTAGTAACACTTGGAGATCTATCAGAGGAAGCTTAGGAAAAAAGAAATAAGGATTATAGATCTTATAGAGAGCACAACACAAAAAAATGTCGGGAATTTTCACATATGAAGTTCTATTTAATATATACTACAGGAAAAAAAAATAATACAGAGCTGCAAAAGCATAACATTTGTTACCAATATTCCAACCAAACTAATAATGACTGTAATTTGCTTTTTGTTACTTAAATAAGAAATAGTAATAGATATTAGTACCTAATAAAAACAAAAAAAAATAAAATTAATTTCCTATTGTTATACAAAATTTTTTATAATTGTTATTAAAATAGTTTAACTATCCGTATGTGCCTTTTTTTCAATAAATTCAAAAGGTTAAAAAACCAACACTTTATAATAAAAGTTAAAAAATTTAAAAGTTTCACCTTGACCTTGAATTTCTCAATAAATACTCAATCGAATTTAATAAAATTTAAAGTAAAATTGAAACAAGAAATTATCTGTCCATTAAAAAAAAAACAAAATATAAAAAAAAATTTCAATCGTTTCAAAAGTGACATTGTTTTGGCCAACGAAAAACTATCCTGAGCCACTGTGCGGGTGGATTCATTCTTTAAACACACCATTACCCATATGAGGCAGGAAAAAGCTTAGGAAAAAAATATCATGTCAGTATTAAAATCCAAAACTATCGATTTTATTTTACTCGAGATGGTTGAGTTCAGTGAAAAATTAAAAAAAAAAAATATAAAAAATTAAAAAACAATTTTAACTCTTTGCGACCGTCTGCTCTCAGCCACCATAAAGTTTTTACCGTTCCAGTCATATGTCTGCTCTCAGCCACCAAAGCTTTGCTTTACCATTCCAGTCGTATGCTTCATATTAAAGACTGCTTTGAAAGATACCACACGATGAAGAACTATACAATATAATTTTTACATATAATTAAATATATTATTATGTTACATGTATCTAAAGTTTTAAAAAGAATTAATAAATTTTATTGTTCCTTCATAATCTTGCATATTGTGTATTACTGTTCTTTCAACGAAAATTAATTTCGATCAGCATGACACCCATATATAAATTTAATACGATCGCAAAGGGTTAAATCGCTTCTTTCAATATATTTTTTTTTTGTTTTAATGTTGGGTACAAAAAACATAATAAAACTCGCGATATAATAAAACTCAAAAATAAATGCTAACTTATGAGTGAAAAACTAATACTCAAAAAATCTATCATACCTAACCGTGCAATAAAACTCAAACATAATCGTAATATGTTTAATACAACAAATAAGATAAATATATTACAATAATAAATAAATATTTTAAAAATATTACAAAAATAAAACTTAAAGAATAAATTTAATGTTCGAAATATAAAGGAAAAATAAAAAATTGTTCATCAAAGTTCAACAAATGATAATAAAACTAACACAATAATTTTGCTATTAAGACTCAAAAATAAAACTCAAAAGATATAAATTATCTAACTCAAAAATATGAACAGTTTTATAATCTCCAAGAGTGCATCACAAGGAAGACAAGAATCACATTGGAGAGCGTAAAATTCTTCTCCGCTATCCCTAACGTATTGATGTTATCATTTAAATTTTTTAAATGTTAAATGCGGTTCTTTAATAAAAACATTCATAACAAGCTGATATTCCCCCTCTTGCTCAGGATTTTTGGTTGGCTATTGCGAATAGATCTTTTGAAATATAAGAAATATGTTTAAATTGAAACTTTTTGTTCAAAATACTTAATATTGTTATTAAAAAACAATAATAAATTTGAAAGTTTTTACAACTTTATAATTAATAATTTTTTTTTAAACTTTTATCTTTTTTGAACTTTTGAAGCATATAATAAGACCATGTGAAGGATATAACTTTGACCAACTTGACTAACTACCTACATATTTCTTTTCTTATTGTTTAAATTTCAATTGTACCAATAAAAAAAAAAAAATAAAAAAAGGCGAATTCGGTACTCGCACCCAACTGTTTGTTCAACCAAGCACAAAAATTACTTATTCAACTAACATCAGCTGTGAAAGTTTTAAGAAAAAAAAAGTGATTCACTGTTATGTTTATTTTTCACATGCATACATACATCAGTAAACGTAAAGTGAAGTGATTTTTTTTGAAATCTTTTTTTAAATATTTCAAAAGCGCAAAAATGTTTAAGTGCTTCCGATTAAAAATTCCGATCGCATTTAGAGTCAACAACAAAAGAACAAACGATAAAAACACCCAAATAACCACAACAACTTAAGAAAGTATAGCGTTAAGTAAAGCGAAGCAGCGACAGACACACTGACAAACAGACTAACAGATAGTCAGATTAATGAGGCACTAAGAAAAAAAACAAAAATAACCGATTGTCGGTAATTGTAGGTACGCGCAGATTAGAAGCACATTTTTGTGTGAAATTCTCATTTCGGCACGAAAATTAAATGTTTGCACACAAATTGGCGCAATACTCATACAAGAAGAATTTCACCGCATGCCTACGAGTCGAAGATTTAATCTAAATAAGATTTTTACTGCGTTTCGTTTAAGTGCCACGAAGAAGATAGAGTGTAATTTTTATGGATGTAAGTATTGTTTATGGGTGTATGTATTGTTTATGCGTGGGTGGGTGACGTGATAGCAGGAGCGGTGATGGATGCAGCAGTGAGAGAGAATTATGTACTGAGAATGCGTTACCGTCGTTTTTCTTACTTTTTCTTTGCACCTTTTGATTCTAAATATAAAAATCTATTAAAATATTTTTCTTGTTAACATTTCAATTTTTTTTTTTGTTTATTCAATTCAATTCTTGGATGGCAAATAGCGATTTTTTTTAAAATTTTAGATCAAAAGATCATATGTGACCCGATCTATGAAAAGGTGGCTTATGACTCAAAAACTTATTTTTCACTGTTATTTTGGTTCGGAAAGTTTTTGAGACGCTCTTTCACATGATGAAAAGTAGAAAGTCCTAACTTGCTTAGAAGTGTACTAAAAATGTAGAGAAAGAAGAGCACAAATTAAAGAAAAACAGAATTTTATTGAAAATCGAGAATCAAGATAATACATGGAATTGAAAATGAAAAAAAAAAAAATGGATTGAACGGTACAAAAATGATTTTACCAAAAAAAAACAAGCTATTTTGCACAAAAAATATTTATTTAGCAATATGTAGTAGTTTTCTTCGTCGCCATCCTTGTTGAAACCTTTTAAGTTGCTCTTTTTTTTGAATCGAAAGAATCATCATCATTCTCTTCATTTTCACCAAAATATTTTTGAAAAACCTCGCTAAATTCTTCATCGACAGACATTATTAACTTGTTCATAACGGAAAAGACCAACAGAAACAATTACACCAACGAGATAACGAAAAAAAGCCGACTCGATAGTGATGATAGCTGATAACATTCTCAAACTCACTTCAGTATTACCGATACGAAAATCCGAAAGTAGCTACTTGAAGCAATTAACAAACATAATATTTGGTTACATTTACACATCTCAACATTTACACATCTCACTTGGTGCCCTTGAACAACGAGAGACACTGGACAATAGGAAGAAAGGAGAACAACTAGAAACATTGTTTATCTTTAACAGCTGATTTCTCGAAATTGTGTTTTTGAGTCATAGCCACCTTTTCATAGACCGGGTCACATATATAAAAATATATAAAATAATTTCGAGAGCCAGAGTCAGATATCCGGTTGTTGATATGATTTTCAAGATTGAAATCAACTTATACCAATTATTTTTTATCGATTCTTTTTTCGATCATATATAACAATTATTTTTTTAATGTTATTTTTTCGATGATGAATAGAAGTTATTCTTTAATCGTTATTTTTTTCGATCAGAAATAAAAATGAATCATTGGATCTTCATCAGAAAACAAAAATAAAAAAATAACGATCACAAAATTACTTTTATTTCTGCTTGAAAAAATATCGATAAAAAAATAACTTTTATTTCTAACTGAGAAAAAAAAACGATCGCATAATGATTTTAATTTCTGGTAAAAAAAATAAAGATCAAAGTGCCATGATCGTGCCTTTTCAATTTCTGCTTGAAAAAATGACGATAAAAAAATAACTGTTATAAAACGATAGATTGATAGCGATAATCGTTATTTGCGGGCCCTGTTTTTAATTCATCTTTACGAAAAGATTGCTACAAGGCCTCTTTCAGTTTATTTGTATACCCCCAGTCAGTTGTTAGTCCTTTTCTGATGCCCCTAAGAAGGCGTAGTAGGTATAGGGAAGTGTATATATTCTTGATCAGCATCAACTAACGCTCAGTTCTGGGTCCATTTAGCCAATTTCTACGCATCTAAGAAGGCGTGGTAGTATAGGAAAGTGTACATATTCTTGATCAGCATCAACTAACGCTCAGTTCTGGGTCCATTTAGCCAATTCCGTCCCGATTAAAGACGTAGTTTTGAAGCTTTTATAATGAAATTTCATAAAGGTCCTATCAACAAGACGTGCAGGGTAGAAAAGGCATATTTTTCAACAGCTGGTCGCATGACAGTTGTTAAATATCGACATTTGTGTTTTAAAGGGTGTTTTTTTAGAGGCAGAGAACTTAAATTTAGCAAGACTGTTTTCTGTGACAACCTAATTGACATTTCTCGGTTGTTTTGGAGTTAGTTTGTTTTGACAATTCATCATGAATAGACTAACGCCGGAGTAAAATTTGCAAACTCGTCCGAAGGAAAGATTGTTATTGATCCATAATTTCATTTGAAAACCTTGATTGCTGATGAATCACACTTTTGTTTAAGTACCTACGTGAATAAACAGAATGGGCGCATTTGAAGCAAAAACTTTCTCGAAACACCATTACATCCAAAAAAACTCACTGTTTGGTGCGCTTTATGGGCCGGTGGAATCATTGGTTCATATGTCTTCAAAAATTATGATGGTCCGAACGTTGCAGCTGACGGTGAGCGACATGATTGCTAGCTTCTTCGCGTCTCAGTTGGAAGGCATTAATGTCGCCGACATATGGTACACAGCTTGCGATACAATCACTGAAAGAAACATGTGACGAACGATTAATTTTCCGAAATAAACCTGTGAAATAGCCATCTCGTTCGTACGATTTGACGCCATTAGATTTTGTTTCTTTGGGGATTTGTAAGGTCGCTTGCCTACCTTGATAGACCAGAACTAGTGCCCAATTAGTTCTGGAAGCCAATATTCGAAGTTTTATTGCCAAAATACATTCTGATTTACTGCTAAGAGTGAGTAAAAATTGAACCTACAGATTACGCTATGTACGTGCCAGCCATTTGCCTAAAACCCGCGGGGAAAAACGATCTAGTTCGACAATTAGTCGAGTCAGATGAAAACCTCTTCTATCTCTCATACAAAGTGACGTCATCAGAATTGTAAAAATACTAACTACAATCTAAACACAAAAAAATTAATCTAAATGCTAAAAATTTTGCACATGAGCTTTGATTCCAAATACGCACTCTATATTTAAAATGTGTCAAAAAGAGTATGAAAATCAAGCCTACCTACCATACGAAGTGACGTCATCAAAATGGTAAAAACTCTAAAAATTCCTCAAAAATCATTCTATTCGCTTGAAATTCTGTACATTAGCTTTGATATTAAATAATATTAATTTGAAATTTGTCAAAAGTGAACGGAAACTACTCCTACTTTAAATGGAAAGGGAAGTCATCAAAATAAAGGGTGTCCCGATAGTCAATGATATTTGAATTTTTTAATAAACCGCGTTGTTTTGTTGAAATGTCTACGAGTTTTTACTGAATTGTAAAGAAGAGATAAAGAGATTATTTATAAAAAATGGAATAAAATATCGCTCAATATAATATCGGCCGCCTCGACCTTGCTTGCACAAGCGAGCCTTTTTCAAGAAATTTTCCATGACATATAATTAGTCAGTATATCACGATATTGAGTACCATTCACAGTTTACCTGCATTTTTGAAGAAGAATGGCTCGATGACACCGCCAGCCCAAAATCCACACCAAACATTGGACGATTTTGGGTGAATGGGAAGATATTGGAGAAGTGTGTGGGTTTGCGAATCGTCTTTGCAGAATTTCCACTATTTTTGTAGCAATTTGTATGCGTTGGTCGACCGTGAATTTCTCTATGACTTAGGCCTTGCTGTTGAGCTTCCTGTTGACAGCTGTCATAGATTTATCAATATACGCTTGTCACAAAAAAGTAGTGCCCAAATCAAAATATCAGTGACACCCTTTAAATGGGGTTTGGGACACCCTTTAGTACAACCTTTATAAATTTTACAAAAACTTATGAATTGACTTGATATTTTACACATAAGTTTTGATATCTACAATGTACAATTAGGTGAAAACTTGGGTAAATTGAAGGAAAACCAAGCCAATTCCCCACACCAGGTGACGTCATCAAAATAATAAAACTTTCATAACTTCTGCTATTATGAGTTAAACACGAGTGTGGGGGTATTTAAACTTAGGCCTAGATGAAGATAATACTTTATCTACTAGTTTTTTTACCTTTTTTTTCATTTTTATTCATGTTATGTTAATTATGGTTGTCATAAAAAATCTTCATGAAAGCCCATGAATAACCTAATTACACCATAATTACCGCTATTTGTGCCACTGAACTTTAATGCTCACAAAAAGTAGCTTTTCTTTTTTTTTTCATAAGAAATCTAATGAACAACAAAAACGCTTAACAAAGATTATAACAACAAAAAAAAAAAAAAAACAGTAAAAGTAACTTTATGTCGCAACAGTTAAGTGTAAAAATTATGCACATATTTCAAGCCAACTATGTATGTAGATATATTGGCTAATAAGCATTATAGCGGTTGGTAATAAAATAGCTGAATACAGCTATAAAAAAGTCAGCTAGCAAAGAAAAACTGATAAACAGTGTTTTTTTTTTACTGTCTAAGCAGTTTCCGCATAACAAAGTTTTTGTTCTTTGTGAGTTTTTTATTTTTTATTTTTTGCTCTGCAAACTTGTAACAATTAGCCAAACACGGTCAAAAGCCATTAGGCCAAATTGCTATTTGTGTTGATGCTATTGTGATTAATGTTGATGCTTTTATTGAGATTAATGTTGTGAAATGGATGTGTTTTTTCTTTTTTTAAAAAAAAAATATGTTTTTTAATAGAAAATATTCAAAAATACTCAAAATTGAAAGATCGATCCGTTTAGTGGTTGAAGGCATTTAGTCCAGTGAACACATCATCGATGTTGGAGTACCTCAGAATTCAGTCTGTTTTCTGGTTTTTATCAATCAAAACCCTGTGTTGCCTGTTAACTCTTTAACAAGCTACTTTAAAGGAATGTGTTGCTTTAAAAAAAAAAGCACACAGATTTGTGATACCGTTAGTTTTTGGTACCATACTTAGTGATGCCATATGGCATCATCATCTCTATTGGGTTAAGCTGCTTTAAAAGGGCTTACACATCGGCGAATCCTTTTTGATCGAATTGATGGGTCATCTAACCTACTGCCCTGATTTGGTACCCAATGACTACCTCATATATTAGGCCGAAAATGGAGTACAATTCACAAGATCTTATTTGGAGCTTCTGTACCGAATTCAAAGACGTGCGATTTATCTAATAAAAGACAAAAACATAGTTTCAACTCTCTTGGACAAAATCATAATGTTGTTTTTTTTTTCTGTACAGTAACTACGTGCCATAGAAAAAGTTCAAGGGAGAAACATGACCTGGTGTAATTAGCTCCATGCACCAAGCCCATCTTTATACTATTGCCTGGGTTCCCAATTGAACCTCGCAGCATCTAGATAATTCATTCTTCAGGCGTATAAAGTGTATAACAATATCTCTGCGCTGTGTAAATTTAAGACAAATCTTCACTGACACTACTCCATCCTTTCACCCTCCAAATAACAATCACCCTTCTTACGAATCAACACAATGCTTTCGCAATTATAGGAGACATCCTATGAACTTTGATTTTGTATAAAAAAAAAAAATTCAGAATATACAAAATTTTCCAAAAATACAAGTGAGAAATTTGAATTTCATTGAAATTATTTAATTTTCTCTTGTTGATTTTTGTAATTGTTGAAATTCAACTCAAATCACTTAAGAACAATTGGTGTGGGCACAAAAAAAACAAACATTCTAATTAAAAATGTGTGTGGAAACGTTAATTTTTTGTTTTTTTTTTTTTTATTTTGAAGAAAAGCACCCAAGTGTTTAGCTATTTATTTAAATACGCGAACAAGTTAAGAAAATTTAATATATTAATATCAATTTTCAGAAATTTTCAATCGTTTATTTTATTCATTTGCTTAAATAACAAATGAGTTCTTTCACGCCCACACAACACAGTTCAATTCCAAAAAATTCAGCTTCCAACAATTGGTCATGTTATCAATTCATTCAGCTTCAGTATAACTAGAAGCAGTATAACAGTCAATGAATTCAAGAAATTGAAAAGATAATATAATTATTGAAATGTTGCCAAAAATGCAATATTGGAAAAATTTTCAAAAAATTAATGTTTAAACAAAATTTTTAAAATAAAACCCAAAATACGGAAGAAATCAAATAGAAAATTGCAATTTTAAGGAAAATTCAAATTGTCAGAATTTTGAAAATTGCATTATTTTTATACGATAATTTTCACGAACAGAAATCATTATATATATAAATAACACTCCGTACTATAAAAAAAAAAAAATTCTGTTAAAATAGTTTATAACTTTTCTTTGTGTTAACAGCGGCTGTGGTCATACGAGTTTACGTATTTCACATGCGTCGTTCCCAACCCAGTTTTCTGCCCATCAATTAAAATACTAGCCATAAATTTTAAAATATATATAATAAATGTTTTTTTACTTCTTTAAACATAAGAATATTGATAATTATTTTTTAAAATATTATTTCGCTTGTTTCTCATGTTGGCCTGAAAAAAAAAAATAGCTGACAAGAATAAATTTGTATTGTGTCATACATAACATATGTTTTAAACACCTACATATTTACATTAAAGCGCTGACATCTAAAAAATAGCTTCTAATAAATTGACATCTTGGCAAATATTGGGTAAAATATATTAAAAATTTAATAAAAACTAATACGAATTATTAGATACATTACCTTCAGCCCGGCGGAAATAAAAATAGTCCTACATGCGTATTTATAATATAAAATATCTGAAGTAATGAAGTTTTTGTTAGTTTGATGACGTCAGCTTGTGGGATAGGCGTGGTGTTCATTTCATTTATCCAAATTGACACTCGTTGTACATTTCAAATATCAAAGCTTATGTGTAAAATATTAAAACAATTGATATGTAAAATATCAATTAATTTTTATTGTTTTCAGGAAGTCTATTTTGATGACGTCACTTTGTACGAGAAGTAGGCGCAGTTTTCATACAATTTTGACAAATTTTAAACTAAGAGTGCGTGTTTATAAGCAAAGCTTAACCTTAATCGGTCCCTTGTGTAAATTTTACACACACTTCAAGCTCTTAGTTTTTTAATATAATTTCAGCAAATCGGCTGGTTTTTAAAAAATTTTTTTTTTTTTTAAATTAATAAAATAATGAATAATAAATCATTTTTAACGACTAGATCGCATTAATTTCATTCATCGATAAAAATATGGCTCTTGAAAAAGTGTGTAAAATTTATACACAAGGAACTTATTCGTTTCTAGAAATTAGGGACCGATGAAGGTTAAATATGTACGAGATTTCAAGTATCTGAGTCACTAATTTTGGTGGAGTTTCTAGAGATTTTAACAATTGGTATAATCACTTTGTTTAGGAGGTAGGTATGATTTCGTTGCGATTTTTTCAAATTTCAAACTAAGAGTTTGTTTTTTGGGATCGAAGTTTGTGTTTAAAATTTGAATGGTTTAACATTAGTTTTTGGAAAATTTTAGAAGATTTTACCATTTTGTTTAGTCAGTTTTTATGGGAGGTAGTCAAGGTTTTCATTCGATTTTGACAAATTATAAACTCTGAGTGCATAATTGCAAAGTTTCAAGTTCTCAGATTAATTTTGACGCAATTTTAAGAGATTTTACCATATTGAAAAAGTAACTTTGTATGGTAGGAAGGCGTACTTGGAATCAAAACCTATATGCTTCTTGTGACTTTTTGCTATTCCCACGACTCAAGTTATAGTCAAGAGACGATAAAGGAGTATTCGCAGAAGTTGAAGGCGATTCCAAAATCAGCCAATGAAAAATTGTTTGCAAGTTGCGTTGGAGGAAGCGTTGGAATATACATATGTATTGCTTGGAATAGAGAAAATTAAATTGATGAATAATTGAACCGTTTTCATTTTATTAAAGAATTCTGGGTATTTTTTTGATCTTAAGGTATGGGAGAGAGCTGGGTTGTAAACCATTACTTTTTTCTTTCCCTAATTGACATATCGCCAGTCTTTCAACTGCTAAATTTGTCTTTTGACATGGCTCAATTTTTGCGGTTACACCGAAGTGTACAGATGTATTGCTTGTGCCAGCGACAGACAACGTGTTTGAAAATCTACTGTGAAAACTTTTGCGAAAGGCAATGGAGAGCTCCGAGCTGACTTCTCCAGATAAAATTGATGGTATGAAGCTGGGAAAAACAGCAGCAAAGTCAAAAACACCAGCAAAAGCATCACTGAAGAAAGCACAACCAGCACCATCCAAGCGTCCTAAGGCAAAAGAACCATCAAAACCATCTGATGAGGGTATTGATTTTTGCAGCATTTGTTTGAAGCTTTTGCCTAGAGAACTGACACCCACAAACTTCATCGAATGCAATACATGTGGCCTTCATATTCACTTGAAAAGCCCCAATATGGGAAGGCAATCGTATTTCACATGCAAACATTGCGACACCGATTTGGATGAAGATGCAGGAAATTATGATTGAATACTTCCATTCATTACGATTTTTTAGCCTAAGTGGCGTCATTATAACTTGTTTTGCCTCTTGAAGCCTTCTGAATAAATAGAATCTCAACTTATTATAAAATTATTGGTGTCTTACTTCGTATTTTCTGACTTTTATGGGGATTTGATAGATGGTTCACAACCCAGCAACTTTTTTGGAAGAATAACTCCTCTACGTAAATCAGATGTAAATAAGCCCAGTTAAGGTTTATTTTTTTTTTTAGTTTTCAACAGGGACCGTAATTTTTATAAAAAAAAGGCAATAAATAACAGTTATTTTTTTATCGATTTTTTTTTTGGTCAAAAATAAAAGTTAAAGTTTGACTTTTATTTTTTTGAACAAAAATAACAGTTGAAAATTGACTTTTATTTATTCGGTCAAAATTAACAGTAAAAATTTGACTTTAATTTTTTCGGTCAAAAATAAAAGTTAAAATATGACTTATTTTTTCGGTCAAATTTTTTATATTAATAGATATTTTTTGACTTTTTTTAAATAAATTAAAAACTTTTAAGATTTTTATTCCTTACCTAACAAGCTTTATTCAAATATCGAAAAGACAAATTTTTTCCGTCTGACTTTTTGAATTGAAATTTCGAAAATAACAGTTATTTTCGGTCCCTTGTTTTCAACCAAGGATTTTAAGTGTTATGCCTTTTCAGCCAAGTCTGCCTTGGTTTGAAATGGTGTGATAGAATGGTATGTGATCAAGTGAAACATGTGTAGGATGTTGTAAGCATGAGAAACGTCATGTGATTAAGAATTTGAGGCAAGATATTGATGCATTTTCAATTTCAGTTGATAAGAAATGTCGAGAGAAATGCAGAAAGTTTAATGCGTACGACCATGGCCTGGCTAGAACAAGAGTTAGCAGTTACCACTCGACTGCTAAGGCAACTAATATGTTTAGTTAATCGTAAAAAATTGTAATTTTTTTGTATCATTTATATTTATTCTTATTTGTTTCCCGAACCAAACCAAAAAAGAAAAAATTTCCAATGAAAGGGAAGCTGATCGCGATATTCATATTCATTTTTTTTTTTTATTTTTTTTTTTTTTGTATATATCAAATAATCCCTTAAAATCACTTAAAATACCGTTTTTTTGTTTTTTTTAATTTTAATTTTTTTTTTTTTTTTTTTTTTGTAAATATCAAATAATCCCTTAAAATCATTTAAAATACCCATTTTTTTTTCAATCCCTTAATTGTTGATATTAAGAAAAATTAAAAGAGGAAAATCAATCGAATAATAAGTTAAAACCAATTTCTTCGATTCTCGTATTAACCTCGTTCTCGTATTACCCTGATTCTGGTATTAGACTTGGTTCATTAACTCTAGTTTTTAGTGTTCCCGTTGTTATAACTATTGTAAATACGAGTCTTATTAAATGGTTGCAATGAACATCTATAAAAATTGTTACCTTGATCTTTTTGAAATTCTTAGTTTTCCAAAGTATTTCTCAAGCTGACTAATAGAAAAATCAATAAATTAAGTATTTCTAAGATGAATCAAAACAGAGTGAGTGAACAAATAGTCAACGACAGAACCCGAAAAAAGCAGAAGAAAAGATAGAATTACAAAAAGCATCACTGCACTACTTCGTATAGTATTTAAATACGAACTGACGTTGCACTAGTTGACATAACAATGAAAGAACTCGACTGTAATTTATGCTGTACAAATGACAACCTGTTTAATGACCATTAAAAAAAAGTTTGTTCGTGGGTGACTGCTTAACAACAGCGTGCTATACAGTCAAGGTCTTGGCTCTTCATTAGCAATGCAACTTAAACGGTTGAATGTAAAGCTAGGGGTGGGCGACCTTTTTGTTGCTTTTTCAAGATATATCTATTGTTAAAAACCGCTGAAATATTTATTGATATGTTGTGTCAAAGCTCAGCGATAAGAAATCGATCGAATAGAGACTAACAGGCTGAACACCTTTGTGTTCGTTTTCAAGGAGGATCAATAAGTTTGACTTAAAGGAGTGATGATAAATAGATTATTTAAGTAAATGGTATAGAGGGAGAATGCACTTGTTTAAAATGTGCAGAGGATTTTTTGTTTTTGTGTTAGGAACTTAACCAATTCTGTTGCAGATCAAAATGTAAAATATTAAAAATTAATAAATTTTTAAAATTTTGGTCAAATGTTCTATTTCTCTTCCATGTGCAGAGAGAGAGAGAGAAAGAGAGTTTCAAAGAGTATTTCTTAAGAGTATGGTCAAATGTTCTATTTCTCTTCCAGGTGTAATATTAACAATGTTTTCATGCATTTCATCTTAACAATCAATCTTATAAAATGACCTTGTTGGCAACTCTGCTCATTGTATATTAATTAGAATCGCCGCTTTTTGCATTCCATTAATTAACACACGGCCATCAGTCGAACGGTTTAAACAAAAATTTTTAATAAATTTTAAAAAAAGAGGTAAAAGATAATAAATTTCAAAGCATATAAACGGAAAACATGAACGTGACACACAAACATAAAAAAAACGAAAAAAAAACAAAAAAAAAAACAAAAAAAAAAACAAAAAAAAATTCAGTGGTCGTTAATGTGCTTGCGAGTAGAGGTCAAAAGCGGCCATATTAAAAAAAATAGGTGTGGCCACAATGCAAAGAGTATCGTTAACACACACATACACACACACACACACACACACATTCACACAAATGCATGCAATATTATTTCATGGTTATTATTCATCGGATGCACCATAAAATAACTACAACAAAAAGAAAACAGCAAAAAATAAAAAAGCAAACTTGTTGATTCATTGCAATAAGCCGTAAAAACTTTGGCTTAGCGTGCAATATTAATGGACAGATGCAAAAACAGTCCGACAAACGCGCTGACTGACGGACACTCCCAAAGCAGCGCAGCTATTTTATGGTAAAAACATTGCATAACTTGTGGCGCATTGCAAAGATTTTTTTGGCTTAAGTTATTGTTGCTGGTTGCACAATCATTTTTCATTCCTTGTGTTTTTTTTTCGCTTTTTTACCCGTCTAATAATGCTGATTTGGCCTGCCTTATATTAAGTAAACAATAGCGTTGCCACCTTATATGAACTTACCTTAAATATAAATTGTCCCATGTCAGAAGCACGTTCGTTTGCTGAGCCAGATGCGCGTTTGAAGCAATGCAGATAGTCACGTGTCAGCACAAAGTATCTGCAAAACATGAGAGAAAACCAAAAATATTAACTGAGAATTTTATGGATGCAAATATGGATATAAAATAAATATTACATTTGAAGGATGAAAAATGAATTGTTGCTTTATGGGAGGAACGGTGTGGATGTTAAGTGAAAGATAAACAAGCAACTAAGTTATGGTTAAATAAATTCTGGAGGGCTTATTTTCTCGAACGCTACTGTTATGAGTTGCAATATTGAATTTGAAGTTTAGGAATAAAAAACTTGCTAAGAAATTTTTAAATTCAATATCAAAATATTTGTAAAGACTTGTAGCAAAGAAATATGAATGAAAGTATCTCAAATACAATTTCAAATTAATAAATAATTTCAATCTCGATTTAAGCCTCAATTTGAGTGAAACTTTCAAACTCAAACACTATTTCAATCTCAATATAAATCTCAGTCTGAATCTCAATCTTAATCTCAGTGTCAATTTTTAGCTCAATATCAATCGAATTCTTAATTTCCACCTTCACCTCAAACTCAATCTCAATCTCAATCTCACTCTCAATATCAATTTCAATCTCAATCTCGATCTCAATCTCAATCTCAATCTCAATCTCAATCTCAATCTCAATCTCAATCTCAATATCACTCTCAATCTATAGCTCAATCTCACTCTCAATCTTTAGCTTAATCTCAATCTCAATCTCAATCTCAATCTCAATCTCAATCTCAATCTCAATCTCAATCTCAATCTCAATCTCAATCTCAATCTCAATCCAATCTCAATCTCAATCTCAATCTCAATCTCAATCTTAATCTCAATCTCAATCTCAATCTCAATCTCAATCTCAATCTCAGTCTCAAACTCAATCTCAATCTCAATCCCGATCTCAATCTCAATCTCACTCTCAATCTTTAGCTCAATCTCACTCTCAATCTTTAGCTCAATCTCAATCTCAATCTCAATCTCAATCTCAATCTCAATCTCAATCTCAATCTCAATCTCAATCTTAATATCAATATCAATCTTAATCTCAATCTTAATATCAATCTCAAACTTAAGCTAAATCTGAATGTCATTCTCAATCTCTACCCTTACCTCAATCTCAATCTATAATAAATCTCAATCTCATTCTCCACCTCGACCTCAATCTCAATATATAATAAAACTCAATCTCAATCTCACTCTAAAGCTAGGTCTACACGATCCAACGGCTGTACAATCGCTCATCGTACAGCAGTTGGCTAATTCTACCATTCGACCGTGTAATATTGCAACTAACTCGTCGCACGCTTGCATCCAAACGATACAATCATCGCACACAACCGTCAAATAGCAACCGATATTGGTACAATCGCTGTATCGTGTAGACCCAGCTTAAGTCTCAATCTCAATCTCAATCTCAATCTTAGTCTTAATCTTAATCTTTATTTTAATCTCAATATTAATATTAATATCAATCTCAATCTCAATCCCAATCTCAATCTCAATCTTAAGCTCAATCTCAATCTTAAGCTCAATCTCAATGTCATTCTCAATCTCCACCTCCACCTTAATCTCAATCTCAATCTCAATCTCAATCTCAATCTCAATCTCAATCTCAATCTCAATCTCAATCTCAATCTCAATCTCAATCTCAATCTCAATCTCAATCTCAATCTCAATCTCAATCTCAATCTCAATCTCAATCTCAATCTCTATCTCAATCTCAATCTTAATCTCAATTTCAATCTCCAAAGTAGTAGTTCTCTTGATTGAAAGTAGTTTCTTTTTTGTCTTCGCCCCTTGTTTCGTGTAACATCATGATTAGATTGAGATGATATTCATGAGATTAATACATATCGAAATAGTATGTCCCAATCTTAATATTAATCGCATTTCAATTTTAATCTCATCTCTCTATTATCTCAACCAATTTATTTCTCAACTCTAAGTAAAATTTTAAATTTTGATTCTTGATTCTTAAATCTTGAATTTGGAATTTTAAGTTTTGAATTTTCAATTTTCAATTTGCAATTATGAATTTTGAATTTCGAAATTTGAAATTTGAAATTTGAATTCTGAATTTTAAATTTTGAATTTTGAATTTTAAATTTTGAATTTTGAATTTTGAATTTTGAATTTTGAATTTTGAATTTTGAATTTTGAATTTTGAATTTTGAATTTTGAATTTTGAATTTTGAATTTTGAATCTTGAATTTGATTTTTCAATTTTGAATTTCGAATTTTGAATTTGATTTTTAAATTCATAATTTGTATTTTGAATTTCGAATTTTTAATGTTAAATTTACACTTTAAAGTTTTTACTTTCTTATTTCAAATTTTCTATTTTCACTATACAACCTTATATATTATAATTTCACTTTTAAATTTTGAATTTCAAAGTAATATTGAACTTTCTATTTTCGGACCTTATATTTAAAATTTCAAAATACAAATTTAACCACAATGGACCAATAGGCCCCCGTGTAGGCAACGTAAAGTTGCCCCTCCCTTTTAATATTGAACTTTCTATTTTCGGACCTTATATTTAAAATTTCAAAATACAAATTCTCCAATTTAAATTTAAAATTTTTAACAGTTCAATTTTTACATTACAAATTTAATTTTAAATTTTGATTTAAATTATAAATTTTACAATTAAAATTTTCGATCGTCAAATTTTCTTTTCATTTTTAATTTTTTCGTTTTTAATTTTAAATTTTCCATTTTCAATATTTAATTTTATTTTGTTTTTCTTAGCTATCAATATTAAATTTTCTATTTTGAAGCTTTGACTTCCAATTCTCAATTTTCAGTGTGCTTATTTCATTTTAAAATGTGTACTCTTTTTTTCGATGTGTACTCTTTTTTTCGAAATTTCGATTTTCAATTTTCTATTTTCAAATTTAATTTTAACTTTAAAAATTTCAATCTTGAATCTTAAATCTTAAATCTTAAATCTTATATCTTAAATCTTAAATCTTAAATCTTAAATCTTAAATCTTAAATCTTAAATCTTAAATCTTAAATCTTAAATCTTAAATCTTAAATCTTAAATCTTAAATCTTAAATCTTAAATCTTAAATCTTAAATCTTAAATCTTAAATCTAAAATCTTAAATCTTAAATCTTATATCTTAAATCTTAAATCTTAAATCTTAAATCTTAAATCTTAAATCTTAAATTTTAAATCTTAAATCTAAAATCTTAAATCTTAAATCTTAAATCTTAAATCTTAAATCTTAAATCTTAAATCTAAAATCTAAAATCTTAAATCTTAAATCTTAAATCTTAAATCTTAAATCTTAAAACTTAAATCTTCAATCTTCAGTATAAAATATTCAATTTTCAATCAGTATCTTTATTTTTATTTGTATCGCAATCTTTATCTGTATCGTAATCTTTACATTCATGCAAATTTCGGTTACTCTCAATGAACTGCTCTAAATAATCTGCTGAGAAAATAATTTTAACATAAATCATTGTCATAAATATCATCTGCCACGCCCCCAACCAACATAATTTCAAGAGAACTAAAACATGTAAGCATTAAATATTTATATTGAAATATTTTCGAAACACCTGTAAGGAATGCAGAAAAATTACAAAATCTAAGTCAGAAATGAGCACATAAATCAAAAGAAGGAAACAAATTAATGATGTTTGTTTTGCAGCAGGAGTAAGTGAAACACATGCAAAGGAGCAGGAGAACAAGAAAGAGAAAAAAATATTAATGCAGAGCATAAGAACAACACGCTGTTAAGAACAGAATCCAACAGGAAAAAAAAAAACAAATATTCTGTAACTTCAAAATGCAACCTATTTTTCATCACAACAACAACAACAGCAGGAGCAGCAAGAAAGCGAAACATGGCAAGCATATCACAACAAACACGCTATTCAAGACTCTTGCAGCGGCATCTTTCTGTGTACTTAGCAGTCATGTTTTATGTTTTATTTTTTGAGCTGTTATGAATAACATCATGGAAGAAAAGCATAGAGAGCAAGACAAATGATAGCGAGCTTAGGGGTAGCTTTAGGGGCAGCTCAAGCAACAACTTGTTTTGTGGCTTCCTTTTGGACTATAAAATATGACATCATGGTGTGGTTTCTATTTCTAAGACAAATATTTAGATGTAGGTCTAAAAAAGGTCAAAGAAATTCTTGAGCAAACCACAGGCAGCTTATGTGGAACGACGGTAAAGCATCAATAAAATAAACAGGCGAGCAAAAAGTGACAGCTATATTGAGCCTTAAGCATACAAACAACACTATCTCTCCTACCCTTTCTTCAACAAACAAATTTCAAAGGATTTTTCTAAATTTTCTTTTTCCAAAATGTTTGAAAAACTCACAAATCATTCAATTAAATATTTTAAATAGGGATCGAACCTACCGAAGGGATAATATCCAAACTACTTGTATCGCAAATTGCGAAAGATATGAAAGATTTTTCTAAAGTATTTTTCTTATTATTCTTTGATCAAAATGTTTGAAAAACTCAATAAATCATTAAATAAAAGTCATAGGAATCGAACCTGGAGAGATAAGCTAATTGTACCGCAAATTGCGAATGATATAATATAGATAAAAACCTCACTTTTGAGATCATTCCGGGTTTTACTTACATCTGTTTGTAATTAAAATTTATCAAGGATATCGAAAAAATATATTTAAAGGTAAAGGACATATTATATATATAAAAATGGTGTGAAGAATTTATAGTAATTCATAAATTGAGAACGGCTGGGCCAATTTGGCTTTTTCAGTTGATCGTAATTGCAAGGAGAAGGTTTTTACGAAAGAAAATTTTGGGAAAACTCACCGGAAAAGTTGGGAAATTGGAAAAATCGAAAATTATCAAAAAAAAAAAAAAAAATCGAATTGGAAATGAATTAACTGTGTTTTATTATCACTCTGGAGTTTATCTGAAGGCGTTAAATTGCGAGACGAAGTTTCATTATTATTTTCTAAATATTTTTATGACATACACGCCAAGCTTCAATCAAAATTCTATAATCATAGCCAAAGAAATAAAATTTCCAAAAGAAAAAAAAAATGGAGACTAATTTTTCTTAGCAAAAAATGTTCTGCAATTTGGCAGGCGAGCAAAAACTGCCTGACACAACATTCCACCATCATCATCATCATCATCATCATCACCGCCATCATTACCATGACCAAGGTTTTATCATTCGTTTTTTTTAGTATTTCTTTTGCACTTATTCGCTCCTTCTTCGTGATGGTTTCGGTCTATGTCGAACAAGTTTTTTTTTAGTTCTTTTAATCTGCGAATTCTTTTTTGGGCAGTTTAATGACCACAAAAAACTTCACTGCACAGCTAAATGTCTGGATTTTCTATGGTTTCTCGTTTATAGCTATGTGAAAACAAAGTCCACTTAGTTGCTTAAAACTGAGAAAGGATTAACGATGGTGAAAAAGTGCAGAAGAAAAAAAAAACGAGAAAAAGTTGGTTCACAAATTATGCTTTCTAAGCGAGCTTCTAAGTGGATCGGGCGGGTGGAGACAAAAAGTATCAAAGGAGCGCAATTAAGTTGATCATCTATACTATTACAGGATGAAAAAATAAGCGGTTAAGCTGCTTGAAACCCTAAAACGAACAGAAAATTTAAGCGTGATTTTAAAAAAGATTTTTATTGCACTAATAATTCAACAAAGAAGGTTTTGACATTTGTATTTTGAAGCTGGTCTGATACGTCAGTCAATTGACTGATACGTACAGTAGGCTTGTGCTAAACAGTTCCGAGGTCGGAACGAACATGGAACGATTCTTTTGTACAGCGGAACTAGTTCGCGGAAACATGTCCGCGGAACTATGTAGTTCCTTTGAGCTGTAGTAGCAATTTGTTATGGTTTTCTCAGAAAGGCTTTAAGAGAAGGCCGAAGAGGATTAATGGTCATACATATTCATAGACTCCCATTACTTTTGGAAAAGGAACATTTTTTCCTTGGACACATATTCCCTCCGACCACTCCTTAGGGGGGCTCCCATAGAAAAACGCAATAGGGGCATATTAATTTTGTCACTCTATAAGCCCCATAAAGAGCCATAGGTATAGCAAAGTATATATATTCTTGATCAACATCACCACCCAAGTCAATTTAGCCATGTCCGTCTGTCTGTCCGTCCGTTCGTATGAAACCTATAAATGCTTAAAAAAACAAATTGAGTACTCTGGAGTTGCAAAACGTGTCCGCGGAACTATCTAGCTCCGCAGTTCCATTTGATTGAATGAAACTCATATGCAGCAGATTGTAACATGTTCGCGGAACTATTTAGCTCCGCAGTTCCATTTGATTGAATGAAACTAATGCAAATCATATGCAGCAGATTGTAACATGTCCGCGGAACTATTTAGCTCCGCAGTTCCATTTGATTGAATGAAACTCATGCAACTCATATGCAGCAGATTGTAACATGTTCGCGGAACTATTTAGTTCTGCAGTTCCATTCGATTGAATGAAAGCATGTTCAAAACGAAATAAACATAGCATTGCGCGCAACAAGAACGTCGAAATGTTATCTTACCATTTCACACATCATTTGTTTAGTTCGTTCGCAAACATATCTTTGCACTTATAGTCGATCACAAATTCGTGTAAGCCATAATATGTGTGAAAGAGATGTCGGTTCGTATTGATATACATATATATTTTTTTATAGAAAAAAATTCATTGCAACCGGAACTGTTTGGACATGCTAAAAATTAATGGAAGGAACGATTGGAACTATGTCCGACTGTGAATATAGTTCCAGGAACTATACAGGTTCGGAACGACCCATCTCTAACGTACAGCTGCGGTCAAAATAATAGTAGTGTACCCATCGCAAAAGAAAAAGGAAACATGTATTTGTTATTGTAGTATTTTATTTTGTATTATCAAAGCAAGTTATTGTCTTAACAAGATATTATGAAAAAAACCTTTAGAAATCAAATCATATTAGTAGGAAATAACTTAAAAATAGAATAGGAAATAACTTAAAAAGATTCTTCAATAAAGACGGTCAAAAAATAGCAGTAAGGCTTACTTCAATAAAAAAATATCAAAATTAGATTATGTTTTTCATACATGTAAGACAATAGTGAAAAAAAATTTGATTTCAAGAAATTAGTATTTGGTCCTAGCCTTGTTCGCAATTACTGCGGCACAGTGTCGATGCATAGAGTTGACCAGATTTTTACATCATTCTGAAAAAATTGAATTCCAAGCACGTTGTACTACGCTGCTAGTGTGCTTTAGGTCATGGTCCTGCTGGAAGACCTAAGGTACTGGTATTTCTTCGTTGGCATATGGGAGCATAACCTCCTGCATGATTTGCACTTAAAGCTTACAACCGTAGGTCGGTTTTGGCCTCGTATAAGAAATTGCGCCAGCCATTTCTGTTTTGCGCTTGCTGGAGCCAGTTGGAAACACCAAGCGTGGTCAGGTTATCCAACACTTGATCTTATCCAACAGGAACGGGCACTGAATCGAATATTTTTTTCGCTGGAGCATCGTTTTCCATTCGCTCAACATGACCTAGCTAGCGAAGCCGCTCGATTTTAATGCCCTGAACTATGTCGATGTCAGCGTACAGGTCATAAAGCTCGTGGTTCCATCGAATTCGGTACTCGCCATTGACGCAGATTGGACCGAAGATTTTACGAAGTATCTTTCTTTCGAAGGCTCACAAAGTCTTTTCATCAGAACTGCTTAACGTCCAGATTTGTGCTATGGTGGATTTGCCAGGTCTGAGCCACACTGATAAGGTCCAATCAGCTGGTTTACGATGGGCTTCAGTCTTTCACATAATACGCTCGACAGGACCTTATATGCGATATTAAAAAAGCTTATCCCACGGTAGTTCACGCAAATGGTGGGATCGCCTTTCTTGTAGTATGGGCAGAATACACTGAGGTTCCAATCACTTAGAATGTATCCGCCCATATACTGCATAGAAGCTCATGAATGCATTTGAATAGAGCTTCGCCTCCATTCTTGAAGAGCTCAGCAGGTAAGCCATCTGCTCATGCGGCTTTGTTCTTTTTAAGCCGAGCTATAGATTTCAAGACTTCACTATGGTCGGGCAGCGGAACTTCAACGCTGTCGTCCAAAATTGGGGTTTCCAGGATATCATCTCTATGGGCGGGATTGTTGTCGTCGTCACCATTCAGAAGCCTAGAGAAGTGTTCCCTCCACATCATCAGAGTACTCTGGATATCTGTCACTAGATTCCCATTTTCATCCTTGCAGGAAGAGGCCCCGGTCTTGAAACCATCGACCAGGCGTCTTATTTTTTTCAAAAAATTTTCTTTCGGACTTCATTCCTGTCACCATGCATCTCAATTTTCTCGCACTCATGCTTCTCCGCTTCTCTTTTCTGGCGCGTGAAAATGCGTCTCTCTTCCCTCCTCTTCTCTTTGTATCGCTCTTTAGCAGCACGCGTTACAACCGACTGCAGGGTAGCTTTGTAGGTGGCGACATACAGGTAGCGATCCATTATTTGTTCGATCCTGTATATTGGTCCAACTCCGTAAAATGAAAAGTACGCGCATACCATGATGTTGGAGCCACCATGTTTAATGGTTTTTGTTGTAAACTTTGGGTTATATTAGGAGTTTGATGGTCGTCTGACATATTGGCGTGACCCCTTGCCACCATAAAGCACGATCTTCGACTTATCTGACCACAAAATATTCCTCCATTTTTCTGCAGGCCAATTCAAGTGTTCCTTTTCAAATTTCAATCTCTTTGTCACATGATTTTTTGTTAGTAGGGGCACTTTTCTTGGACTAAGAGCTGCCACGCTATGTTCTCGCAAGCATTTGCAAACTGTTTCGATGCCTCTACATTGAGCTCATCTTTTATTTCAGTAGCAGCTGCAAATGGGTGCATCTTCGAATATCGCACTACTCGCTCATTTAATTTTGGTGTCATTGCAGAATGCCGTCCACGATTTTCTGGTTGAAGTTAATATTTTAAGGCATTACAATGATGATACTGGAGTAACTAATCAGATTTTGAACTTCTGCATAAGTTTCCTTCCGAAATGAATTTTTTAATAAGATCACTTTGATATGCCATACAGTGCTTACCTCGTCCCAATGCTGAAGAAAATAAAAGTAATCAATGCAGTCAATTTTTTGAAAGTTTGCGACTCGCAAAAGAGTAAAAAAACATTGCTTTGATAAAGTATAGCGCTTCTATAATTCCGCTTTGGTTTTATTGCTATTGCGCTTATTAGCTTGTCAAAGTTAGTGGACTGCTAGAACCAGTCGGAGTAGCGTCCGACGAAACCATGGTCTAGTCAGCTTGGTTTCTCGAAACCAAGCTCTTAATATAATTCTTAAAAAATATATTTTTTAAGAATTATAAAAATTAAGGGAAAATAAAAGTAAATTTTATGAAAGATTCAACGAAAAAAAAATATTGGAATATTAACTTGTTTGCAAACTTTTATTGGTATTAATTTATGTAACTTTAATTTTTTCACGTGATCTCTGCAAACACTATTATTTTTATACCCCCACGTTTAAAAAACGTAAATGGGGGTATATTAATTTTGTCACTCCGTTTGTAACGCCCATAAAGAGGCGTGGTAGGTATAGAAAAGTATATATATTCTTGATCAGCATCACCACCCGAGTTGATTTAGCCATGTCCGTCTGTCTGTCCGTCTGTCCGTCTGTCTGTGATCACGATTACAGCCGTAATTTTAAAGCTATCAAAACGAAATTCAATATTTAAGCTTTTATCTAAAAAATGAAGGTCAAGTTCGTAAATGAGCCAAATCGGATGAAAACCACGCCTACCTCCCATACAAAGTGACTTTATCAAAACGGTAAAATCTTTTAGAATTCCACAAAAATTAATATATGAACTTGCAATTTTGCATATGAGTTTTGATGTTCAAAATAAACTCTAAGTTTGAAATTCAACCAAATCGGATGAAAACCACGCCTACCTCCCATACAAAGTGACTTTATCAAAAAGGTAAAATTTCTCTAAAATCCACAAAAATTAATGTATGGACTTGAAATTTTGCATATACACTTTGATATATAACGTGTACTATGTGTATAGAATTCAAACAAATTGAGTGAAAACCACGCCCACCTCCCATACAAAGCGACTTTATCAAAAAACAAAAGCGAATATTTTCTGTTAAAAATATAACGAAAACGTTTTTACAGATAAACATTTTATTGATTGCTTTAGACTTTAAAAAAAAAAACTTTGGTTCGGCCGTGGGGGTATTTTAACTTCGGCCCAGTCGAAGATCATTTCTTACTAGTTTTTACTGACTAAGTAATGAATACATTTGAAAATGTTAAATAATGATAACAACAAACTCATATGAACATAACGGGACCAATTTGCACATGATTTCTCTATGTAACGGGATCTAACAGAGAAGACATAAGAAAATAAATCAAATCAACAAAAAAACGACGGTTCATGCTCATTGAATAATATCACAACTATTATTTTGACCGCAACTGTATATAAAGTTTTCTTCTTATCCCAGTTTTATCAGTTTGGAATTATCAACATAATCAAAATATTCTACGATGACTTTGAAAAGCAAAAGTTGACCTTTCAAAAGTTAAATTTTTATTAGAAAAGATTTAATTTTCGTTTTTTACTTATTGCAAGGAAATAAGAGCCTCATTTTCTTATTAAGTGGATACGGTCAACTTTTGTTTAATAGTTCCAATTATAACTTGACTTGAAATTTTCTTTATGACTGATAATTTTAATAAAGTTCAGTTTTCGACTTCCATACCGATTACTCACAATCAGAATATGTTTTAAACAGTCATTAATATCAGTTATTAAAAATCAGTTAACAAATACTTAAAACTAATGACAAGTTACTTAGACTTAAACCAATAATTAGTTAAAAAAAGTTAAAATTTTCAAATTATATAATTTTCACATAATTTAAGGCTTAAAATTTATGCGTACCTTTTATTTTTTTCGAACCCTACATTTAAGCGGTCAAAATGCAACACAAGAACGTCATTAAAACTCATTAAATCATTAAAAATTAACTGACGGAAAGTGCACACGACAACGTGAAAATTAAACCACTTCAACAGCAGTTTTCATATCCCAAAAGGGGAGTATACTTTTCAACCCCATCATTCAATCCCATACTTCAAACGAACAACTCATAACGCAGCAATTTGAGGAATATTTTTTCTTTTATTTCACTTACCGTTCCTTCCAACGTGAAAATAAACGATCACGCTGTTGCCATAAAAGGCCGCGTTTAATTGGACCGGTCATAGAGGCGACTGGAATGCGTCCAGCTAGCAAGGATTGCTGTAAAGATAAAAACAAAAAAAAAAAATAGCAAGTTAAACATGGCATGAGGGGTGTAGGAAAAGTACTAAATATATAACAATATTTAAAATGGAGAAATTCAGGTGGAAATATAATTAAAATGACAGAAAATCAATTAAAAAGATTTACTAGAAATGAGGGAAAACCACCCACTTTCTGGGTGTGTTCTGCTGAAAAGAGCAGAAGGGCTGCCAGTAAAATTGTGGCATAAATTCAGGTTGATTTTGTAAAAGGGCATAAAATGCATACAAACACACATACAAACACACACCCACACACAACTGCCAACCTGTAGCAACAAACGGATGTGAGTGCAAACGGAAGTTGTAAGCGACAAACAGACAGTTCGTCGTTCGTAAATTATTGTGTTCTATATCACAAAATTGAAAAAATTGAGATAAGACTGGTATATAGGCAAATTTTTCGAGATCTATCGATCTTTGTCATCAGTTTGCTTTTATCTTTTATAGTTTTCGAAATATGAGACATCGACTTTGTGCTATACAACACTGTTGTGACAGGCTTCGTAACCTATTGTGTTCTATATGCAAAAAATCGTGCATATAGAACAAAAACGAAGCAAAAATACTAAGTAAAAAAAATATTTTTTTATTTTGTTCTATATGCAAGTCTAAATAAAGTTATTAAAGTTATTATTTGGAGGTCTTTGTATTTTGCTTTTTTTTTTGTTTTTTTCTTAGCTTCACATTGCGCTTGGCAAATGAAATGAAACAAAAAAGAAAAAATCCCAAAGAAAATACCCATCATAAATAACATAAGGTTAGAAGTTAAATTTTACAACAACATTTAAAAAAAGCTTAATACTAAGAATAAGAATGGATAAGCAATAGATAAGAAGATATCATTGGAGAAAGTAAATGATGTGAAAAGTTTATACAACTTTTTATCACTTGATGCAGTGGCATACTACAATAGGGGTATTCACGGGTTGATGCGAATTGCAAGAATGCGAAAATGCAACATATTTTTCGCACTAACGCGTGAACATCGATATTGTAACTTTACTCATTTGAATCAACGTAAAAAATTAGCCTTTTTTAAGTTTTACCCAGATGGCAACTATGCTTGAAAACACCCACAAGCACCACAAGTACAATTTTTTGTCTTCGTCTTTTTAACAAACTTGCTTCAATAAAAAAATCTCCGTAAATCAAGCATGAACTTCGTGGAATCGAAGTCAAAAGAATTTGGTTAATTTTTTACTTGATTTTGTAGTCGAAACTTACCTTTTAAGAAATTAACAGGTATTGATTTAAGTGGACTCATAAGCACATATGTATAAGATTAAGTTTAAAATTAAGTTAATATTATAATATATGAAATAAAGTTTTTATTGAGTGAAATCACATTGCTTTTCATTTCTCCAATACATATTACATTTTGTTCTATATGCTATAAAACAAGAATAGTTTCGTAAATAAGTGCATATAGAACAAATTATTTTTTTTTAAACGCATTTTACTCAAAAAAACGCTTCCAAAGATGAAAATTTTTTTTGACAGAAAAAACCACAATCTCTTGAACTTTGAATTGGTAAGAAAATCGCGGCAGATTTTTCGGTTCAGTTTTTTAATAAACTTTAAACTTGATTTACCAAAAAAACATTTTTGTCATATAGAACACAATAATTTGCGAACGACGAGTTGGCGGCAGTTTTAATGAACCCATACGCTATGAAAACTCACGAGATGCCAACAAAGCGCAGCATAATAAAAATAATAATAAAATAATGATCGTTAAAATGTGATAAAGGCTTAAAATGTAAGCATTTTCTTTGTGTTTATTTTTTCGCATTTTTCCGATGCCATTAATCAGTGAAAAAATATTGATAAAAGCGCATATTTTTGTAGCAACGGGCAAATTATGTGAAGCTTTAAGAAAAAACCTTTTCATAATAAAGCTTATCATGCAGCTTTTATTCTTTGAATAATGGTTTAACTCTGTGAATATTTTTTTAAATCAAAATTTATGCACATCAATTAAAAATGTTTAAAAATTCCTCAGCTAGCAGCCAATTAAAATCGCATTTTCATTTATTATGCGGGTGTTTAAAAATTCATTTTTAATGACGCTCACGTATACACAACCCTCATAACACCCACATATACATACACACACACACACATACACACACGCCCAGGCTTACGTACACTTTCACGCAAGTATCCCTTGCAACCCCAAACAGCCGTTAAGAGCACGCATACATAAAAGCTTTTAATTTATGACCAACAAATTGGCAACACTCATTAGCTGCCATTTTGGGGGATCTTGCATTTGGAGCAAAAGCAAAAAGGTTTTGCAACGTTGGCACTTCTAGTAGCAGAAAATATGCAACATTTTTTAAACAACTTATTTCCATGACGTTCCGCTTCCTCGTCCTCTTTGCCGGCAAGGGCAAACATGAGTTCCTAAATAATAAGCTCAATGAAAAATTGTGGCTCATTAAAAATGTGTTGCCAACACATGATGCGTTTTAAATGTTGCTCACCTTTTTGGAGTAAAAAAGGAACATTTTAAATTGTGTGGGTTTTTATTTTTTTTTTTTTTTTGTTCGGACACTCATAAGTACTTTAAGGATATTTTAATTTATGTAAAATTTACGCAAATTCTTTTCATTTCACTTCATGTAAATTTTTAAAAAATGTTAAAAAGGAACTAGAATTCCTGTTTTAATGTTTTCCTTTTTTTAAATGTATGTAAATGTGTTGTGTAAATTACGAGCCAGAGGTTGTTTTAAGATTGTTCTCAAGTTTAATTTTTAAGCACAACTTGATTTTGCTTTTTGGTGAAAATGTATTTTTCGAAATGGTTTATTTTTCCTGAATAAACATGATGATAAAAATATAGGGACTTTTTTCTGTGTAATCGCTTGAAGCAAATAAAGAGAGCTATCTTTAGTAATCTTTATTGATGCACGCAAAGAAAAAAAACGTTTATCGTCAGTTTGCCGCAAACGAAGTTCGTTTGTAGTGCTTGAAATCGTTATTTGCAAACGTTTCAACAGTTGTCATAATAACAGTTCAGATGCGAGAAACGCGTCATATAGTTGCAGGCAATTAATTTCGTTTGTCATAAACGCGAGTGATTTTTAAATTGCAGCAATTGAAAACTTCGTTTTTCCCAACTGAAAATTTTGTTTATTTTTCCCTTCGTTGTATAAACATAACGCTTATAGTTTAGAGTTACTTTTTGGACAAATTGTTACTATATAAGGAAATTGGTAGTTTGCTTAATACGCGGACGGTGATAGCAACGGAGGTGCAATCCATAAGAAGACGGACGGACATAATGAGAAAGATTATTAAAATAAAAAATAATAATGACCGAAATAGCTTGCGGTATATATATATATATACAAGATAGAGATTTTTAAGTTGTGACAACTGAATATTCGTTTGCGGCAAATACAGCTCGCAAACGAAGTATAGTTGGTGAATTTTTCAGTTGTGGTAAACGAAAAATTTCTCTGCGTGTGAGTACTCTTAATTGATCTGGTGACCTTGATTTTGTATTAGACTTTACATTTTGTGTCATTGAAGGCGCTCTCTATCTTTTCTCTATTCTGCGAGCACTGTAATCTCTTAAATGTGTACTTATGGAGTATGATATCATTGCACCATTGCGAGTCTTTAATTTTTACATAACATAGCATAACGTAACATAACATAACATAACATAACTTTACATAACATTACATAACGTAACATAACGTAACATAACAAAATATAACAACATAGCCAAACATAAAATAACATAACATAACATAACGCAACATAACAAAATCTAACATATCATAACGTTACATAAAATAACATAACGTAACATAACATAACATAACATAACATAACATAATATAACCTAACATAAAGCAACATAACATAACATAACGTAGCATAACGTAACATAACAAAATATAACATAATATAACATAACATAACAAAATATAACAATATAAAAAATAAAAAACATAACATAACATAACATAGCATTACATAAGAGAACATTGTATAACATAACATAACAAAGCACAACATAAGATAACATAACATAACATAACATAACGTAACAAAATATAACAACATAACCTGACATAAAATAATATAACATAACATAACATAACATAGCATAACATAAGATAGCATTACATAACATAACATAACCCAACATAATATAACATAACATAACACAACATAAAAACATTGCATAACATTAAAACATTTCCTAACATTACATAAAAAAAAAAAATAAAAATAAATAACTGGTCATTTCAGCCCTTGAAAGGACTTTGACCTAGCTTCTTATGATCAATTGTGTTGTGCGTGTTATTGTTTGTACACAATTGACCGAGAAATGGACCTACAGGCTTAACGCCGACTCCGAACGGCGATGAACGAAATGTTCTTATTCTCAAGAAGCTTTACATGGCATTTTGATTACTCTCTGAGGTTTACCATTGTCTGCAGAGAGGTGGCGGCCGTACAGAAAAATTATTTTAATTCAAATAATTTTCTGTCGCTGCTGGGGTTCGAACCTGGGTCTCCAGGCTCGTTGACATAGCGGCCACGCACTTTAACCAACTATGCCACGGACTCCACCTTAACAATACATAGCATACTATAAAAACAACATACCATAACATAATATAAAATAACATACCATTATATAACACAACATAATATAACGTAACTTAATTTGACATAACATAATATAACATAAAATAATAAAAAAATAAAGTAAAATAATATAACATAGCATAACATAGTATAATTAAACATAAAGTAACATAACAAAGCATAACATTACATAACGTAATATAACATATAATACCACAACGTAAAAAAATACAACATACCACTACATAAAACATCAAATCATAACTTAACAAATCTTAACATAACATAGCTCAACATAACATAACATAACGTAACTTAACATAACATAACTTAACATAACATAACTTGACACAATATAACTTAACTTAACTTAACATAACATAGCTCAACATAACATAAAATAACGTAACTTAACATAAAATAATTTACCATAACGTAACATAACATGACATAACACAACATAACAAATTCGAACAAATCAAATCTTATTTTGCTTTAACTTTTTGAACTTTTTAAGTTGAGTTGATTTAATTCCAACAATTTGCAGCTTATTTTAGTTTCAATTCAAACCAATCATAGCAACAAATTTGTTGTCACAACAATTCATGCCAGTCAAAATATAATGAATTCATATGTTTATTTATAGATATCAACAAACATGAATAATTTTAATGCTTGTCATAAAATCTTCATCCAAAAAAAAAGAGGGCAGGAAAAACAAAAAAATACTAAATTTGAATTTATGTCACGTTTCGCGAGCACGCAGAGGAAGAGAACATATTTAATATTCCTTAAAACTGACTGAAATACATAAAAAGAATTCGCTACGAAACGGAAATCAACTGTTAAATTATTAAAAAAAAAAAACACAAATAAGGCAACAAATTAACAACATTTGTCGTTTGGTTGTTGTTGCTATTAAGTTAATTGTGTTGAGTTAAATTGTTGCTGTAATGATTATTACTGTAACTTAAGCGGCGTTAGGCACAAAATAAATTGAGAGCCAAGCCAATGTGTGACATTTTGACAGTTGACGGAAATGCGACGCACACGCATTCAATGTGTTTGTTGGACTTTAATTGTGTGACAGATGAATGTTGGCGAGTGTGTTGCATGAGACAACAAAAAAATATTAAAAAAAATAATAAATAAAAATGATAAACGATGTGCGTGCAAATTATTTTAAAAATGTTGCAAAGAATTTCAGAAATGGCGATGTTGATGACGATGTTGAGAATAACAATAACGATGACGTTAAATAATTTTATAATCTTAGGCAGTGGGATTGAATTTAATTGCATTTGTTAGTGATCGGTTTATTAGGAAAATTACTTATCCACGCAGGAGTTGACAATGTCGATTTTGACCACGCCTCTCGCACCCATTTTAAATTAACAATTTTAAGAATATCAAATGGATTGATATTTTGATAATTTGAATAATTCACCATCTGAGTTCATAACCATTTGAGTCACATAAAAGTTCGATGTGAAGATATTTTCATCCATTTAAAGACCTACAATACGGTGAATTTTTAAAACTGTACAAATTCCGAAAACAATAAATTTTTAGATAACTTTAAAAAACAGTCTTCCAAGTCCTCCCGTGATATAGGGTGTATATTGAAATAAAACACTAAGATTGCAAAATTTCAATCTGAAAATTGGCTTTTTGGAAAGATAACTTTATTCCATTAGCGACCGATTTTTACCACTTTTATAAGCATTTCGGGCCATATCTGGACAATGGTTTTCGCACAGTGTTGTCTTATAAGGCGTTCATAGTTGCTGGTTTATTCGCATAACATATGGTTTGGTCTGGTTTGTTCGCATATGTGTCTTCACATAACCCCAGAAAAAATAATGCAAAGATGTTAAATCACACGATCTTGGCGACCAATTGACTGGTCCATTTCGAGAAATAACGCATTCGCCAAATGCTTCCTTCTGTAAATCGATTGTAGGGCGCGCTGCACAGTGGAATTTTGACGAAAGAAATCAATTCTCTGAACACTCTATTTTTATAATATGGTTATGCAGACTTAAAGATAAATGTTTAATTATGAAGAATACATTAATGCTTTCCTTAAAATTTAGCTTTATTAGACAAAATAAATCAGTCATAGACGGATATAAGCAAAAAATTGGTTTAAATTTTCATGCAACTTAGCAGTGTATTTGAGTAAACAAAAATTTGTTACTAGTAAATTATTATAACTTTTTATAAAAGTATACCTTATTGCCATTATTCTATCGAAAAAAATTTTGTAGATTAAATGAATACTTTAAAAGTTATCAGATAATCAAAATTGGTCCTTGAAAATTTTTTTTTCTTATTTCTATCGAAAATATAAATTAAGCTCGGCCTTCTTCGATCGTCCCATAATGATATTATGAAATCTGGGAATTTCCTCATTGAATATATGTAAAAAAACGTTGGTACATGTTTGCGACCGCCGAACAAAGTTTTTAAAAATTCGGACATAGGTCGCAAGACTTTCAATACAAATTAGCAATGTTATATGCATAAAAAAGGCATACTTTTAGGGTTTAATTATTTTAATGACTGTTATTAAAACCAAAGTGACAGCAATTAGTGCATAAGTAGTGCGAAAAGGAAAGTAGTGCTTAAAGGAATTAAAAAGTAGTAAAAAATTATCTTCGACTGGGCCGAAATTAAAATACCCCCACAGCCGAACCAAAGTATATTCAAAGTCTTAAGCTAACTATGACTATATAAGCTGTTAACTATAGTCATAGTTTTAACAGAAAATATTCGCTTTTATTTTTTGATAAAATCACTTTTTATGGGTAGTAGGCGTGGTTTTCACTCGATTTTGTTACATTATATAATCAGAGAGCATATTAAAGCTTATGTGTAAAATTTCAAGTCTATAAATTAATTTATATGGAATTAAAGGAGATTTTACCGTCTTGGTAAAGTCACTTTGTATTTGAGGTTGACGAGGTTATCATCCGATTTCCTACTGAGAGTGTATATTAAATATCAAAGCTCATATGCAAAATTTCAAAAACATATATTAAGTTTTATGGAATTCTAAGAGATTTTACCGTTTTGATAAAGTCACTTTGTATGGGAGGTAGGCGTTTCCATTGACTTATCGGGATAATTTTTGGAAATTCAATCAAGCATGCAATCAATTTTATCAACATAGGACCACTTTCTCTATTTTTTTCCAAGAAATGTAAGAATCGATCCCTCTGTGCGCTAGATGGAATGTGGTATCGTCCTGTTGGAAAACAATGTCTTCATTAAACATCCCATTCAATCGGGGCACGAAATACATAATTGGCAAGCATGGCTCTATAGCGCTCGCAGTTGACGGTAACGCTCTCGCCTGCCGTTAAAAGCAAGGATCAATTATTCCATCTGCCCATTAGGCGCACCAAATAGTGATTTTTTATGATATAACGGTGCCTCGAGAATCTCTTTTAGATTTTCTGTACTTCAAATGCGAACATTTTGCTGACTGACAATTCACTGAGCCAAAAATAAGCTTTATGACAGAACAGAATATTGCGATAAAACAGTGAATTAACTTCCAGTTCCTTGCCAACCCATTGAAAAAGGTTGTTCTGACGTTTTTCTATTTATCTAAATGGCAAACCAAACTGAACACAAATGATAGCCAGAGTTGCCAGGTCTGACAGTTTAATCCTAATTGAAAATTGAGCTTTTAAAGAACCACCCTTTGCTTAAAAATACATCAGGACCTTGGCATTCCTTTACATATTCTGTTAGGTTTGAAAAATGTTACCTTAAACAAAAAATTAAGTTGTTTTATTGTGGAAAAAATTAGTTTTTAAATTAATAGTGACCAGTAGGTTCAGGTTTGTTTCAATTCAAGAAATCAATCGATTCGAAAAGTGCCTGTGTGTCTGAGCGTGATAGGCGCTAATGAAAAACCTGATGCTTGTTTTTATCCAACGTCCAATCACGGGCGAGGTGAAATTTTTCTTTATTTTAACTTTTTTTTTTAATTATTGAGGAATTATTTATTTATTTTAACGTAGAATACGTTATACGGGGGTGTTAATCTGGAGCACAAAATTTTGAGAAAATGTTTGTCACTTTCATTATAAGTTTTTAATACTTTATGCATGCATTGAAGAAAATTCAAGTATGGTCGTAACATATTTAATATGTCTTCTTTTGATTTGTATTTATTTAAATAATCATATTGCTACATATAATTTTTTTGATTCTATAAGTAAATCAAAATTTAACTCCTTCAAATTTTGTATTAATTTGCATATGCTTTGTATTTTATGTATTATAACATCATGTGTAAGAGCAGTACGATTATCTGTGTGTTCATCACAGAACTAGTGTGAGAAAGAGAAGAAGTATAATGACCAAGTACCGAACGATGTGTACATACACAACATTGATAAGCGAAGCAGAGAAACAAAATTGTGCTTACCCAGTTGGCCACGTCTTTAAGACATCCTCAATGTCTTACAGCCTTATTCATAAACACATTTTAGAGGCAGCGTAACTTTAAACGGGCTTTAAACAAGAAAACGTTATTCATAAACATTTTTCGTAGTTGTTTAAGAGCTGCGTAACTTAAACGCCGAAATTGGCGTTTAAAGGTTACGTAAATACAACCATGATTTTTGTTTGTCTTTTCTTTTAATAGCAAAGACATGCTCCATATGCGCCCTTTGCAGCATTTTTGTATGCGGCGGCAATTGTAAATCCATAGGAATTCTTAATTTTTGTAGAGATTTTCCATAGTTCAGACACAAACCTTACAATCATAAGCAGAAAATGAAAAAATGTTTATGAATAACAATAGCCGCGTTCTTTTGTAAGCGAGTGACAAAAGAACGCTGTAACTCGGTTAAAATTTGCTTTTAGTTGCTTAACAACACTGGCAACAACTGTCAAAAAACTCATGATTAGTTTGTTGAAATAAACATGCGAAAATGAGCATAAACAGCCTTATTCATAAACACATTTTAAGGGCAGCGTAACTTTAAACGGGCTTTAAACAAGAAAACGTAATGCATAAACATTTTTCGCAATTGTTTAAGAGCTGCGTAACTTAAACGCCGAAATTGGGGCTTAAAGGCTGCGTAAATATAACCATGATCTTTGTCTTTTTGTTTAATATCAAAGACATGCTCCATATGCGCCCTCTGCAGCATTTTTTATGCGGCTGCCATTGCAAATCCATAGGAATTCTTAATTTTTCTAGAGATTTACTATAGTTAAGACACAAACCTTACAATCATAAGCAGAAAATGAAAAAATGTTTATGAATAACAATGTTAGCAAGGTTGCATAGAAGCTGCGTAAAGCCTTAAACAGTGCGTAACTAAACAAGCGTTTAAAGGTTGTTTAAGGAAATCTATTGAATAAGGCTGTGAATGACTAACGTATTCTACGTCTGACCTATGCGCCCGTGTTATCTAACACAGGCTTGAGCTTTTTTTGATTTAAAGGAATCATTTACATAACAGATGCGAAATAAAAATTTTTCTTAATTTAAAGTGAATTTTCAAAAAAACAATATTTTTGTAAAATTACTAAGCAGCCGTTAAAAGGCTACTATTAATTCAACATCACCTTAATTTTGAAACAAGAAAAGTTTTTCATCGTATCCTTAATTTTCAATAAACAAACTTGATGACAACATTTCTATATCTTTCTAAAGAAAATTAAATGTGATTGTTTGATCGAGGTTATTTAGCATTGACATTAAAATTAATTTTTTATCATAAATAACTCAATGTATTCCACATACATAGATATCTTTGGTATTGAAATCTAAGTTTAAAATGTATCGAGGCAACAGAGCACCATAGCAGCAAATAGGTTAATATCAGAAGATGTTGTGGCTTAAGTGATTTCGCCAAATATATAAAAATAATAATTTTTTTTCCATTTATTTTTTATAGTTTACTAAAAAAACATTTTAATAATACCTTTAGTATGCATTATCGTAAGTCATAATTTACGATATTTATTGAAAAAAGCATCAAAACTTTTCAAAGTGCTGCACTTAATGTGTTTTTATGGAGAAATCATGTTGATGTTGCCAAAAATTATTGCATGTTACTTCAGTTCTGCTGTGATTTACTTCGCTTTAAATAAAATGTTGAAATTTTACTTTAACATTTTTAATATTTTAATAAAAATCATAATCAACCAATAAAAAGAGCTGTATTTTTTTTTATTTGTTTTAAGTGTTGAGCAGCTAGCTGCTCATCTTTTAATTTGATGATTTTTCATTGCAGTCAGTCAGCTGAAGATGAGGCAACAGCAGCCACAGTGGCGGCAGTGGCATCCATGAAATCCCATGAAAAACTCATAAATCATTTAAGTGTAAATATTCTCTTGTTTTTTCGTACTTTATTTTTTTATTTTATAAAGCAATTCTTTCAAGTTGAACTCTCACGACTTTTTTCAATTCCAATTTTCAATCTTGTGTTGGTGTTGTTGCACGTTTGGCTGCCACCAAGAAGTCGTTGGTGCTTTTTTTTTTGTTTTGGTTTTTGAACATTTTTATGGTTCGTTGGTTTATGCCAATTTCATCATCAACATCAACAGCGTACACAGAAAAACCAGCAAAAAGAACAACAACATCGGTCAAAACAATTCTGGCAATAACCACAACAACGACAACAACAAAAACATCAGAGCACCCTCAGTCTTGCCAAGGAATTGGCCAAATACTCATGAGCCAGCTTTTAATCCAACACTGCGGTGTTTGTGCTAACCAGTGTTGCCAGCGAATTATTAACATTTTTGCTTTTTATTTTCAGGCTTTTTCTTCTTTTTATTATACACGTGGGTGCGCAACATTCGCCTGTTGTTCACTCAGCCGAGTGGTTATCAGACCGTTTTAATTTTTTATTTATATTGTTTTGCTGGCATTTTAAAGCATGAAAGCATTTCCTTGTGTTATTTTAATTCATGAAAGCCTCTGTAAGTTTCTTTTTTAGCTTCAAGTGCATTAATAACCAATAAAACTCAAGTTTTTCTTGATTGATGCAGCGAACTCTAGCCTGAAACTAAATTTAAAACTTTAACAGCCTCAATTTTAACAATTAATTAATAACATTGACAATGACAATAGCCTAAACATTAACATTAACATTAACATTAACATTAACATTAACATTAACATTAACATTAACATTAACATTAACATTAACATTGACATTAACATTAACATTAACATTGACATTAACATTAACATTAACATTAACATTAACATTAACATAAACATAAACATAAACATAAACATTAACATTAACATTAACATTAACATCAACATTAACATTAACATTAACATTAACATTAACATTAACATTAACATTAACATTAACATTAACATTAACATTAACATTAACATTAACATTAACATTAACATTAACATTAACATTAACATTGACATTGACATTAACATTAACATTGACATTAACATTAACATTAACATTAACATTAACATTAACATAAACATAAACATTAACATTGACATTAACATTAACATTGACATTAACATTAACATTAACATTAACATTAACATAAACATAAACATAAACATTAAAATTAACATTAACATTAACATTAACATTAACATTAACATTAACATTAACATTAACATTAACATTAACATTAACATTAACATTAACATTAACATTAACATTAACATTAACATTAACATTAACATTAACATTAACATTGACATTAACATTAACATTAACATTGACATTAACATTAACATTAACATTAACATTGACATTAACATTAACATTAACATTGACATTAACATTAACATTAAAATTAACATTGACATTAACATTAACATTAACATTAACATTAACATTAACATTAACATAAACATAAACATTAAAATTAACATTAACATTAACATTAACATTAACATTAACATTAACATTAACATTAACATTAACATTAACATTAACATTAACATTAACATTAACATTAACATTAACATTAACATTAACATTAACATTAACATTAACATTAACATTAACATTAACATTAACATTAACATTAACATTAACATTAACATTAACATTAACATTAACATTAACATTAACATTAACATTAACATTAACATTAACATTAACATTAACATAAACATTAACATTAAGATTAACATTAACATTAACATTATCATTAACATTAACAATAACATTGACATTAACGTTAACATTAACATTAACATTAACATAACCATTAGCACTTACATTAATATTAACATTAACATTAACATTAACATTAACATTAACATTAACATTAGCATTAACATTAACATTAACATTAACATTAGCATTAAAATTAACATTTACATTAACATTAACATTAACATTAACATTAACATTAACATTAACATTAACATTAACACAAACATAAACATAAACATTAAAATTAACATTAACATTAACATTAACATTAACATAAACATTAACATAAACATTAACATTAAGATTAACATTAACATTAACATTATCATTAACATTAACAATAACATTGACATTAACGTTAACATTAACATTAACATTAACATAACCATTAGCACTTACATAAATATTAACATTAACATTAACATTAACATTAACATTAACATTAACATTAACATTAACATTAACATTAACATAAACATTAACATTAAGATTAACATTAACATTAACATTAACATTAACATTAACATTAACATTAACATTAACATTAACATTAAAATTAACATTAACATTAACATTAACATTAAAATTATCATTAACATTAACAATAACATTGACATTAACGTTAACATTAACATTAACATTAACACAACCATTAGCACTTACATTAATATTAACATTAACATTAACATTAACATTAACATTAACATTAGCATTAACATTAACATTAACATTAACATTAGCATTAAAATTAACATTAACATTAACATTAACATTAACATTAACATTAACATTAGCATTAACATTAACATTAACATTAACATTAGCATTAAAATTAACATTAACATTAACATTAACATTAACATTAACATTAACAGTGAAATTGACATTGACATTGACATTGAAATTGATATTGACTTTAACTTTGACTTTGACATTTACATTGACGTTGACATTGAAATTGAAACTGACATTGACATTAACATTAACATTAACATTAACATTAGCATTAAAATTAACATTAACATTAACATTAACACTAACATTAACATTAACATTAACATTAGCATTAACATTAACATTAACATTAACATTAGCATTAACATTAACATTAACATTAACATTAGCATTAAAATTAACATTAACATTAACATTAACATTAACATTAACATTAACATTAACATTAACATTAACATTAACATTGAAATTGACATTGACATTGACATTGAATTTGAAATTGACTTTAGCTTTGACTTTTACATTGACATTGACCTTGACATTGACACTGACAGTGACATTAACATTAACATTGACTTTGACATTGACTTTGACATTGACTTTGACATTGACACTGACACCAACATTGTCCTTGACATTGACATTGACATTAACATAAACATAAACATAAACATAAACATAAACATAAACATAAACATTAACATTAACATTAAAATTAACATTAACGTTAACATTAACATTAACATTAACATTGACATTAACATTAACATTAACATTAACATTAACATTAACATTAACATTAAAATTAACATTAACATTGACATTAACATTAACATTAACATTAACATTAACATTAACATTAACATTAACATTAAAATTAACATTAACATTAACATTTACATTAACATTAAAATTAACATTAACATTAACATTAACATTAACATTAGCATTAACATTAACATTAACATTAACATTTACATTAACATTAACATTAACATTAACATTAACATTAACATTAACATTAACATTAACATTAACATTAACATTAATATTAACATTAACATTAACATTAATATTAACATTAACATTAACATTAACATTAACATTAACATTAACATTAACATTAACATTAACATTAACATTAACATTAACATTAACATTAACATTAACATTAACATTAACATTAACATTAACATTAACATTAACATTAACATTAACATTAACATTAACATTAACATTAACATTAACATTAACATTAACATTAACATTAACATTAACATTAACATTAACATTAACATTAACATTAACATTAACATTAACATTAACATTAACATTAACATTAACATTAACATTAACATTAACATTAACATTAACATTAACATTAACATTAACATTAACATTAACATTAACATTAACATTAACATTAACATTAACATTAACATTACATTATTATTAACATTAACATCTACATTTGCATTAACATTAACATTAAAATTAAAATTAACATTAATATTAACATTAACATTTGCGTATACATTTACATGAACATTAACATAGAGAACAGACACGCCAGCCTTAAGCTTCTACCTTATCAACCTCTTTTCTTAAGTTTTGGCATCAATCCAAATCTAAATCACTCCCTCTATCGACATCATCGTCACCAAATCAACTTATGAGTCACCACAATCTGATGATGTCACCTCCACAAACCACTAGCAACAGCAACATTCTCATAAAAATCCTTCAACAACCTATTTTATTGAACTTTCCAACCACAACAAAATCTCTGCCTCAGCCACAATCATAAACCTTTTATGATGCTTCACCAACATCTCGACATAATCAACATCTTCCCGACTGTTCTTTTAAGCCTCATAATAAAATCGCATCATAAACTTAGCAAGCAAACCGCATTGACACTGAGATCATCAACCTCAAGTGAATTTCATCATTGTTATAAACATCATCAACCTCAACACTAAAACCAGCAATTCTCCTGCTCACCCACAACATAAAAATTCTCTTGAATTTTACAGCAATAATCCTGAAAATAATCGGTTTTTCATCATAGATTTTATAATTTGTAGCCTTGATTATAATGTCATTGCAACCATGCACAACGACATTATCAACAAATCCAACATCATTATCATCAACATCAATATAACCACTGATTTGCAGCAAATTCCTGTCAATTTTACTATAAAATATCATCGTATTTTAAATTTAAATGAGTTTTGTGCCACAAACTAGGCAACATAGCGTAGCTTCATTAGAACGTAGCGCCTAAAAGTATACTCTATTTTTTTTCCTATGCACTAATTTTAATGCGTTTAATTAAAATTTTTCAAGCAATGCACACAGAACGCGCTGCTCTGGTTGCTTGATTGCATTACACAAATACGATCACATACACGCACACACATAATTTATTAACATAATTGCATGACAGTGCGTGGGTATGTGTGTGGATGTAAACCAGTGGAAAATCATTTGGAATATTCAAAATTCTATTTGGTGTGCACATAATTTAACGACAAGTACACAAATCAATTTCATGTTGTGCCCATTGACTGCTCAATTGCAGGTTTGTGTTTGAAATGTTGGAGCCAGTCGTTTAAATTATTGAAATTATTGTGGTGGAAGATACATCTTTCGATAGTTTAGAAGAAATTGTGATATTTTATGTGATCAAAATAAGCCTATTACTTACAGATCAGAAAACTCAAGATATAATCGTGTCAAAAAGATCGGAACGTTCTTATAAATATAGGAGTTAAAACAGTTAACTTAACGAGATTCTTAAAAAAATAAAATAATTACTTATATTTACACTGTGCAACAAAATTAGAAAAAAAAATAAAAAAATCTTGGCACGAGACCTTATACTGTAGAGCAGAATGTATAATACTGTACTTACTGTAGCGCAGAATTTGTCCTCAAATCTGAAGTTGGGGTAAAAAAAAAAAAGTCTATGGGTCAAAGGTCTTTTCTTCATTGAAATAAAAACTTTATTTTTAAAAGTAAGATTGTAATAGAAGAGATATATTGTAATATACACGTGCACCTACAAAAAAAAAAAAAAGGATTTGACCCCAATCCAGATTGTGAGGGTAAATTTGAAAATCAAAGTTTTAGGTGATAATGTGCTCTACTGTATGTACGTTGTGGTCTATAGTCTCATAGTCGCTGTCACACGGTCCCGATATGAAAACATTTCGGTTTAATACCCTATCATTTCAAAACATTTTCATCTTTACATTTTCATGTGAATCTCTTCATTTATTTATTTCATTTGTCACGTCACTTTATAGGTGGGTAGGGGTTTTGAAATGCACCACGAGAAATGACGGAAGGGGGGGGGGGGGGGTAAAAAAAGCTGAAAATCGGCCACGTATTTAATGGACGACCCCTTACTAGAAATGCACAATTAGATCATCGAAGTCCTTTGAAATCAATGAGAGCCATTATAAGGGACCTGAATGTCTCTAAAAGCCTTATACGTCGAGTTGTCCACGAAGATTTCCGCTATCAGTCCTACTTTATGCGAAGAGGGCAGTTTATATCGAAAAAAACTCGGGAACAGAGATTCATCCGCGCAAAACGTCTTTTGAACAAGCAAAAGCACCCTGAAGTTTCAAAACTGTTGTGGTCTTTTTCTGAAGAAAAAATGTTGACGAAGACCAAAAAGTCAATCGTATCAATCAAACATGCCCACGTAGTGGCCCTTCATACAAATTGTTTTCTGTCTTAATTTTGTCTTTGCGATGAGCCAAAATGAAAGAACGCCCGCAAAAACAACAACACAAACCGCACTCGTTCAGTGTTCAGCACATTTTCCAGCGAACTTTACAAAAACAAATGTATGCAAAGCCAAAATAAAAAAACGCACACTCGATGATGTCGATGCTGAAGGTGATTGTCCCGTTACTTGTGTTAGGCGTAATTTTTCAGGACATGTGATTTTATTGCATTGTATTTGTTTTTTTGTTTTGTTTGATTTTTTGCCAAACGCAACGATGAGCAACATTTTGTTTTTTTTTTTAAACGCTTAAAATTTCTTGGGCCCCATTGGTACAAATGGTAGGTGGTTATGCTCGTATAATACAGAGGTATCCCGTATTATGCACAAGAAGTTTCCAGCAACTGTCATGGTTTGAGGAGTTGTGAGCAACGAAGGACATGTTATGCCACCCCACTTCTTTTGCCAGGAGCTTCGGATAAATACTGCCGCCTACATCAAGGTTTTAGAAACAGTTGTGAAATTCTGGATTGATAGTGTACCGGACATAAGTACCGGAAAATTTTAAAATGCCTTCAGCGTTATTATTTCTTAACCATCTCATAATCGAAACATAGTCATTGCCCACATTTGAGTTCAATCGGCCCAGTAGTTTTGGAGTCTATAGTAGCGCTCTGTATCGTAAATTTTTTGCACTTTTCATTTCTCAGTAACAGGATATTACAAAAAAATAATTCAATACTAACATTATATGTCTGTGTCTTTTACTTTCATAGCTATTATGTATCGTAAATTTAATTTATGTGGGCGGAACCACACCCCGTTTTCGAATACCCGTGTCAGGTTTTCAGTAGAAAGACCTGGTCAATTAGTAACTCCATACTGAGTTTCAATGTAATACGACGTTTAGTTCTAAAGCAATTTGATATCATAAATTTTGTCTGTTTGGGTGGAGCCACTCCCCCTTGTCTAATGCTCGTGATCGACTCTTGGGGCCCATAGCATCTACAGTTGCGGTCAAAAAAATAGCACCACAACATTAATATGTGCACTTCTATAAGAAATTTATTTTTGAAGCTTACATTTTTAGAACTTACTCTAGAATACCGTTATGTATTGTGTGCTCTCACGCTGAGTGTGATCAATTTGCTTAAAATGGTTATGGTTGTTTTTATTTCTTCAGTTTTCATGACACGTGTTCATTTTTGCGCAGTCAAAATAATAGCACCGAAGACTTTTATCACTTTAAAATTGAGTATTTTGCGCAAAGAAGTTCAGAAAACTTTTATTATTATTATATTTTGATAATTTATTTTTAAATTAAACATTTTTTTTTAATATTTAGACAAAAAATGGGCTGAGGAAAACATTGCACGCCTGAAAAAAAGGCTCTTATCCGAAAACTTATTTCTGAAGGAAAAACCTATGCTCAAATTTCGAGACCGCTTGACTGTTAAAAAAAAAAAGGAAAAAAAATTATACGAAATGCTATTTTGTATCAACCAAAAGAGGAAACTCGTGGCCAAAAGCGAGCAAAGTCAGCGAAGTTGGCTGCGCGCCTTACAAAGTTATGCAATAAGCACCCATTTATGCCAGCAACGCAGCTCAAAAAAGAGTTCAAAGTAGAGGCTAGCATGGAAACAGTTCGGTGACGCTTAAGAGATAACAAATTAAATGCTCGAAGCCCCAGAAAAGTACCACTTCTTATTGGAAGACATGATGCAAAACGAATACATTTTGCAAAAGTTCACTTGAATTGGTCAGTTGAACAGTGGATAAATATTTTATGGACTGACAAGACCAAAGTTGTTTTGTATAGTGGCAGAGGATACCGTTCTTACGCAATAAGACCCCAAAATGAGAAATACAAGCCGAAATTTGCCTCTAAAACAATCAAACACGGTGGAACTAGTATTATGATATGGGCGGTATTTTCATATTACGGTGTTGGTTCCACTCATTGGATCAAAACTACAATGGATCAGCATGTGTATGTTGACATTATCCAGGAGGTGATGTTGCTCTTGATGAAATACCAATAATTTTGCATGATCAAAATAGACCCCAAGATAATGACCCCAAGCACACAAGCAAGAAGGCGCTAAAGTCGTTCAAGGCAAAGCATTCGTTTATTGGAATGGCCGCCACTGTCACCGGATTGGAACCCGATCGAAAACCTGTGGACTGATGTAAAGAAAGGAGTGGCTGATTGTCAAACAAAAACAATATTGAGCTATGGGCTGCAATTAAACGTTGCTGTACAGCAGTGCCTGTGGAAAGGTGTTAGAATTTGGTTGACTCAATGCCGGCACGTTGCAAAGCAAGTATTGCTTATAAAGAGTTCGCAACTAAATATTAAATTAATGTTTATTTAACATAAAACTTAAAATAAGAAATTAAATTGCTCGTAGTTGTGCTCTTTTCTTTTATTTCGGTGATAATGTTATTTGGTGCTATTTTTTGACCGTATGAATTTTGCATTATTTAGTGTGATTCGATCGTAACGCTTAAATTTCGTCTTATAAAAATGATTGCTTCAGCGAGGAAGTGATTAACATACTGTACTTTATAAATGTTAAAAAACTTATTCCAGTTAATCGCGTAGTTTCTTGAATTATTATTTTTTAAGGCTGATCAGTCTAAAGGTGCTATTTTTTTGACCGCAGCTGTACAAACCAAGTTTCGATATCAAAACATGTACAACTCAGGAATTATAATAATTTTTGAAAAATGGGCTTAGATATAGTTCGACCACACCCATTTTTATTAAAGTTGCAGACAATAGCCATACGAACTAAATTATTTAACAAATTTTAATCTAATACGATCGAAACCGTCTGAAATATAGCATTTTTATTGATTTATGGGCGGGAAAAGAGGGAGAGGAAAAAATTTTTGAAACAAAAACACGACTCTATTACAACTTTTCAACTGACAATAAAAAAAAATCGTTATATGGATAATGGCGGTCATTTTGTGGATATTTGTATGGGAGTATATGGGAAAAACCTTTAAAATGTCATATTTCCGGAACCGGACCGATTTCGTGCAAACTGAACCATCTACATAAACCAGCTACAGACCATCCTCAACGTACTCTGAAATTTTGGTTGAAATCGGTCGACTCGTTTTCGTAGTTAGTGGTGGTATATATAGATTTTGTAAAAAATTTGAGAAAATTAGTTTTGATGTCAAATATCGTACGCACCCTGTAAATATATTGTATTAAATATTCAAAATTTGATTATTTCTTAGATTTCTTTCTTAATTATATCAATTTTTTTTTCAAATTAACTTCCTGTATTTATTTATTTATTTATTTTATTTTATTTTTTTTTTTTTTTTGTTTTAAAAATATGAAAAATTTAAATTTTTTTATTAAACCTACTGTTTATTAATTTCAAATGATTTATATTCATTAATTTAACTTCCAATAATAACACAAATATTTTTTGATATTTTTGCTTTAAGAGTATTAATCACAAAAACAATCAGATTCGTATTTCCAAAAAAGTAACGTCTTGAAAATTTTTCCAAAAAAATTGTCATAAGTTTTCCTTAAAAAAACTTTCCTAGAACAAATGCATGAATACACAATGTTTTCCTTTTACAATTGTATTTCATAAATTTTCAAATCGTTATTTTAAAGCTACTCCGATAAGAACCACGCCACGCTGTGAACCATGAATTCTGAAGTCACGTTTTCTTAAAACAACACAAAGAATGCAATAAACAAAAAATTCACACAAAAAATCTCAGCTTGAAGTGTGACTACGTCGTGGTTTGTTGTTTCTAGTTTTTTTCAGAAATGATGAATGCAAAATATTTCCACAAATCTAAATAGCAGTTGCTTGACCTTAGGATTCTTTCGAGTTTTTGACTTTAAGTAATAACGTGGCCAACAGATATTCTCAGAAATTATCATTAGCTTTAAAAGCTAAGCAAAGCTACTGTTAAGCAGACTTAAATGATATTCATATTAGGCACAAGATCATGTAGAATTCTTGGTAGCTTAAAAGACATAATATTATGTTTTAATATATGTACCTCAGAAGATAGGAAAACAAAGAATAATTAAGCCAGGTCAAAAAAATGCGAATGTGTACTGCCTGTAGTGTTAAATATATTATCACAAATGGACATTTAATAGATTGCTAGTGTTTTCAAGATTTATTAAAATTGTGACGATTATGAGATGCATACGTCTTAGCCCTACTTAAAAAATAATCAAATTTCGTGGTAACTATTAGCTGGTCATACAATAGGGTATATCAACAGGAGTTATTTGGTTGCGTCATTAGGAGTTCGTCATTAGAAATTGGTGCATGCATTTTCCACTACAACTTCTTTCATCTGAATTCAATTTGAATTTTTTAAATGAGCATAGCTTTAAAAAACATGTCATATAATAATTTTTATCTTTTTACAGAAATCATGGCTTATGAAAAAGAAGTTCGTGAGCAAATAATTAAAATGTTTTTAAATAATCTGCAATATACCTTTAAAAGGATTGCAAAAGTGGTAAAATTTAAAAGAAACCTGTCCCGAATAATAATAAAGTTTAAGGCGGATTTAAATGTCGATCGAAAAAAAGGAACGGGCAGAAAAACAGCTGTGATAAGGCTGGTGACCATGCTTAAGAAGAATTCTAACCTGTCCGCACGAAAATCGGCTCGGTTAGCGGAATGCTTCCAATCATATGTAAAGGAGAGCGAAAGGCAAAACTGATCTGAAGACCTTAAAAGTTCAAAAAGTCCCGAATCGGAATGAGGAAAAGAATCGCGAGGCCAAAACTCGCGCTCAAAAAATGTACAAAAATTTTGTCATCAACTATGAATGTTGCAACATATGTCCTTTCCGACTTTTTGCAGCTTCCTGGTTAGCAATTTTATGTTTCTGTTGTCAGAGGAAATATCCCTGGATAATGATTTCAGTCTTCTTCAGCTTGATCTAAATTCAATAGCAAATATTCCCTCAATAACCTTCCTGTGAATATATCTAAATGCCAGTGCCTAACATTTTCAAGGTCCACGTCACCAACTTTCTTTAATTATTTTATTAGTTCTGTTCCCTTAGAAAGAGTTTCTATTAAAAAGGACTTAGGTGTTCTACTAGACCCTAAGCATAACTTTAAACAACACATTGAACTAATAATTGCTAAAGCTAACTCAATGTTAGGATTTTTAAAACGAAACTCAACTGAGTTCGTAGATCCTTATACTCTCAAAATACTTTACTCATTCTTAGTTAGACCTCATTTAGAATATTGCTCTGTGATCTGGAACCTGTCTTACCAACTATAATCAAATAGATTGGAATCTATTCAACGTAATTTCACAAGATATATGTGGATTAAACATAATTGGAATCTACCATCTGTACCCCACTATGCTACTCGTTGTGCGCTAATGAATCTAACCCCCCTAGTCACTCGTCGTAAAGTCTTTTCAATTATGTTTATATGGGACCTCATTCATCATAATATTCATTGCCCTGAATTTCTCATAATGCTTGACTTCTATATTCCATCGCGATCCCTCCGTAGACAATTCTATTTCCGTGAGCTTGTCCATAAATCCAACTACTCGCAGAATATGCCTATAGCTCGCTGCATAAGGGAAGCTAATAATATGTTATGCGTCTTGGACTTGTTTAATAACGTATCCAAAAGATCTTTCAAAGATCTTCTTTTACTCAGCATAATGGCACATGACTCTTGAGCTCATGGGTGTTTAACTGTTCTCATTTAAGTTGTTTTTATATTGTTTTAAATTGTCCCATCTTAGCTTTTCACTTATAAATAGTCTTTATATGATGAATTTCATGTAAAAATCGAGATGCATTGAACCCGACCACCTCAGATATCGATGAAATTTTGTTCATAGCTAAATTTGATTAATACGAAAAAACCCTCATTTTTAGAAATGACTGTTTTGCGATTTTTTGGGCGTGGCACAGTGGGAAAGTTTTCGAAAAAACGCGAAAATGGTCGAAAAGAGCTCCATTTAAACTGCAATAACTCAGAATCGGCTGAACCGATTTCCATGACCTTGGTATCATTAAAAAGATATTTTAACAGGCTTTATGACACGTTTAAAAAATAAAAAAAATTACACTGTAAAAAATTTTATAACAAAAAGAAAATTTTACCTAACGAAAAAACCAAAAAGATCAAGGGTTTTTTTACAGTGTATTACTTTTTTAGAAAGGTTTATCCTTCACCTATAACATATCAAAAAATAAAAATGGGTTCCTTTTTAGTTTTTTTTATATAATTTTTTAAGTAGTGGCACTTCTAGTAATTGCCCATATATTTTTATATTGAAGCCACGAAAAATAGCCAAACATCTGTTATATTACTGAGCTGTTCTCTATTTTATATTTGATGTTTTGCAAAATTTGATCGTAAATGGCTTTGACGTTTTCAAGTTGCGCTGACAAATCAGATAATGGATCAGCTCCAAGTGAATCTGCTATATTTTCCAAAATTTGCAGTGATTTTCTATTTCTGTATGCATCTCGTTTGATATATTTCCTTTTAAGAGGCGACATTTGGTTTGGTAGATGAGGAATAATATGATCATTTACATTTTCAATGAGTTCGTTGCTTTCGATGTTTGCATTACGGCTGGAACAAGTTGGAAGTTCATCCAATTCTTCGCTAATTTCATCGCTGGGCGTTGTTGGTAAATAATTTGGGACTTCATTCCGCTCCACGTTGGATTCATTACGACTGCGCGCTTTTCTTAGTGTATTCCGGCAAGTTTCGCAAATACGGCTACAATGAATGTTGGCGACAGCTGGAAAATATTCAATTATATTTGCAGCCTCGTTTTCACTTATTTTACGAAGCGAAGCGCAACACTTATTAGATATTTTTATGCATCTGTACTTATTGTTTGAATTCATATTCACTCAAAATTTTAAAATATACACGTAAAAATTGTAATGGGATATCTTGGCTTCTCGAAACGGCTTATAATTATGAATTTGGGTATGTTCATCAGGTGCATTTATATAGCAATATTGAAGGCAATTTTAAAATCAATTCTTTAATTAGGGGTACCTGCAGTGTGTTTATTTTGCTAATCCTAGAAACACAGTTACAGTAAGCATTTTATGCGCTTACCTTTATACTTATTGGTTTGGGCTGGTACGGCCGCAAGAACTTTTTGGGGTTAAAACATATTCATAATTTTTCTTGGACAATGTTTATTTTTTTTACCTGTATACATACATAATTTTCTTTTATGCATATTATATCAATAATCTTTGCAAATTATAAGTATATTTTGAATATAACTGAAATTTGAACACTTCTCAGTAATATAACAGATGTTTGGCTATTTTTCGTGGCTTCAATATAAAAATATATGGGCAATTACTAGAAGTGCCACTACTTAAAAAATTATATAAAAAAAACTAAAAAAGAACCCATTTTTATTTTTTGATATGTTATAGGTGAAGAATAAACCTTTCTAAAAAAGTAATACACTGTAAAAAAACCCTTGATCTTTTTGGTTTTTTCGTTAGGTAAAATTTTCTTTTTGTTATAAAATTTTTTACAGTGTAATTTTTTTTATTTTTTAAACGTGTCATAAATCCTGTTAAAATATCTTTTTAATGATACCAAGGTCATGGAAATCGGTTCAGCCGATTCTGAGTTATTGCAGTTTAAATGGAGCTCTTTTCGACCATTTTCGCGTTTTTTCGAAAACTTTCCCACTGTGCCACGCCCAAAAAATCGCAAAACAGTCATTTCTAAAAATGAGGGTTTTTTTGTATTGATCAAATTTAGCTATGAACAAAATTTCATCGATATCTGAGGTGGTCGGGTTCAAAATTTCAGTTTTATCTAGATTTTTAAATGAAATTCATCATATGTACTTTTATTTACTGTATATTTCAATTTCTGTATTTGCTCGAATAGTGTTTAGAAATATAAGTGTATATATGTATATATGTATAAGTAGTCTATAAGAGCTTTTGCTCTGATTGATTGATGAAAATTATGAAATAAATAATTCTAAGAAAAAAAAAAAAAAAAAAAACAAAAAAGTTTCCTACGAAATTCATTGTTTGGCAAGCAATATGCAGCTGTGGGAAAAGAAACCAAATTTTTGTGACAAAAGGCACTATTAACACCGAAGGAAACGTTAAGAAAATCTTGCAAATAAGACTTCGGCCATTTAAAAGCCAATGTTAGGTTTCTTCTTTCTTTTGGCTCTTAAGTGGTATCAGAAGAACAAAGTAGTTTTCGTCCCTAGAGAAGCGAGCCCACCAAATTGTTCGGAACTCCGTCCTATCGAAAGATATTGGGCTCTTTTGAAGATGGAACTAAAGGCAATAACATGCACATTCAATAGGGACCTCATACGCTACGTAGATTTGTCTGAGGCTGGTATTCTGTCACTGGAAGTGGTATTCTACCAGCCGAAATGTCTAGGAAGATACTGTAAAAACTTTAATGAGAGGTGTTCCAGAAAAAATTATAAATTTTACTCATCAAAACTAATTAATAGTATTTTTATAATAGTTTATAAATTTGAATAAAATGTACATTCATAAATTATAAATCTTTTGATGATTGAATCTGAGGTTTCTTAGGAATCGCTTTTACTCAATGCTATAATTTCTAATGACGCACTCCTTATTATTTACTTGCTAGTCCCATGACAGTCTTGTCAAGATATAGATATTGTTTTTCATATAAAATCGTGTCTTCTTCATAATAAAATTTCTATAAAAAATTTAAGAGACATCCAATTATTCATTTTATTTAAAAGACAATTACTTTCAAGCACAAAATTTAGCAATTTCATCAAAAAAATATCAAAGTAAAAAAAAAAAAAAAAACGTGGTCTGGTATTTAAAATAAATACTTTTAGACAGGTTGTTGTTCAAATATATTTAAAGAATCCATATTGAGAAAATTATCTTCGGTACCATTACTGATGCCCGAGATAGAAAATCTTATATTCATTTTTTTAAAAAATTAAAAAATTGCGTTTAAGTACTTATTTACATTTCTCAAAAATAAGATAATGCATATGCGCTAAGTATGCAAATAATTAATTCGCCAAATTTAAGGGATACGTTAACACTATAATTAATACCAACAAAAATTAGACTAATTGGTTATTATCAGAAGTTCTGTGCTATCTCGATTATAACTTTAGCTTCGAATAATCTTTACACAGGACACTGTGGATAAAAATCGTGAGTGTCATCGTGTTTGGCAAGATATTGTTGGTTAAGTCTACTTACTTTTGCTTTAAGGCATATCAGCCATTCCATTTTGAACGTATCACTCATACGGGTTGACCACTTCCGATGTTGCTCAAACTTTCAGAATTGCATCTTCTCATGAAATAAAAACACTAATTTGAGTAAAAAAATGTTTACTTTTTTTTCAAGTTTTTACGTAACATTAAAATTTCGTCAAAATGGGAGAAAAAGTGAAATTGCCTTACTCTTGAAAAATCATATATTCAACAAAACTAACTCGATTTTCACGTTTTACGTAATTTCGAAAAGAAAATAAATAGTTGTTTTTTATAAAAATATATAAAAAAAAAAATTATTTTTTTAAGTTTCTTAACTTCAAGGTCAAATTTTGGAAGTCATGAAATAGGATTTTTCCCCACTTTAAAAATTGCAAAAAAATATTTTCAGAAAGTTTATTTTATTACCTTTCTATCTGCCAAAAATCATGAGGGTGTTATTTTTCTTTCTATTTTAATAATTTATTTAATATTTTTTAAACATTAAATAAAAATTATTATATTATTGATAACCCTCCATATTATGTTATTAAAAAAAATACTTTTGTTTTTTTATATTTTTTTAAAAAACAACTATTTATTGTCTTTTCGAAAATACCTCAAACATGAAAATCGAGTTAGTTTTGTTGAATATAAAGAGTGATTTTTTAAGTGCCTGATAACTTTTTTTTTAAAAAAAACGCATAAAATTTGCAAAATCTCATCGGTTCTTTATTTGAAACGTTAGATTGGTCCATGACATTTACTTTTTGAAGATAATTTCATTTAAATGTTGACCGCGGCTGCGTCTTAGGTGGTCCATTCGGAAAGTCCAATTTTGGGCAACTTTTTCGAGCATTTCGGCCGGAATAGCCCGAATTTCTTCGGAAATGTTGTCTTCCAAAGCTGGAATAGTTGCTGGCTTATTTCTGTAGACTTTAGACTTGACGTAGCCCCACAAAAAATAGTCTAAAGGCGTCAAATCGCATGATCTTGGTGGCCAACTTACCGGTCCATTTCTTGAGATTAATTGTTCTCCGAAGTTTTCCCTCAAAATGGCCATAGAATCGCGAGATGTGTGGCATGTAGCGCCATCTTGTTGAAACCACATGTCAACCAAGTTCAGTTCTTCCATTTTTGGCAACAAAAAGTTTGTTAGCATCGAACGATAGCGATCACCATTCACCGTAACGTTGCGTCCAACAGCATCTTTGAAAAAATACGGTCCAATGATTCCACCAGCGTACAAACCACACCAAACAGTGCATTTTTCGGGATGCATGGCCAGTTCTTGAACGGCTTCTGGTTGCTCTTCACTCCAAATGCGGCAATTTTGCTTATTTACGTAGCCATTCAACCAGAAATGAGCCTCATCGCTGAACAAAATTTGTCGAACAAACACATTTCGAACCGAACACTGATTTTGGTAATAAAATTCAATGATTTGCAAGCGTTGCTCGTTAGTAAGTCTATTCATGATGAAATGTCAAAGCATACTGAGCATCTTTCTCTTTGACACCATGTCTGAAATCCCACGTGATCTGTCAAATACTAATGCATGAAAATCATAACCTCAAAAAAATCACCCTTCTTCAATCCTTATGATTTTTCAAGAGTAAGGCAATTTCACTTTTTCTCCCATTTTGACGAAATTTTAATGTAACGTAAAAACTTGAAAGAAAATGTAAAAATTTTTTTACTCAAATTAGTGTTTTTATTTCATGAGAAGATTCAATTCTGAAAGTTTGAGCAAAATCGGATGTGGTAAACACGTTATTTACGTTTTTTTGATGCGTTTAAATTGGAATGGCTGATATGTAGATATTTTTTTTTAAAAATCAAAGCATTTTTAGATCGTTATTTTTACTGTTTTTAGCAAAAAACAACTTTGTCCTTGCGATAGTGAAAAACTTCCTTTTATTTACCTAATTTATTATTTTTTTTTTTTTTTTGTGATCTTGACAACCGCATGCAACTTTTGAGACCTCTTAGAATACGATCTAAATTTTTCGATGTACATTAGCCGTCCGATCATTTATGTGCAAAAACCTTTAATAATATTTTAAAAAGCTCGACCAAATAGCATATTTTTTCCAGATTTAAAAGGAAACAAAAAAATTTTAATTCATTACCTAATTTTTATAATTTTTTATAAATTCAAACTCGATATGAAAATTCTATGAAATCAGCGCAAAAACCTCTCAATATACTCTGTAGATCGTTGGTAGACTTCTGCGGCATTGAAACCAAGCAAATACAAAACCTCATAAGTAGGTCATAATGGGAGAAAAATTTGTCAACACTAAAGAATAATAATAAACATCACTGATTAAAGTAACGATAAAACAAACAATAGCTCAATTTAACAAACAGCACAAAAAATTATTTAATACGTTTTTCTAAACAACGCTTCTCTGCCAAATACATTGCTACCAACAATGATAAAGCCTTAAGAGGCGGCTTAGTACAAAAACCACAAAGTATACGATCATTTATTGCTTTAAGCCCATAACCACTCGCAAACAACAAAAATAGTTTTGTTGTTTTTTCTTTTTTTTTCGTTTTGTTGTTGATATATTATTGTTAATAATATTGTTGTTGAATGCGACAATGTTTACACGTAGCTAAGTAGCTAATTCAAGCAATACAGTTAATTAAACTCAAACAAAACAAAAAAAATTTAAGCTCTAGCTACTGAAATATAAATCTACTCAGAGTGCATTTAAAAAATTTTAAGAATAGTTCAAATAATAAAATATTACCGGTTGTGCTGTGTGTGTAGCAAACGCAGCGACTGTTTGACAGTCGCCTTTAAAAAAAAAAAAATAAATAACTGGCCATTTCAGCCCTTGAAAGGACTTTGACCTAGCTTCTTATGATCAGTTGTGTTGTGCGTGTTATTAAGTTTGTACACAATTGACCGAGAAAGGGACCTACATGCTTAACGCCGACTCCGAACGGCGATGAACGTAATGTTCTTATTCTCAAGAAGCTTTACATGGCATTTGATTACTCTCTAAGGTTTGCCATTGTCTGCAGAGAGGTGGCGGCCGTACAGAAAAATTATTTTAATTCAAATAATTTTCTGTCGCTGCTGGGGTTCGAACCTGGGTTTCCAAAGCTCTTTGACATAGCGGCCACGAACTAACCAACTACGCCACGGACGCCACAACAGTCCGTCGCCTTTAATTCTCTTAATTTTCCGTTGCTCCTGTTCTTTTTATGACCCTACGAACCGGCTTTAAAAAAAGCATTAAATGGTTTTTTTTTTTATATTGCTCGAATATTGCTAAGTTTTTCAAGTTGTACAGTTGGGTAAAAAAAAGCATTGTTTTTTCCTACTAAAACAACCGCTTAAAACTACATGAGTACTTTAAGCAACTTGTCTGTTGGTCATGCTATTAACAGCTCTTAAACAAACAGGCACAAAAACGAATTATGATGGAATTCAAAATAGCACAAAAAACAGAATTCGCAGTCATGCAGACCAACAAGCTTATTGTGGGAACCAAAAATTATGGCACATTGGTGCGAAAAAAAATCTTTCAACACGATTTCTTTAGCATTTTTTGCAAAACAATGAGCAACTGATGTTTAAGCAATAGTTAACGGTAAAAATACATTTTTGAGAAAAATCAAAAATTAGTTATTTTTAATATTTTTTTGTTTTTTTATTATTTTTTTGCAATTACGTAAGATACAATTTTCAAAATTAAATTTTTAAATACCACCTTGATCAAAAAGTTACCGGAATTACCACCGTGTGGCACTCTCAAACACCAGATTTGAGTTATCTTTTTTTATGGCCACATCTTATAGCTTGACATTTGTAAAAGTGACGCCGTATTGAGTACATCTGCGATTGTGCGTTTCCGACTTTGTACAATTTTAAAAATGGAATTGAATTCGCATCAACGATTCGTTTGTATTAAATTTTGCGTTAAAAACAGTTTCGATGGTGCGACGACATTACAAATGTTAGAAAAGTGTTTCGGCAACGATACTCTAAAGAAAACAGTCATTTATCAGTGGCACGATCATTTCAGAAGTGGCCGTGAGTCCGTGAACGATGGTGAACGCAGTGGCAGGCTATCGACATCGAAAACCGACGAAAACATCAACAAAATCAAAGAATGAATGACCGTAGACCGCAAATCGACTATTAGAGAGATGGCAGGGGAGTTGGGCAAAGCTTTTGGATCCGTTCCAGACATTTTGGTTAATGATTAGGGCCTCAGATTGGTGTCGCTGCAAAGCTGGTGTCGAAAGACTTGAATTTCATGCAAAAAAGGGACCGCGTTAACGTCGGAAAATACATGAGTTCCAAGGCCGAATGCAGCCCAACATTCATCAAACGAATCATTACTGGAGACGAGACGTGGATTTTTGAGTATGGCACGCAATCCAGACATCAAATCAAGTGAATGGCATGCACCGAATGAGCCGCGACCGAAAAAACTACGTCGTTTTCAGCCGAAAAAGAAGGCGATGCTCACAGTTTTCATGGATTATAAGGGTGTTGTGTATTATGAATTCCTTCCACAAGGCCAAACAGTCAACAAGAAGTATTATTTGGGCGATATGAGACGTTTGCGTGAAGCAATTCGCCAAGAGAGACCGGATTTGTGAGCAACCAACACGTGAATCTTGTACAACGATAACGCACCATCGTACAATGCTATCGTTATCCGTGAAAATTTGGCTAAAAACGAAACGAATACCATTCAACAACCACCGAATTCACCTAATTTGGCTTCCTGCGAATTTTCCCTATTCGGTCAACTCAAGAAACCGCTCCGCGGAACACGTTTCACCACCCAAGATGAGATCATGGAAAAATCGAAGATGGCTCTGATGGCCATGCCGCAAACCGAATAAAAAAAATGTTTCGAGGATTGGATCAATTGGGTGCGGAGCACTTTAAGGGGACACTATCGATTTTGATGTATAATCTTGTATTTTTAATTTCCTGAATAAATTTCGGGAACTTTTTCCGGGAATTCCGGGTATCTCATCCATTACAACGAATAACTCGTTATCTCAGACACATTTCATAAGAATTTTAATCTTATACTGGCTGATTTCTTGCCAAACGAAATTTCATGCATGAATAATGTTTTTTTTGTTATCTTTCAAAGCAGCGACCGTGGCCGAACACATTGAGGATCCCAATTTTATAAACAGCAAAGTTCGTGGTTCGAATCCCCAATCTGACAGAAAATTTCTTATATTTTAAAAGAAATGCTAAGAAATGAATAACTATTACATTCATATAATTTCCAAGTATTTTCTAAAACTAGTTTTACTTTATATAGAATACGATACGCAATTTGATAAGTGGGTGACTTTTTGAATAAGAGGTGTTTTTTTTTTTTTGGCAAAAAGCTTTTTATTTTTCAACATCTCACCGTCACCGTTTTAAATCAATATATTTAGTCCAACGTTTTTCCAATTTTTTTTATTACTTCCAAATAAAAGGTTTTATCAAGGTTTTCAAAATATGTTTTTGCTTCAGTGATGCCCTCCTTATTCCACCAAAATTTCGACCGCCGAGCCATTACTTCAGGTTTGAAAATAGGAAATAGTCATTGGAGGCTTAATGTGGAGAATACAGTGGATGGGGTAAAGGTTCGCAGCCCAATTTATGCATTTTTCCCATGGCGACAGACTTTCGCGCCGGTGCATTGTCATGTTGGAAAAGCTTTTTTCTTCAATAAATGCGGTCGTTTTTGCTTCAAATCAATATCCAATTTATCCAACAGATGTGAATCATATTCGCCAGTGATGGTTTTACCCTTTTCACGGTAATCGATGTGAATGACGATGAGAATTACTTTTGGATGTTTCATGCCACCTTAACTTTCTTTTGTGCACGTTCACCTGGAGAAGTCCACTGTTTGGACTGTTCTTTTGTCTCTGTTGTGTTGTGATATATCCATGTTTCGTCTACAGTTTCGAAACGGCGAAAAAACCTTTTCGTACTGGAATTGAACATCTCCAAACACTCCTTTGAAGTGGTCACACGGCTGCTCTAATGGTCGAGTGTGAGCAATCGCGGCATCCATCGCGAGCATAACTTTTTCAAATCCGAATATTTATGAAAAATATCTTGTACTCACTCAATTGAGACGCCTTTAACCTCAGCCACCTCACGCAATTTCATAATCCGATAGTCCAACATCAATTCATGGATTTTATCGACGAGAACAGAAATCTAAATTATTACCAGCTAGATTGCAAAAATAAAGACATTTAGATATAGACTCATTGATACCGTAATTAGCTCAGTGAAAATGAATGAAAAATAGTCTCCTTTCACGGAGCAGTCTTGAAGGGGCGTGAAATGGAATAAGCGACAACAATGTAGCACAGTCAATTTTGCTATCCAGAATATTCTTAACGAACAGAATACTTTGAGCTTACCTTCTCATTTGCAGACTGTCTAGATTTAAGGAAAGTTTAAGCAAATCTTGCAAATTGTTTTTGAATTCTTTCAATGCGGTTGATCTGGTTATCGTAAAAAGGATTCCATACAAGACTTACATATTCTAAATGTGATCTCACTATGCTTTGAAAAAACGCTTTTAATGTTAATAGGTCTTTAAATTCTCTCGAATTACGCTTTAAGAACCCAAATTGAGAATTTGCTTTAGAAATAATATATTCTCTATGATAGTTGAAAGTTAACTTAGAATCAAAATATATACCAAGATCTCTAATAACATCGACGCGATTCAAGATACAATTATTACCGTTACGATAATCATTAATTATAGTGCTCTCTCTACGCGAGCATGTAAAAATTTTGCATTTGATCAAGTGAATAATGTGGATCAAAAAAAGCAGAGGTCCAAAGTGGCTTCCTTGTGGAACCCCGGAAGTTGCAAATATAGTTTTTGAATAACAGTTATTGATTTTAACAGTGAGCAATCTATTATGCAAGTATGAATCCAACCATTTTAGAAAATCAGAATGGCAACCAAGTTTTTCAAGTTTATACAAAAGCTTTCACAAAGTCAGTGTAAAGGATATCGACTTGTTGTCCTTTTTCGACCTCATTTATACAAAAATTGCAAAAATCATGCCGGTGGGGAATGATCAAATTTTTTACCTCATCAAAAGGGTTGTTGATAGCACCAGTTTACTACACGGGAAATTCAAAAAGTCACTGACTCAATTCTTATCTTATCTTATCCTATCTTATATTATCTTATCTTATCTTATATTATCTTATTTTATTTTATCTTATCTTATCTTATATTATCTTATCTTATATTATCTTATCTTTTCTTATCTTATCTTATCTTATCTTATCTTATCTTATCTTATGTTATATTATCTTATCTTATCTTATCTTATCTTATCTTATCTTATCTTATCTTATCTTATCTTATCTTATCTTATCTTATCTTATCTTATCTTATCTTATCTTATCTTATCTTATCTTATCTTATCTTATCTTATCTTATCTTATCTTATCTTATCTTATCTTATCTTATCTTATCTTATCTTATCTTGTCTTATCTAATTCTACCTTATTTTATTTTATTTTATTTTAATTTATTTATTTTATTTTTCTTAATTTTTTCTTATTTGATGTTATTTAATGTTAATTTATTTATTTTATTTTTTTTATCTGATTTTATTTTTGTTATTTTTTTTCTATTTTATGTACTTTATCGTATCCATTTTTATTTTATTTTATTTTTTATCTTTTTATTTAATTTTATTTAATGTTATTTTTTATTTTATGTTAATTTTTGTTAATTTATTTATTTTACTTACTTAATTTTTTTTCATTTTATGTTATTTAATGTTAATTTATTTATTTTATTTTATGTATTTTATTTTATTTTTTTATTTGATTTTGTTTGTTTTATTCGATACAATAAAATATTGATCTTTATTTCCTTTTATTTTATTTTATTCTATTTTATTTGTATTATTTTTTATTTGTATTTGTATTTATTGGACTTAAGAATTAGTACAGTAAGATCAATAAAGTTATTTTGTTATTTTATTCCACTTACTATTTTATTTTATTTTCATTTATTTTATTTTGTTGTTTTATTCCACTTACTGGAAATTTACCAAAATGGAAAAAAAATTAAGTTGAATTTTTATATGCACTCGTTTACGATAAATAAAATGTTCGTATGCGAGAGACATTTAACTTCGAGGAATAATTCATTTGTGAGTGCGAAAACGAACTTTTCGACTCAAGAGTTGAAAAGATCCAAAATTAAAAACAGATACCAACGATTTTAACATATTCATCTGTTATGAAGTCAACGCTTGCATTTTAAGATTGATTGTTAAGATTCCACTTATTTATTGTTTTTTTTTCTTTTTTTTTTATTTCAAATCACCAAAAATTTAACTTGAAATCACCATAATTAATATTATGGCAATGTTCGCAAAATCTTAACTTTATTGTTTTCGTCGTTGTTTCATTAAAATATTCAAATTTATTTGTGTCTTTGACTTACTTTTGTCATTATTTCACATTTAAGCGGATTTTGAAGAATGCCCACTGCTTGCAGCTTCCAGATGAATTCGGCAAGAAAATCACGTTCCAACATTATAGCATCTCTTTTCGCACATAAATACTTATTTTATCAAATAACAAGAAAATAAGCTTTATGGCTTAAGAAAAGAAAATAACAACAAAATCACAAAATTAAAGCAACAAATAAATTGTTTGTTTTTGTTTAAATGCGCGCTTTATCCCAGGCACTTTGTTTACGTTAATTTATGAAAAATGACGCCAGCAAAGCGGGAAAGCGCGAGCTAGCTGACAGGCATGCAGGCAGGCAGAGGTTGGCAGGCGCCCCAGCAAAGCACACATAAAATCCAAATTAATTGCGCACCAAATCGTTTTAGCTCTATCGGCGTCTGGCTGCCGAAATCTTAATGTTTACAATAGAACACAACACAGCACAAAAAGGGGGTCAGTCAACAATAGACAATATTTTTTTCAAAAAATTTAAAAAATTTTGGCACAATTTGCAAATAAATTTTTCCAAAGTATGCTCAAGAGTTTTCACAAAATCGCTTTGCTGTTTACAAAGGACTGTAATGAATGAATGAACAGACCTTGCGATTTGTTGATTTTTAAACACTTTAACACAAGATTTTGTTTAACACTTATTAGTATTTGATCAGTTTTAATTCTTATCTTTTTAATATTTCTTTCATAGAGATCTTTAAATTAACGTTATTTGCCCCCGTTGAAAAAAAAAATAAAAACTCTTTGTTGCTTTTGAAGTGCTTCTTCGGCGCTATTGTAACGTCTTCACGCACGTCTAGTTTCGTTATAAAATAGTTAAGATTTGAAAACTCAGCTAAACGTCGTTGAGTCTGAGTTAAAAATCGATAACTTCTACTTAGGAAAAGAATTTAAAGATAATACAATGCAAACTATTGTTTATTAACTCAACACATGTGCTTGCATATAACTCTGTCCATGATAGTATGTGTGTTTGAGTTTGTATTTGTGTGTGGGTATTCTTAGTCAACATATGTTAAAATAGTTTTTGAGGTGAATCGTTTAAAGTGCCTTCAAATTCTTCTACTGCCTCTGCATTAGATTCTTCATCGTCTTCTTTTTCAATGTCATTCAATAATGAAACTCATTCATTCATAAACATTTTTGAGCGATGTCTTGTGTGAAAACAAACCGACAAACGTCGCATAAGCTACATATGGAGTCTTTTGGAGTAAATAGTTTACGAGTTATATTTCAATTGTTTGATGATGATTGAAGTGATGTCTGAAGAATTTGATTTACTTAAATTCTTCAAAAAAGGCAACATAATTGGTGCTTAGTTCTTATAGAGGTATTATATAAATTGCTATACAATTTGGATAAGAAATGTTATTAGTTTTTTTTTTAATTATATAATTAATTTTGAAGAAATCAGTCTTAATTTGTATTGTTTTCAATTGAAATACAAAGCATTCATTGATAGATTAAAGAGTGTTCCAAAAAAACATTTTAAAACACGCGCCATTTTCTCGTTGACAAACATGGATTACTTAATCTTTAACAGCTGTCCTTTTGAATCATGATGACTAAATTATGGAGAACAACACACACAATGAAAGTATGTGAACATTGCGAGAAATTTTGAAAATTTTGAGTAGAAAAACTAGATAATCACATTCGTCGTTGAGGGTCCCCAGTGAACCAAAACTACCGTTTTCGAATTCGTTTATGAAACTTTTCTTGTAGAAACGTTCATTTTCGGCACTCATAAATGAACTCCTTTTGTATTATTCATAGGACTAAAATGCCTCTCAAAAATGAACCTTATTTTGCTCGGAAATGAGTTAAAAAATAACCATAAATTGTACTTTTTAGTTCGGAAATTAGTTAAAGAATTAACCATAGAACAGTTATTTTTCGGCTTTCGGAAATAAACTTTTTTTGTATCAATCGCCGGAGTGAATTGCCGGTATTTATATTGGAATATAAATATATAAATTGTATCAAGGTTAACATTTTAATTAACTATTTTTAAAATATCAACAAAGGTTCAAATTCTTTTTTAACTCATTTAAGGATAAATAAAATTATATTTATGATACATTTCTGAACTCATTTATGAACAATAAATGGTTCGTTTATGAGAAAATGCTTCTACTGCTATGATAAAAACCCATTATTTTTTAAACTCATTTAATAATGCAAAAAAAAACATTTATGTTTCGTTTCTGAGCTCATTTATGAACAAAAATGGTTCATTTACGTGGAATTTTTACCTACTAAAATGATAAAAAATTATTCTTTTTCGTCTCAAAATAAGTTTTTTTTTAATTTCGCAAAAGAAGTACAGTTTTTATCTATGGGAAAGGTTTTCACGAATTTAATCTTCTGTAGTTAAGCACAAGCAACACATAGGCTTTGACGTGATAGCATATCTTTGTCCTTGTCCTTATTCTTGTACATTTGCTTTCTTTGTTTCTAAACTTATTCTCATCCTTTTTCTCATTTTTATGTTTGTCCTAATAATTGTCCTACTTCTTCTCCAAACTCTTAATTTAATACAGACCAAAATTCCTGGTCTTATTGTTGTTCGAGCTAATCCCTTTCCTAAGCCTTTTTCCATATTTTTTCTGCAATATTTGTCCCAAATGTTGTCCCAAATCTTTTGTCTGTTCCTTGTCACATTTGTTGCCCTTATTCTTTTCCCAATTTTATCCTAAATATTGTTTTAAGTGTATCTACATTTTTGTCCTGATCTTTATCTCAATCATTGTCGTAGTTCTTTTCCCAGTTCTTGTCTACATTCTTGTCCTAATCCTTGTCCAATTCCATGCTCTAGTCTTTGTCTAAATCTTTGTACTACTTCTTATCTTATTTCTGGTGCTTATCTTTATCTATATCCCTAACCTCATCCGTTTTTAATTCGTTTTTTTTAATTCTTGCCGTAATCCTTATCCGAATCCTTGTCCTGATATATGTATGTTCCTATTTAAATTTTATTTTTATTTTTTTTTTAATTTTTTTTTATTTTTTTTTTTTTATTTATTTTTTTATTTATTTTAATTTCTATTTTTTTTTTTTTGTTTTAGCTTTTGCGTTGTGTGCATTAGGGTTACTTAAAGAAGTTCCTTGAGAGGCCTCATGACGCCATTTTTATTATTTTTTATTTTTTTTTTTTTTTTTGCTTTTGCTATTGCATTTGGTGCATTTAGGTTACTAAAAGAAGTTCCTTGAGAGACCTCATGACGTTATTTTTTTATTTTTTTTTTTTTACTTTGCTATTGCGTTTGGTGCATTTAGTTTACTTAAATACGTTCCTTGAGACGCCTCATGACGCCATTTTTTTATTTTTTAGTTTTATTTTTTATTTTTTTTATAATTTTTTTTTTATTTTTTTTTTATTTTTTGTTTTTATTTTTTATTTTTATCAGGTTTTCATATCATGAAAACCTCAGCTGTACTTTCAATCCATAACATTAAGAGTAGCGCCAATAGTCACAGAGTTATAATTCCATGTAACGTTTTTTCATATTTGTTGCATTTTCAGTGCATTAAGCATTATTGCCACAGTGGGGTTATGGAACCCAAAATTTTTTTGTTATTTTCTTTATGAAGTCGACGAACCTATCTTTGAAACGCAAACTATTGACCGTCACGAAAGCAAGTATTTACTTCATGCAATAATATTTCATTTCTGTAACATAGGCTGCTACCTCCGAGAATTGTGGAGGTCATCATTTATATACTTTTTTTTTTTTTGTGGTAAAAGCTTTAATTTCTATTTTAAAATATTTACTGTTGCGCATATAATGACTGAGTAATCATTCCGTGCAACGCCGTTGCACGATTTCGACATTTTCCATTTTGGAGCGACTCTCTCCGCGAACGTAAGACGTTATAAATTTTTGTTTATTTTTGTTGTGAGAGCTAAGGACCAGCCTTTGCTGGCGTATAATAATTTTTAACGTAGAATGTATACTCAGCGAGTTATGATTTCATGTAACAAATATGCAGTTTCGTTGCTTGAACAGCTAACTCCGTGTCCCGAACACGTCATTAATATACATATTTTTTTAATTTTTCTCATGAGGTCAAAGCACTAATCTTGACTGTCGCAACTTTCACGACTTTTTTTCTAGTACATATAATCAGCGAGTAACAATTTCATGCAACGCTAATGCATTGAAGAAAAATGCTATTTTTAAAATTTTTTTTTTTAAACCTGCGCGGTAAAACGTAACATTGTCACGTCAAAATCTAAAGCTGCCCGAAGCGACCACTTACTATCTGCACTGCCAATGTTTCAAATCAAGTTTATGAGGTTTTTGATTCAAGCCATCACCTCTGATGGCGATGGAATTTAAGATTTCATTGGAAATCAAATCGACAACGTTGAGGAATTATCTAATTCAGGAAGTATTACAAATTGTATGCAGTAGAAAAGGAAACTAAAATTATTTAAAAATTATTTGGAATGCCATTTGGAGTTAAGATACCATTTCGGGCTCAATATATCGTTGTTTCAGTAGTAAATTAGAAGAAAGTTACATATAAATATTTAAAAAACCTTAGAGCTGATTAAAATTTGCCAGGAATAACTCATTTGGCTCGTGAATTTTCGGATAGATTCGACTTATCTCTGCCAAGTGCATACAGAAAGAACTATTGCAAGAGTCACTATGTTGAGTACGAGTCTAAGTGCTTATGTCAAAAAATGGTCGAATGAGCGAAAATAGAAGCAATCTGCTAAGGTTTTTTTAACTAATGTGTTTCTAAATTTCTAGTCTAAAAAGCTTTCCTGTACTTTTTTTTATTTTTCTGTATCTCTGAGACATTTGCTTTGTTACTCTTTTGCTCTTAACAGTTTCTACCTCTTTTGCTCTTAACAGTTTCTACCATGTAAAATTCAAAAAGTACAGACCTGATGATGATTTCTATTAAGAATGACTTCTATTAAAAAATCAAAATGTCAGGCATTTTTTGCAACTCTGTACAGTATAAATTTAACAGTTTATAGACATGACCAGAATAAGGTCATTCCTGAAGAATCCATTTTATTAACATGATATTTTCAGAGTAGAAAATAACACTGTGTGTAATTTTTTAAGTCATGGCAAAATAACCATATACGGACACCACTACGTGATAAAAGACTAAAAAAAAAGACCAGTGTCTCCCAATTTTTCCCAAAGTCATGCACTTTTTTGTTTATGGGCCGCCAAAGATTTGGGGCCTCGGTATCATTTTCGCAAAAAAGTGATCATTTTCTCGGGCTCATATCTTGCAAACCGTTCAGAATTTCGATTTACTCTCTGAGGCAAAGCTGTAGCTCTTGTCATAAAGAACAAAACTTGCGAACATATAAAATCAAAAAACTTCACCTTCCAGATCAAAATCGCAAAAAACTTAAAAAAATTCGATTTTTTTTTACCTTTTTTCCCGTGTTCAGGTCCATAGGTAGCAAACCGTTCAAAATTCAAGGAAACAATCAACTACAAAAATTTCATATATAACAATATAAACTTCCTAGAGATGATTCTTAACACTGTTTAGGTAGCGCTTAGGTAGCCGCAAAAGTGAAAAAAGTGACGCGGTAAAAGTTATATAAAGTGCTACAACATAATTCGTACACAACAGTGGCAACTGACAGTTTCAGTATGCAGTGTGAAAAAATTTATTTGTTTTGCTACGTTTGCGGTCATCAAACCAGAAAAAAAACATCTACAAGATTTCAGAAGGAAAAGAATCTTTTAAAGAAAAGAACCTAAACAGTGTTAAGAATCATCTCTAGGAAGTTTATATGTTCCTGAAATTTGTTTATTGAGATCTTAGGTAAATTTTTGTAGTTGATTGTTTCCTTGAATTTTGAACGGTTTGCTACCTATGGACCTGAACACGGGAAAAAAAGTAAAAAAAAAATCGAATTTATTTAAGTTTTTTGCGATTTTGATCTGGAAGGTGAAGTTTTTTTGATTTTATATGTTCGCAATTTTTGTTCTTTATGACAAGAGCTACAACTTTGCCTCAGAGAGTAAATCGAAATTCTGAACGGTTTGCAAGACATGAGCCCGAGAAAATTATCACTTTTTTGCGAAAATGATACCGAGGCCCCAAATCTTTGGCGGCCCATAAACAAAAAAGTGCATGACTTTGGGAAAAATTGGGAGACACGGGTCTTTTTTTTTAGTCTTTTATCACGTAGTGGTGTCCGTATATGGTTATTTTTTTTCGTGTTGCACTGTGTAACTCACGAATATTCTTAAGAACTTTATTTAAAATTTTTTTTTTTTGGGCATTAATTTAGTGGTTTTATTCTATTTTAGGCATTGCTTAGTAACTAATGTTAAAATTAAAGCAGGCAAACTGTTAGAATTCAGTCAAAATACTAATTTATTCCAACATAAAAAACTCATACATTTTTCATTTGTGCCCACAATTAGCATATATTACAACATGACATTCATTCAACAAATAAGATAAAAACATACCCAAATAAATACAACAACAATTCTTTCAATAACTTGTCTTATTAGCGTACTGAAAAAAAAAAAACTAGCTACTAACTCACTGTTATTTCACATCGTCGCTAATGTGGGCAACAAATAAAATTATTTGTTAACATTTAAAGTTCGACATAATTTAGCAGCACTTGGCTGCTTAACACAGTTGGCGGCAGAATGGCTGACAAAAACCTACAAAAACATAAACAAGAAAAAAACAACAACAAAAATAGTCAGCTAGTCAAAGAGAGTTGGTTGGCTAGGTAATAAAATAGTTTGCTTGTTGCATACATTGAAATGCAACACTGGCGGATTAGATTGACTTTGCATGGGCAGCCAGTCAGGCAGGCAGGCAACGAGTCTCATTCATAAAAACTGGTTTTGTCCAATTATAGCAGTTTGATTGAAGTGCTATGAAAATATTACGTTATGTTAAATAAATTTTGCAAAAATTCTTTACATAAACACGCATATTTTTAATGAAAAATTTTTTTAATTGAAATATTTGCCAATTTTTCAGTGCACTTGCAATAACAATAAATATTTAACATAAATATTTAAAATAAATAAAGACATATAGTATTGCTGAATTACGAGTTTAGAGAGGAAAGCTTGTTTTTTTTTTGACAGATGTCAAAATAAATATTAATGAAAAAAATGTAAGCTTGCAAAAGAACCATTCAGAAACAAAAAGTAGTATTTTTGTTGTGTTTAACCCGCATCCATCGGAAATTTCTGGAAACGAAAAGTACGTTGTGCATCAATTTGATGCAGATACAAAAAGACAATATTATTCATTGGAATATTTTCAATTTATTAACTATTCTAACGCGGTAAGTATAAGACTATCTCTAACTGTAGAACTGCTCACTTGTTTATTTTGATATTTTAGGAAGGTAGCCAAAATTCTGAATTTAAATATGCATATTTGTTTTTAATATATGAATGTGTTTCAAGAATTTGCATCAATTTGATGCAAACGATGAATGCGGGTTAATGTCATAATCAGATGAACAGTTAGCTCGACTGCCAGACACATATAAAATAGAATAACACACGCATTTAACATTCAGCAGAGGGAGGGAGGGGGGGGGGGGGGTTGCATAAGAAGTGAACAACCTAAAAGTATTATCCTCTTGCTTTTGTTTTATTTTGCGCGTGTAAGACTAATAAAGTTTCTAACAAGAGAGTGTTTCAAATAAAGGTATTTTTTTGTTAATCATATTCTGATATTTATTCATATAGTTAAGCATTTTGTAACTTTTTTGTGTCAAAATAAATATGACTTTTAGGAAGTTCTCTTAGATGAAAAAAAAATTTTTTAGTGTAAATATACGTCTTTATTCGATAACTTATAACAATCAAAGAGACCGGAAATAAGATGGTCGTAAAATATCTCATATAAGCAGTGAATACAACCCTGGGTAACGCAGGATGCATTCTCTTATATATTCGATCAGGGATGACATCTTACAATATTATTTGTGAACTGTCCACACTAGAAAGCTTACAATAGAAATAATTTGAAATGATTCTTATGGAAAATTTGACTTGTTTAGAGTAAAATTTTAAAATTCAAAATATTTTTATTAGAAGAAATTTTCAGCAAAATAAATACAAATTTAATTTTTTTACTATTCGGTATTTTTAAATGATTTTATTCAGTTTAATCAAAAATCGGTCAATTTTAAATTAATCGCTGAATTTTAAATTTAAAATCAAGCAAGAATTTATTTCTCGTTACAAGGCTTAGTTCTTTCTGTGTAAAAATATCATAAATCTAGCTCAAACTTTAACTATACCACTACCATTTTCACTGATACTTTCACTACCACTTCTACTCCAACTCTTAATTAATAACATTAATTCTGCCATTATCACCAATTCCACCACTACCACAGCCTCTATTACCAACTCTAACTCTAACTCTAACTCTAACTCTAGCTCTAACTCTAACTCTAACTCTAACTCTAACTCTAACTCTAACTCTAACTCTAACTCTAACTCTAGCTCTAGCTCTAGCTCTAACTCTAACTCTTACTCTAACTCTAACTCTAACTCTAACTCTAACTCTAACTCTAACTCTAACTCTAACTCTAACTCTAACTCTAACTCTAACTCTAACTCTAACTCTAACTCTAACTCTAACTCTAACTCTAACTCTAACTCTAACTCTTACTCTAACTCTAACTCTAACTTTGACTTGTTCTAAATTTAACTCTTACTCAAAGTTTTAATTTATCTCTCATACAAAGTCTAATTCTAAATCTGACTCTACCTCTAACTCCTACTTCAACTCCAACTCCAACTCCAACTCCAACTCTAAATCTAGCTCCAATTCTAATTCTAACTCTACCACTAACTTTAACTCTTTCTCTAACTGTTTTGTCAGAATCTAAGGGAAGTTGTTCACACGGCAGAATTGGTCTTTCTGTATTCACACCTGCATTTATATCTGTTTTGAAAGAAATGCTTTTTAGAAATTAGCTGCCTTTGTATTCTTTCATTTCAACTATTGTTTTTTTTTTAATTTTTTACGACACTTTTCTTCACTTTATTCAATAGTCTTCGATTGAAGTTTAAACAGTTTTTGAAAAACAAAAATTTAAAAATCACGCAATTGAAAAATAACCACAAACTGAATGAAAAATGGTCCAACTCTAAAAATAAAATTTTAACCAACAAAAACGAAAATAAGCCCAAAAAAAAAATCCAAATCCCCCAAGTTTTTGCTTTTTTCCAAGGAGATTTTCTTTTTACGAAATGAGCAGAATTTTCAGGCCCATTTTCTCCATTTTTTCTTTATTTTTTATGTCACCATTTGAATTCAATGAATCAGCTACAAATTTTTCATATGAAATCACCCTGGTTTTATTTTTATTTTTTTTTTTTGGGATTTGTCTTTGGGAACCATTATATTTCCTAACGCCATTTTTTTTTAAAATTTTCTTTAAATTTGCGGCTTCATTCAATATACTACGTCTAACTCTAATTCTAATTATAATTTTCATTCTAATTCTCATTCTAATTCCAATTCTAATTTTAATTCTAATTCTAATTCTAATTCTAACTCTAACTCTTATTCTAACTCTTACTCTAACTTTAACTCTAACTCTAACTCTAACTCTAACTCTAACTCTAACTCTAACTCTAACTCTAACTCTAACTCTAACTCTAACTCTAACTCTAACTCTAACTCTAACTCTAACTCTAACTCTAACTCTAACTCTAACTCTAACTCTAACTCTAACTCTAACTCTAACTCTAACTCTAACTCTAACTCTAACTCTAACTCTAACTCTAACTCTAACTCTAACTCTAACTCTAACTCTAACTCTAACTCTAACTCTAACTCTAACTCTAACTCTAACTCTAACTCTAACTCTAACTCTAACTCTAACTCTAACTCTAACTCTAACTCTAACTCTAACTCTAACTCTAACTCTAACTCTAACTCTAACTCTAACTCTAACTCTAACTCTAACTCTAACTCTAACTCTAACTCTAACTCTAACTCTAACTCTAACTCTAACTCTAACTCTAACTCTAACTCTAACTCTAACTCTAACTCTAACTCTAACTCTAACTCTAACTCTAACTCTAACTCTAACTCTAACTCTAACTCTAACTCTAACTCTAACTCTAACTCTAACTCTAACTCTAACTCTAACTCTAACTCTAACTCTAACTCTAACTCTAACTCTAAATCTAAATCTTAATCAAACTCTAACTCTTAAGTAAACTTGTTGAGTTGTAAGGATGATGTCATGATCTATAGTAATATTAAAATTGTATAATTTTATCGGCCTTTTCCATAACCGGGAGCTATTTATAGATATGTAAATTGTCCAGTTTTTGTGAAACATCCATCAAATACATATTTTTTCAATTTTATTTTTCTGAATTCAATATGTCAAAAAGGTTTACTACAAAATATAGTGAACATTTTTAATATAAAACGGACTTAGAACAATTAAATAATCTTTTAGTATAAAAAAAAATCTTTTTATCGGAGTTCTCTCCTACATATCCTCTCCTAACATATCCTAGTGCAAGATTGCGTTATATTATCAAGGGACATAGTGAAAGTTGACTTGAGTGTTCCGCTTGATAATGATAAGTTTCAGAATGATAAAGAAAAGAACTAACAGTGTCCTATTAAAAAAGGAAAAACCTCATTTCATCATGTATAAAAAATGTATTTGCACAGCATGGCAATGCAATATGGAACAACCGCTGTTTTTTATGTTTTTAGCTAATAGTTTTTTGTTTCGTTTTTGTATTATTTCGTTTTTGTATAAAAACTTGTCATCTACATTTCTTGCTGCGACTGTATTAGACAGTCTGACGACAATCTTATAAAAAAACAGAACATCTTATAAAAAAACAAGAAGCCAAAAAACTTATGAAGTACCCATATGTTTTAAGCATGTTTAGAAGAAAGACCCTCAACATGTGTTGAGAGACCACATGCGGGCTTATGCAATATTTGAGTGCTTGTGCAAAAAACAAAGGATATCCTTATTGCAAGTGTATGTGTTCTTATGCCCAACACTATGCTGTCTATCGCCATTCTGACATATGCAGTTTTCCCCATACACTTCAAGAATACAACAAGAATTGTTGGGTTTAATGAAGTGCCATTTCTCAAGAAGTTTGAAAAAATATTAGGCAAAGAATTAAGACAGAGATCAAGGATTACGCCGCTGTTTTAGGGTGGTCGCACTTGAAAAAAAAAATATTTTTTTTTTATAATATTAATATCATATTTTTCATTTCTGTTGTATTTCGAATTGAATGTCATAAAAATTAAGTAGATTTATGTTCAAGCTCGGATTTGAACCCTAGTGGCGTACTTTTTGGTAGGTACACGGAGTGAGATCTCATTTTTTAAAGACTCGATAAAATATTTATCGAGTATTTAATATATACTCGAGAGCGATAAAATATTTATTAGGATATGCGTTCGCGAACGTACGTTTTTCTTGTGTACCTTTTTGAATTATACACAAAGGCATGTGAGCTGCCATGATGATTCCATACTCTACCAAAACTATGTGAAAAAAGTGAAGGGGTCAATAGTTAAATAGTTTACTATTTAATATAATATATCCATCAAATAGAGGATATGTTATAGATTCGAAATCGCAGACTTTTATTTGGGAGTCTGTCAGCTACTTATATAAAAATTTGGAAAAGAAGACCAAAAAATCCTTCAGTTACTTAAAAACTATTCCATTTTCTTTAAAATTGCACCAAGAAAACTTTTGGCAAAATACTTATTGACATTCCATAGATTTATATAATCCAGATTCAAAAACCATCATCAAATTCACTCACGATTTGATATATAATAAATTTCGATTCCATCAAGCTTACCTGAAAAAAAAGAGAAAAGTTTTTATTAGTTTTTTGGAAATTATTAATAAAAATAAAAATTTATTAAATTAAATAGGGAATTTATTCGTTTTGCACCACTCAACGTTATCCACTCACTACATCTAATAGACTTGAAGACTCCAACCACTTTCTCAACGAAACCAATGAACGTACATTTCAGTACTTCCACTTACAGTGGGTAATTTCAGCTTAACTTAGGCCCACCTTAATTGAGTACTTTTGCCCACAATTTACTGTCCCCTATCTCAACAGTTTTTATTTCATTTAACTTTACTCCTCCAGTTCGACTTGTCTACCTTTGTTGAACATATTCCCTTGTGTCTATAATTACATTATCTAATGCAAAACTTTTTACCCACACCATCATGTCAACCATTTAACTGTCACTTCTCGGGCTCTAAATTTGCTTATTTAATTATCAGCTTCCACCACTGCTATTGTCAGTGTTACCACCCTGCTAGACAATAACTATACAATCGTATTACACTGTCCACCCACAGAAAGTGCCTTTCATTAACCTTCTGCCCATATTATTTTCAAATTTTGTGGGTTTTTTTCTACTGCTCATGGCGGTTCTTCTACATTACTTTTCTTTTACTGTGCCTTGTACTAAAGATGCCTGGAAATTTCAACAGCTGGATGCGCTGGCTATGTCGTTACTATTTATTTTGCAATTATTTGTGCGGCAGGTATTTCTATTTCTATCTTCAGTTAATTTTTTTTTCGTTTTCTCTCGCTGCATTAACACACCTCAACCAGTATCGTAAACATCTCTCCCACACAAACCATCAAAACGAAAGCAGTTTGCAAATTTCCAAAGAATTCCTTGCCTATTGTATTGTCTTGGGACACTCCCTATGCTCTTCGATTTTATTCATTAATGATTTTCAACAATAAGGCATATAAACTCTCTTTATTGTTGTTGCTGATATTGTCATTGCTGTCACAAAATTACTGAGCATGACTAAAATAGAGCAATAAATTTCTCATAAGGAACTTATTTGCAGGTGGCAGAGATAATAAGACAGGAAACGGAAATTCCGTTAATACCGATAACAATTTTCATTCAAGAATCAATGAGGCATATTTTTGACAAACAGCTGTATAAAATTTTATTATCAACGAGTCATTAGATTTGAGAGAAGATGATAGTTAAAAAATTTTTAAGTTCGAAGGAAAATGACGGAGCATAATTATTTAAGAGAGCTGGACTCAAAATCAGGAATGAGTTACACAAATAATTTCCGTTTTAATTTTGTTAAGACTTTTAAGCGTCCTCGCTTGAAGGCTTAAATTTTAATCGTAGGGTAGAGATTGAATTAATTTCGAGTTTAATTTTAGAGTAAGAGTAAGAGCTAAAAACGAGTGAAAATAAGAGAAAGAATGTCATGTTTAGACAGAAAGTTAAGTTTAAGGTACCAATAAAAAACTGAGTTTAGTCATTTAAGTGTGGCGTCCGTGGCGTAGTTGGTTAAAGTGCGTGGCCGCTATGTCAAAGAACCTGTGGAGACCCAGGTTCGAACCCCAGCAGCGACAGAAAATTATTTGAATTAAAATAATTTTTCTGTACGGCCGCCACCACTCTGCAGACAATGTCAAACCTCAGAGAGTAATCAAAATGCCATGTAAAGCTTCTTGAGGATAAGAACATTCCGTTCATCGCCGTTCGGAGTCGGCGTTAAGCCTGTAGGTCCATTTCTCGGTCAATTGTGTACAAACTTAATAACACGCACAACAAAATTGATCATAAGAAGCTAGGTCAAAGTCCTTTCAAGGGCTGAAATGGCCAGTTATTTATTTTTTTTTTTAGTTATTTAAAGACAAATAAACTCTTGGGCAAATAGTACAAAAATGTTCGATTTAACTCGGATAAATTAAAAATATAAATTATATCTATTCGCCTTTCAATAGCTCAATGTAAAAATGCCAAAAAGTATGCACTAAAGTGTGATATTGAATGAAGTCGAAAATTTAAAAAAATTTTTAAAAAACTGGCGTTAGGAAATATAATGGTTTCCAAAGACAAATCCCAAAAAAAAAAAAAATTAAAAATAAAATCAACTTCCCTTAGATTCTGACAAAACAGTTAAAGAAAGAGTTAAGGTTAGTGTTAGAGTTAGAATAGTTAGAGTTGGAGTAAGAGTTAGAGGTAGAGTCAGATTTAGAATTAGATTTTGTGTGAGAGATAAATTAAAACTTTTAGTAAGAGTAAAATTTAGAACGAGTTAGAGTTAGAGTTATAGTTAGTGTTAGAGTTAGAGTTAGAGTTAGAGATAGAGTTAGAGTTAGAGTTAGAGTTAGAGTTAGAGTTAGAGATAGAGTTAGAGTTAGAGTTAGAGTTAGAGTTAGAGTTAGAGTTAGAGTTAGAGTTAGAGTTAGAGTTAGAGTTAGAGTTAGAGTTAGAGTTAGAGTTAGAGTTAGAGTTAGAGTTAGAGTTAGAGTTAGAGTTAGAGTTAGAGTTAGAGTTAGAGTTAGAGTTAGAGTTAGAGTTAGAGTTAGAGTTAGAGTTAGAGTTAGAGTTAGAGTTAGAGTTAGAGTTAGAGTTAGAGTTAGAGTTAGAGTTAGAGTTAGAGTTAGAGTAAGAGTTAGAGTTAGAGTTAGAGTTAGAGTTAGAGTTAGAGTTAGAGTTAGAGTTAGAGTTAGAGTTAGAGTTAGAGTTAGAGTTAGAGTTAGAGCTAGAGTTTGAGTTTGAGTTTGAGTTTGAGTTAGAGTTAGTGTTGGAGTTAGAGTTAGAGTTTGAGTTTGAGTTTGAGTTTGAGTTGGAATTTGAGTTGAGGGTAAAGGTTGAGGTAGATGTAGAGCTAGATGTAGAGTATTAGGGTTAGAATTAGCGTTAGAGTTGGAGTTAACGTTAGAGTTACTGTTAGAGTTACAGCTAGAGTCAGACTTAGATGTAAAATCAAAGTTAGACCTCGAGTTGGTATATTATTAAAAGACAAGTTGGAGTTATTTCGAATCGGTTTATTTTTGAATATGAAAGTTTAGATTAACTTCGATGAAACCTTAGATTAGCTTCGATTTGATTTAACCTACGAATTATTAGAATTGTTGAGATTATATTGTCAAAAAAGCACAAAAGTGCTTTCAAATTGTCTTGTTTACTTAAAAGTTAATTTTTTTCAAGTTTTTGCAACTAAAGATTTAGTGAAAATTCTCATAAAGGTCTTAACAAAGGTATATCAGCACATCATATGTCTCCAAATTGCTTCAACTATGTCGTTAACACCAAAAACTATGATAAAAGCTGTCAATTAAAGTTGACAGACTGTCTTGAATGACAGTTAAACAACATCTGCAAATATGTTGACCAAAGATAGATAAAAGCACTAAACGAAGACACAATGGATGGCACAATAAACACTGACATTGGCACTAAAAAGAAAAGATGAAGTCAACCAAAATATATAGATATATAAATATAGCATTGAGAAAGAAGATGTTGCGCCAACAACTTTTACTAACCTCAATTGCAATAAATCAACGTTTGACTTTGCAACAAGAAAGAACAAAAAGAACAACAAAAACAGCTACTAAACAACTTGGAGCGATTTTAACAACATGTGTAATGTGCGTGCCGTTAGTAGCGTGTGCAACGTGCCTGCTATAGCTGACTAGAAGATGGAAAGGGGGAATAAACATAAAAGTAGCCAACATCAACATCTTGAAAGGCGTAGAAATCTTCTAGATAATTTATCATATTTTCGCATATGCTTGAAGTAGCAGTTTTATGCTATTCAAGCAAATAGATAACGTTAAATGTTGTTGATTGTTGATTGTTGTTATTGTTTAAGCATCATGCACCACATCATCGATAGCATTAATATTATTATTATAATGATTATGGTTATTATTCCCTTGAGCTATAGGCTATATTTATAGCTCATACTTATGTTTGGCAGACTACTTGTAGCTCCAGCCACTAGACTAGACAGACAGATATCAAAGAACGACACACATTTATCTCGTGTAGTGGACGTTCTACACGATTTTATGGCACTTCAGATTTATTTAAGGAATAAAAAATATGCTGAGATCTAAAGACTGACGACGCTGTTTTATTATAAAAACAGAGTCAAATCAAACAAACATGCAGCGCATTGAACACACCCAACATGGTTGAGTTGTTCTAGTTAGTGTTGCCAATGTTGTTGTAGAAATCAATATCGTAAATCGTAGATATGGCAAAAAATTCACTTTTCGCAAAAAAAAACATGTTATTCCACATTTGACTGAAATGTCAATAAGTGGTGTTGTTTCTTGTTGTTGTTTTTGTTGTTTTCTCCAAATATGGCTTCCTAGCCATGGTGTTGGTATGACTAGTTTTCCATTTCTTTTCTTGGTAAATACTTTGTAGTTTGACTTGTTTTTTGTTTCAAAGGTGTTGTTATGGTTTTGAAACTAGTTTGTTTACGAGTGTTTTTTTTTAAAGCCATGAATTGTTGTTGTTGTTGTTTTCGTTGTAAAACTTCATTCAATAATACTATTTTGCTACAGGTCGGTCTGTTAGTTACACTTGCTGTTAACTTTACATGCATGATTTATGTTTTTGTAAAAACAGACATAATTTAATTATTCCGGGGAAATAAGAAAAACCCGTTAAAAAGTTGATAAGGAAGAAACTGTGCAAATTAATTTTTAATGCGTTTTCATTACTCAATCATGATAAGGTTTAAGATTATGATATATATAGGAGTATGTTTTAAGGAAGTTATTTAAGAAAAAAAAAATCATTTACAGGTTTATTTTGACTTGTAAACGCTCTTCGTTCCTCCACCTGCGAGTAGATTCCAGATCCTTACAAAAACCCACCCCGACGTGTCCACCCCCCTATTGCTTAAAAATTATGGTGTAATTTTTTGTTATTTTTCTTCTTTTATTTTATGAAATTCGAGCTGTAGTTATTTTAAAGCATGTTGCACGACGCACTATGTTGCACAGAGTTCAAGAAACAAATAGTCATGCTTGAATTGAAGATACGACATCTAGTGACTACTTTAGAGGTGGTTCAGTTGTCTTGAAAATAAACAACAACTCACTAAGACGCATAGTTTTGTTTCATCTTAAGCAGAGAAAATCTGGAATGCACAGCAGATGATGGACAACATACGATGAAGGCGTTGCATTTCTCAGGTATCTTGTGGAAGTGTGGGAATATTTGTTGCTCTTAGCAGGTAGGACAATGATGCTTAAGTTGGTGTGAATTTTGCATTAAAGTATCGAACAAGATTTATGAGTATTACTCGAAGTTTTCCTTAAATTGATAATAAAAGTTGTAATTTTTTAATTCAATACAGGTATATACTTGAAATATTTTTAAAAGAACCTAATGTTCTTCTCTCTTTAAAGAGAAAATAATCCAGCAAATTAACATCTTCGAGAAAAGAAGGAAGATTACGAAATATTGAGTCAGAGTTAGAAATAGAGTCAGAGTTAGAGGTAGAGCTACATTTAGAGTTAGAATTAAAGTTACAGTTAGAGTTAGAGTTAGAGTTAGAGTCAGAGTCAGAGTTAGAGTAAGAGTAAGAGTTAGAGTTAGATTTAGATTTAGAGTTAGAGTTAGATTTAGAGTAAGAGTTAGAGTTAGAGTTACAGTTAGAGTTAGAGTCAGAGTTAGAGTTAGAGTTAGAGTTAGAGTTAGAGTAAGAGTTAGAGTTAGAGTTAGAGTTAGAGTTAGAGTTAGAGTTAGAGTTAGAGTTAGAGTAAGAGTTAGAGTTAGAGTTAGAGTTAGAGTTAGAGTTAGAGTTAGAGTTAGAGTTAGAGTTAGAGTTAGAGTTAGAGTTAGAGTTAGAGTTAGAGTTAGAGTTAGAGTTAGAGTTAGAGTTAGAGTTAGAGTTAGAGTTAGAGTTAGAGTTAGAGTTAGAGTTAGAGTTAGAGTTAGAGTTAGAGTTAGAGTTAGAGTTAGAGTTAGAGTAAGAGATAGAGTTAGAGTTAGAGTTAGAGTTAGAGTTAGAGTTAGAGTTAGAGTCAGAGTTAGAGTTAGAGTTAGAGTTAGAGTTAGAGTTAGAGTTAGAGTTAGAGTTAGAGTTAGAGTTAGAGTTAGAGTTAGAGTTAGATAGAGTTAGAGTTAGAGTTAGAGTTAGAGTTAGAGTTAGAGTTAGAGTTAGAGTTAGAGTTAGAGTTAGAGTTAGAGTTAGAGTTAGAGTTAGAGTTAGAGTTAGAGTTAGAGTTAGAGTTAGAGTTAGAGTTAGAGTTAGAGTTAGAGTTAGAGTTAGAGTTAGAGTTAGAGTTAGAGTTAGAGTTAGATTAATAGTTAGAGTTAAAAGTACCCAATGTTATACGAAATGTTATACACAAATGAAAATAATCCAGCAAAATTAACGTCTTCGAGAAAAGTAGGAAGATTACGAAATATTGAAGCTATTAATTTGGGAATAATTAAACTTTTAAACAAAACTCGTTTCTAAAATTCTAGCCTGAATATCTTAAATATCGATTAGCCCTATTCAAAGTATTCAAACTAAGGGTTCAAAAATATTTTTGATAGTAAATTTCGAAAAAAGTTTTATTCTGAAGAATCTTCTGTTATTCATAATTGCTAGAGTGACTTCACTTCTGTATACTCGTAGTGTAGCATTTTTTATTATTAAAGTGAGAGACCAATTTCAATGTCATAAGAGCAAATTGTAAATATATGCTATAGGTTTTCGGTATAGCATTTATGCAAAAGCAGAGCAAATGAAATTGAGTACAATTTGTTGTTATGATTACAAATGTTGCAAATATATTTTACATTGCTGTTGCAAGTCTGTTTGTGCACCGGTTCGTGAACAACCCTATTGTATATATGAAAAAGTTTTGTATAGAAGGCCTGGGCATTTTAGTTCACCACAAAGATCGCTCTTTTTAATTCAATCGTATGTAATGAACTAGTTCGTTCAATTAGTTAGTTTAGTTCGTTCGTTATTTTTGTTCGTTGCTTGTTTTACTTCATTCGTTCTTTTAGTTCAGTGGCAGGGTTCGGACTTGAAAATTAGTAAATCGCAATAAATTAAAGAAAAAAACGCAGTAAAATGAATTTTTTCGCAGTAGTTTTTTTTTTATTTACAACCAGGTATGTAAATTTTATACTAATAAAAAAATACCTAAACACTATATATTTGCATGTTGCAGAAAAATATTTTTTACGGATTCAAAATTAATATGACTATTAATTTAACATTTATGCTGCCATATTTCTAGTTTTTTATGTAATGGTATTAAAGGTTTAGTTATACTTGACGTATTGCAACGTTTCATAAGAAATTGTCTGTGTTGCATGTCGTTTGTAAGGCCGTTGTTATACAGACGCTCACGATCACATCACGGGCACGCATTGTTGTTGTTTCAATGTAAAAGGGAAATTTGAGAGAGTGAGCTAGGAAATTTATTTTGCTCAAACTGGTCACCAAATGATTCCAAAATGAAATGGAATCACGAGATCAAAACAGGGGTTCGCTGTGCAATTATTCACAACATTTGTGTTTTCGCATGAAAATAGTACACTTTTAGTACGAAATGCATGAAAGCAGTAATGAAACCTGCTTAATAGCAACACTTACCATACTCATGCTCGTTTTACTTTTTTGCATAAAGTATTAAAAGTAGCAAGAAGTGTACTAGTGTTCAGGGATCAAATGAGCGTCTGTATAACATACTTTCATCACAGAGCTCATCAAACGAAAAAAGAGCGTAAAAAAGGACGTGATCTTGGATCATATGAGCGTCTGTATAACAGCGGCCTAAGATAAATACAGAAATAACCCTACAAATGTTTGTTGAGAATAAATCGCAGTAGATTTGAAAAAACCGCAGTGACGCAGTAAATATTCAATTTTGCTAAAAAGCGCAGTTGCAATTGCAGTAAAGTCCGAACACTCTTCAGTGGTGCTCACTACATGGTTTCCTATAGCCCGCGGGCATCTTGTGTTGTTGAGCTTTTGCACACGAAGTATTAATCGGCTCGCTGTGTTCGTACACTGCGTTAAAGTTTGTTTTTTCTGCTGTGCTTTAAATTTCAAGTCAGTATGCTTTGAGTTGGTTGCTGTTTTATTTATAAATATACGTAAATATATTGCAATGTCTCAGGAAAAGAATTAATACATTTTTGCTTGTTGTTTTCTATGTAAAAATAGCGAAAAACGAACGCAAAAATAAAAAAAAAATTATTATAAAAATCCAACACTCGACAAGAGTTCTTTGCACCAAATGTTGTTAGAACTTTTAACAACTTTTTGTTTCAGTGTAAAGCAGTGGTGCTCACTACATGGTTTCCCATAGTCCGCGGGCATCGTGTGTTGTTGAGCTTTTGCACACGAAGTAGCAATCGGCTCGTTGTGTTTGTACACTGCGTAAAAGTTTGTTTTTTCTGCTGTGCTTTAAATTTCAAGCCAGTATGCTTTGAGCGTTCATGCGGTGAAGGTGTTGCTCGCTGTTTTATTTATGAATATACGTAAATATATTGCAATAGTTCAGGAAAAGCATTAATACATTTTTGCTTGATGTTTTCTTCTATTAAAATAGCGAAAAACAAACACAAAAATAAAAACGAAATGATTTTATTGAAAATCCAACACTCGACAAGAGTTCCTTGCACTAAATGTTGTGAGAGCTTTAAACAACTTCTTGTTTCAGTGTAAAGCTGTACTCTCGGAAAGATCTCTTTGTTGTTGTTTGAACTGTGCGTTGATCACCACTGGTGTAAAGCTGTGCACTCGGCAAGCTCTCTTTGTTGTTGTTTGAACCGTGCGTTGAGCACCACTGTTTTAGTTCGTTAATTCCTTTAGTTCGTTCGCTCTTTTATTTAGTTAGGTCTTTTAGTTTGTTAGGTCCTTTAGTTCATAACGTTTACTCGTTTACTCGATACTAGGTTCTATTCTAATTTAAATTCAATTTAAATTTTAAATTCAGTTTCTGCTATTTTTAAACCATCTTAAAAAAATAAATATACAGTACATCAAAAAAGCCTCCTATGTAAAGGGGTGTGTCCAAAATTATCAAATAAATATTGCCCGTTTTTCAAAATTCTTTTAAAATTTGTATATTTTTTTTTTATTTTTGACTTTTTTTCCTAAATGTGGTTAATTTCCAAGTAAGAGGTTGTCACCAATAATAATCAATTTGATTTTTTTTTGTTTCAGATTACATTAAGTTGCAGCAGCATAAAAAAATGACTTGTTTTAGTGCTTTATTTTATCGCCCTCTATAGGCTAAAGAAGTGATAAAAAAAAACAATTTTTTTTGTTATCTTAAAACATTTATAAATATGTCACAAAAAGTTTCAAATTGATATTTAATAAATATGATTGAAAAAAAAAATATTAAAAATATCTGTTTTTTTCTACCAAAAGATTGGTACTACTCCCTTAAACCAAGGACTCAAACCACAGCTCGGTAAATTTAGATATTTTTGCTCTCGTTCGTATTGTACCTACTCGCTGCAAAATCAATTGAACTAAAAAAACTTGAAACACTGAACTAGTTCACATCATGGTGTAATTAACAAGGTGATCGTGAATTTTTAGCTTATCTCAAAAAAAATTTACCCACCCTTGTCAAAACAGCTGTTCGTAAATTCCAAGCAAAAGTTGCCTCTTGCCAAGTTGCCAAGCATCTTGTCTTTTTTTTTCTTACTTTCTCAAAATTTTTTGACAACCGGAGGGAAATTAGTAAAGTAAATTAGTGATCGTGAGATCACCTTGTTAATTACACCATGGTTCACATAGTTCATGAGTGGGAATCGTTCAATTGAACTAGTTCGTTCATGAACAGCTATGGGCAACCAGTGATGCCAGAACCTGGGATTTCGCCCATATTTCGGGTTTTTTAAAGCTCTAAAGGGCGCACGGGATTTTGAGCCCAAAAATGGGATTTTCGCTCAAGTCGGGTTTCTTAGCTTTTTTTCTTAATTTCAAAAATTTAGGAGAGAGGCCTTTTACTTTTTACCAACTTTTACTTTTTCTACTTTTTAGAACCATTACTTTTTTCTTTCCCTAATTATCGAGGGAATTTCGTTTCTTTTTTTCTTATATTTTCGTAGATTTCTTATACGAGGCCACAACCGACCTACGGTTGCAAGCGCCAGATAAGTTAGTAAGTAAGTAATTGACATATCGCCAATCTTTCAACTGCTAAATTTGTCTTTTGACATGACGCAATATTTGCAGTTACACCGAATAGTACAGATATATTGCTTGTGCCAGTGGCAGACATCAGGGGTATTCTCTATGCCTAGGATATGCCGTTGCACGGTGCAAGAATAGGAAATGTACAATCCGCCATTGTTGTTTCTCAATTGCAGATATTATACATTTCCTATTCTTGCACCGTGCAACGGCATATCCTAGGCATAGAGAATACCCCTATCGTGTTTGAAACTGTGAAAACTTTTGCGAAAGGCTGCGAGCTTACTGCTCCAGACAAAATTGATGACCTGCAGCAGGAAAAAACAGCAGCAAAGTCAAAATCCCTAGCAAAAGCATCACTGAAGAAGGCACAACCAACACCATCCAAGCGTCCTAAGGTTAAAGAACCACAAAAACCATCTGATGAGGATATTGATTTTTGCACCATTTGTTTGAGGTTTTTGCCTTAAGAACTGACACCCAAAAACTACATCAAATGCAACACATGTGGCCGGCTTATTCACTTGAAGTGTGTCAATATGGGAAAGCGTTCGTATTTCACATGCAAACATTGCGACACCGATTTGGATGAAGATGAAGAAAATTATGATTAAACGCTTCCATTCATTACGATTTTTTAGCCTAATTGGCGTCATTATAACTTGTTTTGCCTCTAACTTATAATATTATTGGTGATTAACTTCGTATGTTCCGACTTTTATTGGTATTTGCCAGATTTTTCACAGCCGGGCCACATTTTTGGAAGAGCAAAAAATCACGTCTTTAGAAAATTGGCAGTAGAGAGTTAAATATTAATCAAAACGCTAATCTGTCTGCATAAAAAAAGTTGCGTTGTATATTCACCTTTCCAACAGTATCTTGGATTATTCGATGTCTTTATTCTGAGGAAAAGTTTGAGCCCAAAAACAAAACCCGGTTCACAACCCAGCCATCTCCCTTACATTAAAAGCAATACTCTTGCTGTTTAAAGCCAGACCCTTGCAAAGCTGTTTAAGAATTGAACTTGAACACAGTGACACTGTGAATATTTTAAAGAGAAAGAAGAAGAATTCAATTTTGGATGGTCGGATTCGTTTTCTTTTTGACTTGACTTTACCAGGTAAAAAAGAGAAACAATCCAAAAAAATTAACGAGTAATTAAACATGAAGCTATGTGCAAGGTTTGTGAACGGGATTTTTTATTTTTAAAACGGGATAAACAGGGCGTTTTAAAAAAGAGAACGGGATATTTGGAGCTCGGCCTCTGGCAACACTGGTAGCAACACAAAACGCAACAACAAATCAAAGTCAAAAGACAAACACAGAAATAACACAGAAGCCTTAAATTTAGTGGTCCCCATACCCTTTCATGAACTGCCCAAGCCTATTATACAGGGTCTTTCAAGAAGAGCATTTTAAATTGCCCACCATTTTTTCAGTTGGCCACATTACAACGTCATTCGACGACGTTTGACAAAGAAAAATTAGAAGAAATTAATATATGGATCGATATACACTCGCACAACGAACTGAAATAGTTAAAATTAATAACAAAAACGATGATAATAGTTTGTATTGTTTTTGGTTATCATCAAGCGCCTTCTCGCCCAACAATAGTGAAATAATCGAAAAATTCGAACGTTTCGGACAAGTTAGTGATGTAAAGACCCCATCTGGTGCTCGTTCGGCTAGGTCAATTGAAAATATCGCAGCTGTAGCTGAGAGTGTGGCTGAAAACACAGGTTTGTCCATTTCGAGACAATCACAGGATTGGTCCTATCCATAGCCACTTTGCACAGTATTTTGCATAAAGAAATTGGCCTACATGCTTATAAGATGCAGTTAACGCAAGAATTGAAGCCTAAAAACCATGGAAAATCCCGTACATTCGCTGATTGGGTGCTGGAAATGTACGAAGTTTTTAATTTTTAGCTTAAATTTTAGTTAACATTTAGGTATAAATTTGGTATCGTTCTACGTTTCATCAACTGCTCATCATCTGCTGCTGGCTTCTTTACTTCCAGTGCTTTTATCTAGAATTCTTGATTACTAAAAACTTTCGCAACTGGGCATAATTTAAAGTTGGTTCAAAAAATATTTCGTTGTTTTTTTTTTTTTAATTTTGGTCTAATGAGTTGTGTGTTTTCTAAGCATTTTATAGAAGCTACTATTGCTGCTACTACAACAGCAACTTAAAGCTAAAACTAAGGAAGCAAAAAAGCTCTCATGGGTGTCATTGTGCTAGTTGATAAAGTTTTGCTGTATAAACTTGAAGAAATGTTGGCTGTTGTTGTTGTTGTTGGTGTTTTGATGTTTGAGTTGTTAGCCATGTTAATCAGAGATTAAAATTTGAAATTTGACCTAATTTTTGGTGAAGACTAAGTGAGCTAGACTTTCACTGGTTGAGATTGAAGAGTAAGTTGGTCTGAGGTAATTTTAAGTTTTTTTTTTGTGTGCTATGTTAACAAAAGCTTGAATGGAATACTTTGGTAATTTTGTTAAAGCTCTTGAGCTTCAATTCTTCAGACATTTTGGTTTCTTAAAACATTTTGATGCATTAGTTTTCAATGCATATTACTTTTTTTACTAGTTCAAGTTATAGTTATAGTTATTCGTTTTTTTATATTTTTTACAAGTATTTTGACGGCTTTAATTGTTATATTTTCATATTTTATTTTATTATTATATTTTTTATGGAAATTTCAAAGCTTTCAATAAGCTTTATTTTCAAATGACCTACCTTAAATACTTTATTGTTTGCTTTGTACTGCTCACAAAAGATGTAAAAAAAACTTATGATTTTCTTGAGCTAAGCTTTTAAAATTGACTGGCTAACAAAGGTTGGCCGTTAATTCTATTATATTTCGCCTTTATAATTAAGGTTATTATGCTTGAGTTACAAGAGATAAATGTAATAAAAAAATATTATTGAATATATAATGAAAACGAATTTCCTACACTGAGAAATCACGGTCAAATATTTGCATAACTCTGAAAATGAATCACCACATAAGTCAATAAATCAGCTGTTAATTTAAAATTTATAGCAAACCAACAAACACTTCCTATAATAAAGTGATATATGTGCTCTTGAAGTTAACATATGAAAAACAACCAACTACTATTTATCACACTCAATTGAAGCACTCTTCAATAGATATAATTTAAATTTTCAATTAATTGTGCACTCATCTGGCCTGCCTTTTGAGTCATTTTTCTTAATTAATGTTGTAAAAGCATAGCTTAGAATAGTTGCTATAATTATTTTATAGCTTCACAGCAAACTTCATGGCTCTATGTTCGGTGTAAGTAAAGCTTTTTGAACAGCTTCTGTGACCAAGTTGACCTTTATAGCGGCTCCCACCATTGTTTATATTTTTTTTTTAATTTTCTGAACTCGTTGTAACGTTCCAATTTTATTCCATAGTTATTCGTATAATTATATGAGATCATTTCACGCCTTTTTTTCACCCCCCTTCACTCATAGCAAATGCAACAACCAACCATTAGTTTGAAGCAATAAATAAAATAAAAATTCAAAAATTAAGTTGTTATTTTGTGTGTTGAATAATTTAAATGGTGCTCATCATCTTGTTGCCTCTTTATAAGGCAGCGTTATTTTGTTATTTTGTTGTTTCTTTTTCCGCCCTCGTTGTTGTTTCATTTGTTTAAATGTGCATACATTAAATAAATGTTAAAATTTGAATTCATTGAGCACATGATTACTCGATTCTGTCAAGTGTGTATGTGTGTGTGTGTTATTTCTGTTTTGTTTTTTTTTTTATTACTTAGCTGTCAGTCTTTCCTTTCAGCTTTTGAGCTCTTCAATTAATTTGCGACTTTTGTGTCGGTTAGTGGCGCGTCATGGTTGCGGTATTTCGCTTGTCACTTTTGTACAAATTTAAAAAAAAAAAAAAAAAAATAAATAAATAAATATTTCCATATGTCATTAACAGCTATAATATTCAAAACGCAGAAGATGATTCATCTTTAAATCTTCAAATCATTTAAGATATACGAGTGACTAAGTCGCCAAAGTGGTGAGTTTTAAGCGCGCTGACAGACAACAAACGTTACGAATAACAGTGTATTTAATTAACTTTCTTTTTTTATGATTCTATGAAATTCAAGTATAATGTACTACTCATAACTTAAAGCTTAGAGCAGAGCAATAAACGAGTTCTCTTTTATTGTTTCATAAGAAGCAAAGTATGCCATTTTCCTCGAATTGACCCTTTTTGGAGCAATAATCGAGGCATATTTTCGACCGATTTATTTACTTAGTACACTAAGGGAAAAAAATATTAAATTTATCCAAAAACTTTTTTAATTTATCCAAAAAGCGAGTAATTTTTGCACCAATAACGCATTTGAATAAATCGACTACGTAAATATTTAAAATTTATTTGAATACTTTTTTAATTAAATTAAATATTTAAATATTTAAACAGAATTAATAAAACATATATTAAAATTATGCACGAATTTTTTTAAAATATTTTTCAAATATTTACTATTTGAAAATAAACTATCGCATTTAAAGAAAATTTGAATAAAAATATTGAAATTAAAAAAAAAACATATTTAAATTGAATATGTTATTAATGGTTTTATGGTATTATTTTCTTCATATTGCGTTCATCAAATGCCATTGCCTGTATAATTTATTATCGCTTCACTTTTTTCGTTCTGTAATTTATACTATGTTTGACAGTTGGTGCAATATAAGTGTAGTGAAAAAGTAATGTACAAAATTGTTTAGGCAGAAGCAAATTATGCAGGTAAATGACAATCGGTCCAAGATATTCCTGAAAATACCGAGTTGTCACTCCACCCTACATAATTTAATTTCTTTGCCAAACATGCATAATATATTACTCCTGAAACAATAACTAAATGAGAACTATGAGAACTATAAGAACTGCAAATGCAAAAAATAAACTGCAGAAACAGAGTGCGGTGCTGTTGCTGCTTGTCGGAGTATGTGTGTACGTGTGCGATGCTGTTGCTGCTTGCTTGTATGGAATATGTGTGTACGTTTGTGGTATAAATAAAATTCAAATACGGGAAAAAAACGAGTTGTAGGGAAAATATTTGATTTATCCACGTAAATATTTAAATAAAATTGATACTCAGGCGTGGATAATGTTAATATGCATTATTTCCCTTAGTGTACTCTCATATATTTTGTTACATGGTTTTTTGCTCATGAAATGAAAATAACAAAAGATTTTTTCATAACTATTTTTGTTTTTTATTGAGTCATTCAATAGCTACAAATTGTAGAACAACTTATTCGAAATAGCCACCATTTGCTTTCCAGCACGAACGAAATCGATCCGGCCAGTCGGCGATCGCAACACGCACTACATGCATAGGAAATTTCTCCACTTCTCCGACAAGAGCGCCCTATAGAGACTGGATATTTGGGTGGCGAGTAGAGCGATTTGCTTTCCAGTGAGAGCAAATTCGATCCGGCCAGTCATCGATACACTTTCACCGAAGTTTTGACTCCTTTTTCACAAAAAACCCCATTATGGGCGATCAAACCATCACAGAAGCTGTGTGGTGACCTCTCTGAAACTTCGGAACGAGTTCTGCCGCTATAATTCTATTTTGATTGAACGATTCATCTACGGTGTAAAAGCTTTCGTCAGTAAACAGAACTCGTCTGTGAGCATTATCCGCGTGCTTGAGAAGCAACGCTTTCGATTTTCTCTTACTTTGTTCCTTTAACGCTACTTTGAGAAGCTGTTCGGTGTGTCTTTTGTATACTCTGATCCCCAAGTCATATTTAAGAATGCGATCGATTGCGCCGAGATATTGATCTTCAGCGACATAATTTTCTGCTATCGCAGCGGTTTTCGCTTGATGCGAGACTTCACCGTCTTGATGGCTCGTGATATTCCTACAGCACGCGGACGGCCGGATTTTGGACAGTCGATTATTTCATCAGTATCTTTAAATACTTTCACATTTTTTTAGACCAACTATAACACCACGTTTTTCGAGCGAGCCCCATTCCATAATTATAACCATGGTTGAATGAATAAGGTTGTCTCGGAGCTGATCGTACTCTCTTCTTAGTACCCACAATTGTCACAATCAATGAAAAGATACAACAACAACTTCATCGGCTTTACATGTTATCAATTTCGCTTTCAGACTTTGTATGAGCTGTCAACTTCGATTTGACATTTATGGGAACTCGCTCTCACCCATGCGATAACCTTATTTATTCAACTATAATTACAAGCAACTGCCACCGAAAACTTTTTCGCCAAATGTCAAATGTCAAATAGGCGTCAAAACGAAGCGAGTGCGTTCTGTAGTTTACTCACAGTGAGCACGAGACTTTACCGCAGGTTCAAAATTAAAAAAAAAAGACAACTAATAAGGAACGTATTATTTTCGGCTGGCAGAAGTTAAAATACCCCTACACTCTCGTGTTTAATTTATAATATCCGATGTTATAAAGGTTTAGTTATTTTTTGGTAAAACTGATTTTCATTCAATTTATCCAAATGTCAACCTCAGATAACGTTTCAAATAGCAAAGATTGTGTATAAAATACGAGAGCAGTCCTAGAAGTACCAGACTTGATGTAAATATGGCGTATGTTCTTTTAAAAGTATGATTGTACTTGAAGTTCGACGACGCTATGTTGTTCAACATTTGTTTGGCAACCATCACTAGTGAACACTCTCAGTGAATTTGTAAAAATTATACATATTGGAAAAATTGTTCATCGCTATGTGATACAATACTTTCATTTAAAAGGCATGAGTCTAATCGATGCAAGCACTGCCTTTTAATTCTTATGCCTCGGCAACACTAAGCATTGCCAGATGCATTTTGGCAGTTCCAATGGAAAATTTAACATTTTTTAGCACAAACGTACTCCCAACGTTTTGGTGTATGTGCGCTTAATTGTGTTGTTTACAGCGGTTTGCAAATTGTATTTCAACAAAAAAACTGGAATTAACACGTGAACATTTTTGGGTGATTTAACATTTTTACGATTTTCAACATGGGTTGACAAGAAGAGAATGCATCGATCAACTCAATTCGACTTTTGGTGATGAACCCGCCGACTGTAAAATACTGGTTCAATGAAGATCGTCCAAGAACGCCTGTTGTGGCAGAAAACAATAATGCTGTGCGCGAACTGTTGGCAGCAGACCGGCATGTGATATACCATAAGATGGAGTCATCCTTCTTGTCAAACATTCCCAAAAAATGTGTCCAAAAATTTACCGGAAGTTTACCGTTTATAAGCAATTTGGTCACAAAGTGGCAAATGGTAACAATTACGTCACAAATGGGGTAAATGTGAGTCCAATGCCCAGTAACATGAGTCTCTGGTCACATACTTTTGAGATGATGCGCTCAAGTGGCATTGTTACAATTTTGTGATGGATTATGGTTACAATTTTATGATGGTAACAAAATGTTTGATGAGCTTGGGCATTAGTGGGACTATCCTACATTTGATTTTGCATGAGTTACTGTTGGATACTTCAAAATTTGACGATTGATCATAAAAAGACATTTGTGGATTAATACGAGGAAATGCTGAAAAAAATCAGAGGAGTTGGTTCGAAACTCGTCTAATACATCACCACAGATGACGAATTATTGATTACACTAATGAGCTCGAAACATAAATCAAATAAACCCAATCCACCGTTTGGGTCTATCGAAGTGAGCAAAAATCCACTTTTTTCTATTTGTGTCGAATTTCACAGTTGTCTGTTTTCAATGGATGGATGTCAAAGACGAACTAAATGACGCAGCTTGCTCAAAATTTGACAATAGTTTATTAACAGATGGGTGTTGGCAGGACCAGTGATGCATTTTAAGTTACTAAGCGGGAAGTTCAAAAAGTCACTGACTTCTAAAATTGCCCTAGTGATAGGCACATTTAGTTAAATATTTTCTAGTTTTTGTTTCAAAAAATAAAACATTACTGAAGGAATTATAGGTGAAATATATAAATGTGGTTGTGACAAAAGAAATTCTCAGCAGTATTTACTTAGTCAGGCATGGTCTTAACCCAAGTATTAAAAAACGTTAAGCTTATTAAATAAAATAGAGATTTTGTTGGCGTTTGGATCATCAACAACGATAGGTAAGAAAATGAAAAATAAATAAGCTTGAAGTGATATTTATTTTAAAAACAACTTGCAGTGAATTACCGCAATTTTTTACGCTGTAAAAGATTTCAATTTTTACTGCAGCTTATTCAATTCGCCAACCAACCGACCAATTGGCATATTTATAGACCGACCGATCTCAGTACATCTCTGATTAAAGCAGACAAGCAACAGTTGTTAATTGGAAATTGCATTTAAACGGCGATTTGGCGTTTTTTCATCATCATCATCTTTTCACCACGCTGCACATCATTAAGACGATGAGTTGAGTTTAGCAGCATTGAGCATTTTGTGGTTGCCATATTGTAACGGTTATTTATAACTGTTGGCAACACTTTCACAATTTTGCAAATCTTATAATATTAAAATACAAATTACATGAATGTTGCTTAATTTCTTTAAAATTATTTTAATGCATGATGCAAATTAAAAAAAAAAAAATGTATGACATTCATGCTCATCTGTCATAATGCCAAAACATCTTACATTGAAATTGCAAATTTTATTGTCATTTCAGACTATTTTGGTGTGTAGCAAAATATTTAAAAATCGCAAAAAAAGCGATCAAAGTGCAAGCGATGTCAAACAAATTTCAACTCAGTCATTTAATAAACATTACAGTTCAATGTACAGTTAATAAAAAAACAAAAAAAAAAAATAATAACAAATGAATTAACGTCCATGAAAAAAGCTGAAATTGTATTGCATTAAATGTTGCTACATAAATTTCTACAACTATGTAATTATTTAAAACAAAAATAACAAAAAAAAAACCGCAAAAATGGAAAAAATGGCGCACGCATGAACTGTCATTTATAAATCATTGTAAAATTGTGGCGTGTTGCTACTGATGCTGCACTATTTGAAGCGCGTTTTTTAAATTGGTTAAATTAACGCAAAAACATGAATAATTGCGTGCTCGTGTTTGCCATAATTATAGCATATAGCATATTTTTATAGTGCGTTGACATTTGCAGCTTCAACTTAAGGCGTTATATTAATTTCAGCGGCAAAAAAACAAAAACAGCAAATAGTTAAGTGTAAAAATTCACTCTCATTAATTAACTGTCTGGAAATAACATAGCAAACATGAAATGACAACAAAACAAAAATACAACAACAACAAACAACTTTCTGCAAATTATAGTCAGACAAGTGAAATTTGTCTGATCTTGTGACAAATGTGTGACAAACAGACTTGACTTCACTTGACTGCTTTTGACAGTTACAGCTGTAGCTGGCAGAAACTACCTTCCACACAAACTAGTTCAATTTTCGCATCAACTTTGTTTTTTTTTTTCTCTTTTTTCTTTGCGGCACTTTTTTTTATATATACGAGTATCATATTATTTTTATGATATACTTTTATGTCAACTTTTGTATCATGGGTAGCTTACTTTTGTTATGACTGCGTTTAAATTCCCATGATTAAAAACTGTTTCCGGAATGATTACGTATTATTTCCTGATAAGCTCCGTATTATTTCATTGTGAGAAAAGGCGAGATATTTTCAATATATTCGGATAAGTAATTAAAAAATTTTTTGTAAAACCGTCGTTAAAATTAATACCGTAATAACAATAAAACACCAAGAAATTGTAAAGCAAGAGATGAAAATCATACAACACAAAAGATCAAAACAATTAATTAATTAATAACCAAAAATGCTGAGGTATATCTTTTTTTACGCGAAAACTTTGTCTTACCTCACAGGTTTCAAAAAAGTTGAAAAAGGCATTTGTCCGAAATGCATCAACGTTGCATGGAATTTTAACTAGCTGAGTACAGTGCCAATATAAAATTTAGGTTACAATTAGTAGAGGTTGATTCCTGGACCTTACGACAAAAATAAAAATTAAAAAAAACATTAATGAGGAGGCAACAGCTCAATGCCAATGAGAATACAACAAACAGAAAAAAATATCGTTACATGGCATTATAACTTGTTGACATTATTACGAAAAAAAATTTGGTGCAAAGACACAACTGAGTCAACAAAACAATGCGGTTAAAATGCAACAAAAAGGAAAAAATCGTTGCATGGAGTTATAACTCGCTGACTATTGGCGCTACAGTAAATTTTATGAAACGACAGTAAAGGCGAGTTATTCGACATGAAAATTATTGGCGTCATTAGGACCCTCCCGGAACTGTTTATTGTGTTGCATCGTTTTATGGATTTAATTCATCAAAATCATAATCAAAATCACAATTAAATCAAAATCAAAATCAAAATGAAAATAAAATTAAAATCAAAATAAAATTAAAATAAAATCAAGTTCAAATTCAAATTCAAAATCAAAATCTAAGTAAAAATAAAATCAAAATCAAAATTCAAGTCAAAATAAAATCAAAATAAAAATTCAAATCAAACTCAAACTCAAAACCAAAATCAAACTAATATCAAAATCAATATCAAAATCAAACTCAAACTCAAACTGAAAATCAAAATCAAACTCGAAATCAAAATCAAAATTAAAATCAAAATCAAAATCAAAATCAAAATCACAATCAAAATCAAAATCAAAATCAAAATCAAAATCAAAATCAAAATCAAAATCAAAATCAAAATCAAAACAAAAGCAAATAAAAATCAAAATACAAATCGAAATCAAAGTCAAATCCGAAATCGAGATCAAAACCACTCAAAATCAAAATCGCACTCAAAATCAAAAGCAAAATCAAAATCATAATCATAATCAAAATCAAAATCAAAATCAAAATCAAAATCAAAATCAAAATCAAAATCAAAATCAAAATGAAAATCAAAATCAAAATCAAAATCAAAATCAAAATCAAAATCAAAATCAAAATCAAAATCAAAATTAAAATTAAAATCAAAATCAAAATCAAAATCAAAATGCAAATAAAAATCAAATTCTAAACACTTAAAATCAATATTAAAATCAAACTCAAAATCAAAGCTTTATTAAAAATTTTCTTTCAATTTATGAGCAATGTCTTGTGAGTTTGGTAGAAGTGGTGAGTTTCTTTGCTTAGATTTATGGTGTACTTAATAGCCTGGCCACATTAGAAGCGGCAACAACATTACGACGTGTCATATAGAGAAATGTAGTCATGTCATCGTCGAATTCATAATTTTCATTTCAATGAGTTCATTTCCAGTTTGTCGCTCTTCAAATTAGAAAATGATCCATACAGCAACATTGTTGCAATGTCGTTACGTCGTTGTGGCATAACCATATTATTCTTCTCCATAAGAAATGCGTGTGAAAAAATTTTACAAATGTCCTTATGTAGATGTCGTGACCAATGTGCTCAGGTTATGAGTCATGTGTCATGTTTGTTGCCCTTTAAGTTAGAAATTGATTTATACCGACGCCAGCAAAATTGTTGCATTAATGCTCTGTTGTTGCTGCATTAAAAAAGATTAATCGCATGCTGCATTAAAAAAATGCATGCAAAATATATTTGACGGATGTCGTTGTGTTGCTGTCGTCGCCAATGTGTTTAGGCTATGAGTCAATTTAATGTTTGTTGCCCTTCAAATGAGAAATTAATTTATATCGACTTTAGCAACATTGTTGCATTAACATAGAATTCTTCTCAATAAGAAATGTTTTGCTGCTGTCGTCGCCAATGTGTTCAGACCTTTGATGTACATACAAAAGAACAATAGAATTTTATGGTGAATAAAATATCACATTTTCTTTTAATTGATCATAACGTAAGGAACCTAACATAATTTTTAATATACTTATGCATGGAAAATTAAGAGTTCTCATAAGGCGCAATGATGGATAGCTCAATTTTTTCATTAAATATATCTTCTCTTGTGTCTTAATTGGTCAACTGATAGACAAGTTATATTAAAACCGCAAAAACCTTGCGTCATGGAATAGCTGGCACACACATGCTTACATACAATCAATGCCAAAGCCGTCACCCATGATATGTCACCCACCCTAGCACATTGTCATCCGACACTTCAATTCAATGCAGCATAATTTAAGCAGCCAGGCAGCCACACTCAGCTGTGCTCAACCAACTAAAACGCACTGCAAAACATTTGAGCCGACTTACAAGGTGGTGAATTTGTGGTCACATGTCAAATTGACAAGCTGTGGTTTTAACTATAGGGTGATGCCTATGCAGCTAACGAAGGCCATATTGATTGAGAGTTGATTAAAGCTTGATAAGCTAAATTGACAAAATTAAGCAAAAGTAGGGGGATGTTGTAATATTTTTAACCATTCTATTTTTTTTTTAATTTTTTAATCAAATGCATATACTACACACACACACGGGGATCAACTGACAAATGTCAATATCAAAACAGCCGCACACAATGAAGAAAATGGTGCCGTTCATATTCTATGCAGTGCCAACACCAATTAGCCGTAATCCATCATATTTTGTCTTGTCTTGTTGACAGTTAGTTATCCAAGCAGACGAGGCGCAAGCATTGACATGAGTCAACTCACCACACATGCACACACTAACCCACAATGTCGTTGCTGTGGTTGTTGTCTTCGTTCAATGACATGATTATGATGGGTTCATATGTGGTGCAGTCAGTGCATGCTTTGCGGTACTCCTCTTGAGTAACCGTAAAATTGACAAAACGTTGTTAACCTCGGCACAGCTGCATTGAGTTCAGAGTTAGTTGGTTTTGAGCATTAATCTGGTCTATTATTCAGCAGCAGCAGCAGCAGCAACGGCAACCCACCCAACAGCACCCACTACAGTGCTGGCAATAATGTTGTGTCAAATTTGTCAAAACTATGAACTCAAGAGATGACCTGTTGTACTCTTGCACTGCGCAGTGTTGCCATATTGTCTGCTTAGTTTAGATGAGCTATTTAAGTTGCACGCTTAGCTAAGCAATGTTGCGCTTGATTTATGCTCGTACTTTTTAGATTGGCAGACATTGTTTGCTTTTGCCTGTCAGTTGTTGGTCGTACGAAGTGTTCAGTCTGATTTTCAATTAATTTGCTTGTCAATCAAGATTGTCACCTGTTTTTTGTATATTGCAATTTACTTTTTCTCTTTACTTTAAGGGTGTGTTAAGATTGGATTTTTTTTCTCTTTGTTTGTTGTCGCTATTGAAAGAGTTTGACATATGGAACTGTCAATATGCAGTCGCACAGAACTGACTGACAGCTTTAAGAAGATATTGCAATTTAGGAGGTTATTAAATTTATTGTACAAGGGGATAGATATTCACCATGAGGTGGAATTTTCTTTTAAATTTGAAATTTGCTCAAAATACTAATGGCCTGAAATGTATGTTTTAGGTCTCTTGCAATCACATTTCATAAAATATAAAAAAAAGAAGTTTTTTACACACCCGTAGCTTTTGACGAATGTGAGTGTCCTTATTCTTGTCCTATCCTTTCCTTTGTTCCCAAACTTTTAATCACCTTTATTCTCATTCAAATATTTTTTCTAATAATTGTCTCACTTTCCAAACTCTAGTCTTAATCCATGTCAATATACCTGACATTATTCTTGTTCGAATCCCTTTTTTCAATCTCTTTTATCCTTGTCCCACTTATTTTTCATATTTCATATTTCATTTATTTCATATCATCAAAGAGAATCTTACAGACTACTTAAGATAAAATATAACTTATTTTGAAACTAATAACAAGAAACAATAAGCTAATGAATATAATTGTTTCAGATTAATAAGAAAGCAAAATAATAAAAAATATATAAAATTTGAACTCATATAATGGAAAAAGAAAAATTAAGAAGATCAAGGCTCACGCGCCATAATGCTTAGTACTAGGTTATTTTTAAAAGTAATTCTAGAAATATCAATAAATAGGTCAGCTACGTTAAGCAATTCATTGGTTTCCCGAATACTGCGTGCCATAGGCATATTGCGTGAATAATTTGAACTATGGAACGACTCACGGAAGTGAAATTAGCTGCGAAGATACCGAAATGGAGTATAGAAGTCAAGCTGAGAAAGCAGTTCAGGCATTGGATGTTGTGATGAATAAGATCCCAAATAAGCATAACAGAGAATATTTTACGACGAACAGAAAGAGGCGTGAGGCAAACTAAGGCACACCGGGTACTATATTGAGGCACAGAGGATAGGTTCCAATTCAATTTATACCACATGAATCTAGTGAAGTTACGTTGAACCGATTCTAATCTATTGGAGTGTAGTTGGTAACAAGGGTTCCAAATCGTTGAGCAATATTCAAGATACGGACGCACTAAAGCAGAATAGAGTGTCTTGAAAGTATAAGGATCAGAGAAATCTGTAGAATTTCTTTTTAAAAAACCAAACATTGAGTTTTCTTTAGCAATAATTAGTTCAATATGACTTCTGAAAGATAGTTTTGGGTCCAATAAAACACCCAAGTAGAATTAATGGAATAGTATTAATGGAATTAATATATAGGGGAGAAAGACCTAGAAAAAAGAGAGACACTGGCATTTTGAAATGTTAAGTGGAAGATTATTCATAAGGCACCAATTAGCAACCGAGTTAAGGTCATGTTTAAAGTCTAAAATCATAGTCAGAATTGATTGACCCAAAAAGTTTCAAGTCATCATCGGCAAAAAGAAGGCATCTTGAGTGCTTAACGACAACAGGTAGGTCATTGATGAAGAGAAGAAATAAAAGTGGGCCAAGATGACTCCCTTGAGGTACACCAGATGTGACCTGAAAGGCGGAAGACAAACATTCATTAATTTTAACGTTTTGCCATCGATTAAGTAGATAAGATTTTAACCGCGAAAAAAGACTTGAATGAAATCCTAGCGCAGAAAGCTTAAGGAAAAGCGTTTCGTGATTGACTTTATCAAACGCCTTAGCGAAGTCAGTGAAGATAACAACAGTCTGTAAACTGTTTGAGAAATAACTAACTATAAAAGAACAAAAAATATTTAAATTTGTGGCTGTTGATCTCCCAGATATAAAGCCATGTTGATTCGTGGAAATAATATTCTTTACGTAAAACGATAATTTATCGTAAACAATTTTTTCAAAAACTTTGGGCACACACAAAATTTAACTTATTGGTCTGTAATTGCAGACATCTTGCTTTGGACCTGATTTGTGGATAGGAACAATGTATGAGACTTTCCATTTGTCCAGAAATGTACCACTAGAAAGCGACTTATTGAATATAATAGTTAGTGGGCAAGAAATTACAGCCGCTCATATTTTTTGTAAAATCGGAGCAATACCATCATGACCAGCGGTAGAAGTTGATTTAATGTTCGATAGTGAACTTACAACCTCAGATTCCATTATGGAGAGGTTTCCTATGTTCAATAAAGAAATAGGATTAGAAATAACAGACGACGTGAAAGGGGTTTGTGCTACCGAGTAAACTGATTTAAAATAATCTCCAAAAAAATTACAAATAGTAAGAGTATCCTCAGAACTGGATCCCTTATAAGACATGGAATTAGGAATACCACATGATTTCCTCTTCATATTAAAGAAGGACCAAAAGAATTTACTATACACTTTAAGTTTATCTTTCATTGATTGATATAGGATTTAAAAAGAAATTTGTTAAGAATTTACAATTTTTTTTTAAAGAGAGTTGCCAATTTTCTCTCGCAGGACGAACTGATGGACCACTATCCCTTCAGGCCAAAAGTCTTTTGAAACAAGTGTGTTAAAGATTATTGCAGGAGTGTAGACCTTAAACGATGAGATTTCCCTCTGAGTATGCGTGTTAAGTTTAATACATTTAATATACGAGGTAGCAAGCTGTATCCTACTCGATATAAATGATAAGACAGCATCTACTGTGGTAGATTCTTCTAGGCGAGATAGAAGAGATAGAACATTTTCGCAATCTTTCTCCCGAATATTGTCCTTAACATGTCCAAATCCTTGTCTAAGCCTAGTTCCATTTCTTGTCCTCCTCATTCTTTCCCAATCTTGTCCTAAATATTGTTTTAGGAGCTTCAAAATTTTTGTCCTATTCCTTGTCCCAATTCTTGTCATAGTCCTTTACACAATTCTTTTCTGAGTTTTTGTTCTTAGCCTTGTCCACAGATTCCATGCTCTAATCATTTTTAAATGTCCAACCTTTGTGCTTATATAATTCCTGGTCCTGATCTGTGTTCAAATATTTGCCCTCAACCTTTTTTCTAATCTTTGCAAATACTTGTCCTCATTTTAATTTTGATTTTATTTTCATTTTTACAGATCAATTCTGTCGCGGTAACATTAATCTTGCTACCGTAGAAATTCACCTTTTAGTAACTTGAACTCTATGTTGGTATTCTGCGACCAAGCGTTACCGGTGAATATTGTTACCATCTCTTTAGGTGGTAACAAGCAAAACAAAAGGCATTTTTTAGCTTGCATTACAAAAAATTGCTAGTATTTTGAGTAATTAATTTAATTTTAAAATCCTTAAATCGAAATCGGAGCAAATTAAAATAAAAAGCGATGTCAAATTCACTGTTGCTGCTTCTTCAGCAGTTTTCAATGATAAACATTTATAGCAATTCACTGTGTAATATTTATTAATTTAAATAAAATTAATATATAAATTAAATATAGATAACACTGCAGCTGCGCCGGCGTAGTGCGTGCATATTTTCTGCCAAGAAAAACAAATATTATATGAAAGGTTAACATAATGCAATTAATTCTATGTATTTACTTCTCACTTTCCATTGTTCATACATATTTCACCACACAAAAGAGCGAGCTTCATTTCAATCAGGTGAGTTTACGACTGTTGACAGCGTTACCGTGCGCACAGAATATCAGAATATCTAAGACCGGTAACGAGTTTCGGTAACAATGTTACTGTTACCGGTAACGCACAGAATCGATCTGTTAGTCACGTATTTGCTTTTCTATTTGGTGCATTTAGGTTGCTTTAAGAGGTTCGCTGAAAGGCCTCATGACGCCATTTGTTTTTTTATTTCTATTATGCGACCGAAGGCTTCACTCTTATTCCAGAAAATATCCCGTAGCGGCAATAGTCACGGAGTTATAGCTCAGAATTATAATTTATTCATTTATTCAATTGTTCATTTATAAATTTATTCATTTGTTCATTTATTCATTTACGGCATGTGTGTATCAGGGTTAAAGCGAGAAATGTGTAAAGCGACAAATGTTTAAATGTGTTTTTCTTTTAACCTCAGCAACATGTTCTGGAACAACTCTGTTTGATTTGTCAACTTTTTTCATTAATGGATTCAAACACATTTTGCAAAAAATGACGTTTGAGTGAAGGTTTTTACTCTTTTTTTATTGTATTGGTTATTTAACCATTTCTGATTATTATTTTATTTATTATTTTAAAAAAAAAAACAAAAATCTAGAAACGAAAAAAACAATTGAGCTGAACGCGATCAAAATATGATTCATTTCGAGCTCAAACAATTTCGTAACCAATTTGTATACATTCTGACAAGTCATTTAGTGTGATCGTGTAGATTGCCTTTCACAGATTATGACATTAAGACATACTGTGCGGGTGTGCCATATTGTGTTTTTTTTTTTTTGTTTTTGCTTGACGTTAAATGTTAAACTCCATGTTTTTTCCCTTTGAAATTTGAAATGTGTGCAAAAATTAAAAGTCAAACACAAAATCTTGATACTGCGGCACACTTTACTTTTTCGGTGAATTTGACTTGTGACATATAAGTGACAGTTAAATGACATAAAGCCATAATTAGTGTCAAAGTAAGCAGCAACATTTAAATTCAATACCGACTAGCGTTCTTTATTTTGCGCTAAATAACGTATAAATGCAAAAAGTTTACTCAGTGATGCTTGTCGGTATTTCCCCAAAGCTTACAATTCTTAGACATGACCTTTTTCTCGCACAACGACTGACATTTGTCTTTGTGGCGGCTGACAGTAAAGTTGACTACATTTTGGTTTTTATCAATTCTTTCCAGGCTTGATTCAATACAATCGAGACTGTTTTGAACTTCGTCTTCAGACAGACAGATAAAAATGGAAATTGCAAAACTTTTTTTTTACACTCAATAGGTTTTTCCTTTTTATTTTTTTTGTTTTCCTTTCATCTGAGACAATTGAAGAGTGGAAAAATGCGTGAAGATTACGTTATGGAAAATAAAATTCGAGTACATAACTTTTACATTAAGCAGCAAATTATATGTGCAAATGTAAATATATATGTATATTGATGGCATGTTATAAATTTTCATAAGATTTTGAATTTATACAAAGTACTTTTATTACATTCGTAACAATGTCTAGAGAAGAAAACTTGCTTTCTTCGCCAATTTAGAGGCATCTAAAATTATGGCGTAATATTTATCCATCGCTTATTATGACGCAAATGTGCTCACTTTTTCTTTGCAATTTCTTTATTATTCAATGTTGCTTTTCTTTTTTGCTCATATTATTGCCACTTGGCACGCCCATAAACAGCCAGAAATTCCCTTTGAGGTATGTCAGCCAGCAGCAAAAAGTGCCTACATACTAAGTTTTTTTTTTGTGCTCATACCATAATTTGACAAGTTTTCTTTTTCAAACTCGTAACATTACGTTTTTTCTTTGCCTGCAAAATTGTACCTGCTGCTGCTGCTTAAGTAATGCCTTCTTATGTAATCGTCCCTTTAATTGCAGAAATGCTGTTAAGGGAACTTTTTTCTTGTATAGTTTACATGTTGCTGCTGCTGTTGTTTTTGTTGAGAAGGTAAGGTTAGCAAATGTCTGTAATTTCTGTGCACTTTTTTGTTTTATATCCATCTGTAGTCTGCCGATATGTACAATAGGTTTGTATGTCCGTCGTCACTGACAACTTGCCTGTCTTGTTTGCGATAAGTTTTTTCTGCAATCGCACAAATTGGTTTTCAATGTAGACCTTTTTGAATTTGGCAAAAAAAAAATGTTGAGCCATATGAGCTACAGTTGTGGCTACCAAGATAATTTTCGGAAACTTAAATATTTTTTTATGAATTTTAATGGATTTGTTTTTTAAGATATATTTTAATTGTAAGTAAAGTTATATTTATATGACTCTAAAAATTTTTAAGTAATATAATGAATAAACTAATTATTTTTATTATATGAAAGAGTTAAAATAACATACAATCCCTAAGAGTTAACTATACAAAATTTTGAGAATAATTCTTTTAAAATATAGAAACAAAAATTAAAGGAAAGTTTTGCACGAGTTTAATTCTTCCAGAGTGTAAAAAAGTTTTTTTGAAAGCAGCAAGAATGTTGCTAGAAACATCAATGAATTAAGGAGGACCAAACATTTATTTTTAAAGTACTATAGTGCCTATAGGTATAAAGTAAAAAGGTATTCTATGGATATGTACTATATGAAGTATAACAGAACTAGTAGAAATGTATTATTTTCGGTTTGACCAAAGTTAAAATCCCTCCACAGTCATGTTTAATATAAAAAATATCTAAAATTATAAAGGTTTTACTAGCTTCATGACGTCACTTTGTGTAGCAATTAATGATAATTAGAAATTTCAAGTGCTTAAATTATCGATTTTTTAATTTTTAGAAGTTTTACCGTTTTGATAGTCATTTTGTATGGAAAGTAGGCGTGGTGTTAACCATTTTTGCGAAAAATCAGACGTAAAATGCGCATTTGAAATCAATGCGTAAAATTTCAAGATTTTATAATTTTCATGACGTCACATTCTATGAGGGGCAGGCCTAGATTTCATCCTAATTTGTCAATTTTCAAACTTGGTGTGCGTATCGAGCCTTATGCGAAAACTAAAAAAAAAAAAAAATAAATAACTGGCCATTTCAGCCCTTGAAAGGACTTTAACCTAGCTTCTTAGGATCAATTGTGTTGTGAGTGTTATTAAGGTTATACACAAATGACCGAGAAATGGACCTACAGGCTTAACGCCGACTCCGAACGGCGATGAACGAAATGTTCTTATTCTCAAGAAGCTTTACATGGCATTGTGATTACTCTCTGAGGTTTGCCGTTGTCTGCAGAGAGGTGGCGGCCGTACAGAAAAATTATTTTAATTCAAATAATTTTCTGTCGCTGCTGGGGTTCGAACCTGGGTCTGCAAGTTCGTTGACATAGCGGCCACGCACTTTAACCAACTACGCCACGGACGCCACATTATAAGCGATAAAGTTTTGGCGAAATTTTTTGAAAAAAATATATTACTTTTTAGCTTTATATAACTTTAAAATAACGGCTGTAACCGTAACGACGAACAGACGGACAAACGGAGTGAGAAATAAATATCGTTAAATTAACTCAGGAGGTGATGCTGATCGAGAATATATAGACTTTCCAAACAGGTATACACATTTTTTTTTTTAAATATGACCGCTGAGTACATCTCACGATCAAGCACCGTCAAAAACATCTGTTTGTCGGTGGTACACAAAATTCAAGCGGGCCGTACTTTGCCCAGTGACGAGTGTAGGGCGTCCAAAATTTGTTGTGCTACGAAACATTGATCTTATGCGCAAACTGATATTGCTTGAACATCATTTGACATATCGTGAACATTATGTGACATCACGCGACATATTCCTGGGCATTACTTTCACCAGCATACACACCATTTTACATAAATTAAAAAATGTTCACGTTGAATTAATTGAAGCATAATCGCGAATAACGTTGTAAACGACAAAATTGTACTTTTTGACTAGAAATAAAAAACGTTTTAAACATTGTAGGTGTTTATTTTTGTTTTTTTTTTTGTTAAACACTCTGATTCAATAAAACTTTACAATACATAAAATATAAAAAAAAAATTAAATAAAAGATTTAATTACATCTAAATATACCGTTTAAAAGTTTTTACAGTGGAATAACGTTTTATATCCAAAAATTGAATGGATGATGAAACGTTTTTCCACTGAACATAACATATGACTTATGGTGCTTAAAACGTTTTTCCACTAGTAAAAACGACTGCACTTACAGCTAACTGCACTTACAACGTTCTTTCAAATTACATTCACAGGAGCATTTTTATTTTCTATGGTCTCTCTATTTCTCGAAATATGAGACTGACCACTATCTCTTAGTCTTTTATAGTTAAAATTTTTCCAATTTTCCAAATTTATTGAATTCGAGCTCCCACACATCAGCTCAAACAAAGTAGTTTTTAAGCACTCAAAACATCGAATTAATGGTTCGTCTACCGTATGGTACTTATAACAGTCATGACTTATTTTTGCTTCCAGACAAAAGGGGGGGACAACGATTTTCAACGTCAGAAGAAGCTGTTAATACGTTCCAAAACTTTGTTTTGGAAATGTCTCAAGCGGAATGGTCCGAATGTAAGCATAAATGTATTAATCATAAAGGATATAAATATTTCGAAAAACAATAAAGCTAATTTCAATCGAAAAAAAATTCGGTCCTGATATATATATTCCCGAAATATATGTAGCAATCCTCGTAGTGTCAAGACCGAAATCTTTAAATAGAGCGTCAATTTAAAAATAATGTTTAAATATTGTTCAATTTAATTACTACAACAAAATATAAATACAGTAGACTCTCACAAATTAGAACCACTTTGTTTCACGGGTGGTTCTTATTTCTGAAATGTTCTAATTTTTGAACGTTTTTTTTTTCACAGAAATTTAAAAGAAAAGAATGAACCTGGTAAAAAAAATGTATGTTAACGCAAAAGAATTTTTATTAATTAATATTTAATGTTTGTTTTTTGAACATAAAACTCATATAATTCCTCTTTTTATTTGGTAATTTGGTATTGTTTAAGTCACTCGCAATTTTTTATTCTTTTTCGAGCTTTAAAATTCTTCAAAATCAATTTAAGGACTTGTAGAAATATTTTTTTTTTATTTTGGAGAAAAAATAATTGGTCTCTTTCAGACAAAAACATCGATATGTCATTCAATATTATCAGACTTTTACTACCGAAGATATGATGAAAATGAAAAAAGGGAGCCCTACGTTCGGCAAAAAAATTTCAAACATTTTTTAAAAATACTTCTGCTGGAAATATCGGTATACTTTCTGAGCAAAAGATTAACGATATTTGAAGAACTTTATTTTTTTAATATTAGGGTGGTACATTAGGATGGTAGAAACTGAGATCTGACGGGTAAGTACTAGAACGGTACACCTGAGGTCAATGACTTCTATAGAGGTCATATTATTTTCCTTGAAACAAAAACATTGGTATAGCAAACTTTAAAATCCGACTGTAAACACCAGAGATATAAAGTTATATGTCAATGCGCGACCCCTACGTTCGGTAAAAAAAAAAAATTTGTTTTCGTAACTGTCTTGCAAAAATACGTCATATTCGCTGGTATACGGCAAACTTTTTTTTTTGAGGTTCGGTCTAATATACAGTGATGGAAAAAATAATAGAAATAGAAATAGATTAATTTTGTGTAATGAATTTTGTTTTCAAAGTTTACATATTACTTAAAGATTAAGAGAATATCTATCAGAATATAAAAAATTAAGCTTCATAAAAAAAAAAACATCCATTTATTGCCCTTGGAAAAAATAAAAGAAACAAAAGACTTATAACTAACATACTAATATTTTTTTCTTAAAATCTACCAATTTTATACTGAAAACTAGTTTAACTTTAATATTGTATTGTGGCACCACAGTTTTTTAGAACTTTAATATACCGACCGGCCATGAAATCCACCAGTTTGTCACAAACTAAGGGATCTTTTCTTCTTTAAGGTCCCCTAAAGGTGTTCAATTAGATTTAGATCTGGTGACTGTGATTGTCATTCTAAAAAATTAATGCCATTGTCCGAAACCATTTTTTTGCCAATTGCAAGGAGTGTTTTGGATCGTTATCTTACATAACCACACATTTTAAGTGTATATCTCTATTGGAAAATTGCAGCATTATCCTATTCAATATATTTACATAGACTGTGGCCCAAATTTTACGTTTAATTCAATATATTAGACCTACGCCCTACGAGGAAAAACAACCATATAGCATTATACTACTACTACCATGTTTAATAATTTTAAATGTGTACTTGGGATTATGTTTTTTTTTTTTTTGTTTTTTGCGTCTAACATGAGACATTCCATCGGATCCGAACAAATTCACCATTATTTTGTCTGGTCACAACACGTTTTTCCAATTTTCAAATGATGTCTTGCAAAAATTACTCTGCTGCGAAATTTCTGGTTTGCAGAAGTATATAACTTTTCTTGCGGAATGTGCTTTTAAATAATTTTCTACTTATCTATTGCGTATTGTATGACTACATCGAGAAAAAAACTTATGCAAAATTAATAAAAAACCTAGTATAATTCATACAATGGGCTTTGGCAGTTTTCAGCCTCCACAGTTTTTGGTCAAAACACCTAAGTTTTACATGTTAACTTACCGATATTGATTTGGATGATATATTAATAAAGTATTTTGTAATTTACACATTAGCTTCGACAATTTATATGAGCGTGCTTGCTACAGGGAGAAGTATAAAATAAACATCTGCTTAGGTAAATTACTGTATATTGTTTTTGTAAAAAAATTCCAAAGACAAGTATGAAATGTACATATAGTTGGTAAAATTTTGTATATTGCTGTTGTGCAAAATTACCCAAGCACTTTTAAATGAAATTAACTAAAAATTTTCATTTTTATTAAGGAAATCTATTTTTATTTAATGTAAATAGACATACATTTGCAAAGTTGACAACATAGATTTACAAAGTAAGAAAAAAAAATTATGCATTTAGATAGCTTATTACCATATCTAATTTAATGTAAAAAAATGCACTTACGAAGCATTGCACCTTGGCTTAACATCTAGGCTTTATTATTTTCATTACAAAAACTAAACGAGAACTATAATAAACCGGGAGTATTCAGCGATAAATTTTGCTCATACCATTTTGATAAAGTGTCAAAGTTTTCAGTGGTTTACCTACACTATTGGTTAAAATGTTACATACTTGGCTTGGGTGAATCAAACATTTTTTTATTGACAGGGTATTGAAGTATGTGCTTGCAAAGCAATGTATTAAACAATATATTACTTTGGTGAATAACCATAAGTTTCTAATTTATATACAATTTTCTTTACCCAAGCCGGCTTAGGTGATTTTACTATTGCTTTTTTTCTTTGTGTAGATACTCGTACTTTTATGGGTTCTTCCGATAAAAGAAATGGATTTGTTTTAGTTTGTCAAACCAACATAACTTCAAACTTTGCATTGGTTGCTCGTTTCCTGCCTAGTTTTTCCTTCTTTGGTTCAATATTCATAGCAGAATACAATTTTTTTTTTTTAACACTTCAACAACTTTGCAATTTCACACTTTATTTTGTTTTCATTTCTTAATTTTCGGATGAATTGGCGCTCAACATCTGTGCAATGCACTCCGCTTTCCATTCTAAGCAAAATAGATGCAAAAGGTAGAATATCACAAAAAATTATTAATTTTTTTTTCAATACTTAATTAACGCTTTCTAAACGGTATTTGAATACAATTGTTAAATACATGTATAATTATTATAATACACTAATTTAAGGGTTTGCACCACTGATATTTTTACCGAATTATGCGCAAAAGCGTAAACAAAATAGAGTACCGATATCTAACTTTTGTGTACAGTGGGTTACATCCATATACATAGTTAAAACTTAATAGCATTCTTCGAAATGTTAAAGTGCTTGCCGTTCCTATTATTTTTTCCATCACTGTATATCAATGAGCAAACATCACTTATAGGTTTAACAAAAACATCCAGAACTGTGGTTCTAATTTCTGGACGTTCTTAGCTATAGAGGAATTTTGTACTAAAAATTCATTAGTTTAAGATATCATGGAGGATGTGTTAACAGAATTGGTTAAAAACATTTTTTTTTCTTGTGTGAAAAAGGCGAAATAGACAGCCCGGTTTCCGGTCGTAGGCCGAACTAGGCTTAAATATAAAACTTGGGAAATTTCAAAACATTTTCTGCCACCACTGTTCATTCTTTTTAAATGAGTTTTAAAATTAATTTTAAAATAGAAATATTTAAAGGAATTTCACCCTCGTTACCTTTGCCTTTTTTCGGTAAATTTTTAGTAAGACTTGCGTAAAAGTGAAAGAGAGCCGCTAACAAGAAGGGACTAATTTATAAAACCTCAAAAGTTAGCACTTGCGAATAATGACAACACCACCAACGAATACAACAACAAAAACAACCACAAGAAAACTAATGCAAGTGCTGCATATAAGAATATCATATTACATGGGGGGTGTGACACACTTATTTACATACAAACACACAAACCGAGAAAACTCACACACAAACACACCAACACTAAAACATTAGTTTATACATGCCAATTTGTGCAAATATTTATATGTATATCATCTATGTTCATTATGTGCAAAGAAAATCAAAAGCAAAAGCTTTTGAGCCTAAGTAGCTCAACCACAAAAAGAAAGCCTTCAAAAGTAGTAGAAGCAGTAGCTGTAGCTGTAGCTGTAATGGTAGGAGCAAGAGAAGTAACAGCAAAACCACAACGAAAAAAAGTTGTAAGAAGTTTGTTTGTTTGTTGGTTGTGTTTTTTTTTTATTCCAACAACTAAATCCACCTGTCAACAAGTTGTGTCGGTGTGGTCGTCGGTTTGCCTAGCTCCCTACTTTTCTCCCACCACCCTCCTCCCAACATGCCACACAGACAGACACACTCCAATTACTGCTGCTACTGTACCGCTAACAGGCTTGAAACTTTACCTGCTACTTTGCTGCCCCTGCTATTACTTATTTTAATGCTCCTCTATTTACACTACTATTTATGCGTCTAATGCGCACTTTTTAAGACTTAATGCTGTCAACACAAAACTGTGTGTTATGCGGGTGGTGAGGAAAGACGCTGAGTGGAGAAGGTAAACCAGCATAAAGTAAACTTTTTGTTTTTTGTGATTTCTTTGATGTTTAAGGTTGTGTGTCTGTTGTTGTTTTTTGCTACTATACCGGCTTTTGTTGACTACTTTACTACGCTGATGAATACTTAAGTAGTTTTTTTTTTAAATAATTATATTTTTTTTTTCCTTTTTATATATTTTGCATTTTGTTTTAGTTGCTTTTAGCTTGATGTCTTTTAGCATTTAGTGGTAACTGTGTGTTGATTTCAATTTATCACAATTTCCTGAATTTTCTGGTTTCTTTTTTTTAATTTGTTTCGGTTTTGTTTTTGTCTCTTGTTGGCATGTGAAAAGAAAATTTTTCTTTTTACTAGTTTTAAGTGAAAAAAGAAACAAAAATTGTGAAATGGAAATTTTTATTTAGTGCATACAACAGGAGAAACATGATTAGCTGCTTCTTTGGTTTAACATAAAAACGTGGAACAACAAGTTTTGGACGAAAATGGAAATTAAAAAATATAAACGCTTAAATGCGTGAAAAAACTCATCAAAATGTGGCGATGATGTGGTTGATAGCGGGGAGGCTGAAGTAAAGCAATGAAAGTAATTGAAATTGTGATTGTGATGCATAGGTGGTTTCTTGTTGTTGTCTCATCTTGGTGAAAATAAGTAAAAGTTACTTATAATTGACACTCATTTGTGAAGAGAGAAATGTGGTTATTTCCAAACGCAGTATATTCTGGAAGTCTAATAGATGAATGTATAGTTGTATTTTTTAAAAGATATCAAATTGAATCCGAATTGGCCCTGAAAAAGATATGCACTGAGGGAAAAACTCATGTAATCAGTACATAGACATCTATGTAAAATCTATGTACTGCGTCTTGTATGAGAACGCAACGAGAGCTACATGTACTGGGTAAAGTGAGCGTGTACTGGCTACATATAAGTTTATTCACTTTATAAAATGAATAAAAAATGTATTCAATACAGTACATTATGTGTTGAATACATTGCAGACTTCAAGAAATACAAGCAAGTGTACTCAATCAATATTTCTTGTAACATTTTACAAGAACTGTACTCAATACATAAAATATGGGCTCAGTACATGTCTCGCTTGCATACGATTTCGCTCAACGGCATACGATTTTGCTGTTTTATGGCATTCGCTTCTTCATTTGCAAACGTCTCGATCAACGATCGGATCAATAAATTTTTAATGCTGGTACATTATATATGCGGCAGATAACTTATAGATAAGACTTATAAATAACTTAAATCTTCTGAGAAAATCGTTGGTTAAGATTTAATCCTAAAAGAAAAATCTATGGACTAACTACATAAATTTATATACTCATGACAGGAATTTCTACACACAGAATTTTCACTAAAATTCTACTCAATAAAGAATTTTATGTACTCATCACAAAACTACTGTACATAATTATATGTAACTACCTTTTTCCCGGTGCGCTTTGCTGCACCTTATCTAGATAAGTACCGGAAAATGTTGTAATGCCTTCAGCGTTATTATTTCTAAACCATCTCGTACTCGAAACATAGGAGTCGTTCATAAATTACGTGACCGATTTTCTTCGTAGTGCATTTCAAAAAAACTCTCCCCTCCACCCCCATAAAGTAACGTAGTATATGAAATAAAAAAATTAATTGATTAAAATATATTCGAAAATAGAAAAAATAACTGTCGAAAAGCAAGCAAAGAAAAATTATGCCCTTACTACACTTGCCAATAGTTAACAGTCAATTTAGACGGTCAAACATGAAGATGTAAGGATGAAAATGGTTTGAAATGTTGGGTTGTATTAATTTAAATTTTTTCGAGTTTTTTGTATTTTTGGTCACATTACTATATCTGAGACCCCCTCCCCCCCCTTCGTTCCTTATCGTAGTACATTTTAAAACCTCTCTCTCTACTAAATTGGTAACGTAATTTATGAATGACCCCATAGTTACTGCGCAAATTTGAGCTCAATCGTCTCAGTAGTTTTGGATTCTATAACAGCGTTCTCTATTGTACATTTTATGCATTTTTCATTTCCCAGTAGCAGGATATTACCAAGTAGTAACTTCATTCTGACTTCTATGTTCTTTGTCTTTTACTTCCATAGATTTTCTGTGTCATAAATTTGGCTTGTATGGGTATGTCTCCACCCCCTTGTCCAATGCATGTCACCTTTTCTAGTAGAAGGACATCACCAAATGGTATCTACATTCTGAGTTTCAATGTTCTGTGAATTTTTCTTCTATAGCTTTTCTGTATTATAAATTTGGCTTATATGGATGGAGCCACGCCCCGTTTTCAATTGCCCACGCCAGTTTAGTTCCAAAGCAATTCGCTATCATAAATTTGGCCTGTGTGGCACCATATGTGAGCATCTGTATTTTTTCACACCTGTATTGTTGATAAGTTCACTAAAATACCTATAATTCATGAACCAATACACATACAAAGATCATTTATACAAAAAAACCTTCGTATTGACGTCACCTTTCATGGGAAATTTCCAGAAACAAAATCGGTTCACGCATTACAGAGAACATCAATTCCATACACAATGCAACTTATTTTTATATATATAGAAGATGAGTCAACAATCTATGTACTACGTACATCGGAACTGTACTCATTACATTAAGTTATTTAAAACAATTTTGTGATGAGTACATAAAATTTTTAAAAGCATTATGTAGTCAATACAGATTTTAACATGTACTCAATACAGGAAAAATATAAAATTGCTGTGTGCAGAAATTTCTGTACTCAGTGCATAGGTTTTTCCCTCTGTGTGTTGAGTACGAACCCAACAACATAGCGAAAAAAGGGTTATTGGAAAGTGCATTTTTCGATAAGGATTAAACTGTCAGACGGTCGTCAAATCTGGCAACTCTACCATCATTTGTGCTCGGCTTGGTTTCCCAATTTTAAAAACCTTTTATTAAAAATTAAACCGAACTGTGCAAATATATTCTTCAATATTTATTTTATCACCATCAAAATAATTACCATCGGAGGGGATACACATATGCCAACGTGTTTTCCATTTTTTAAAGCATTTTTGGTAGGTCGATTTCGGAATGTGCTTTAGCTCCCTCTACTAACTCTCTTTGTCATTGTTTCTGGTCAAATAATCGCGTACAATGCATGATGTATGAGCTGGTGCATAATTGTGGTGCAAAAACAATCAATTGTTCTTCCATAATTCTGGCCTCTTATAATTTTTCTCTCACAAACGCTTTAAAACACTCATATAATATTGAGCGTTGTTTATTGACCTACCGGAAGTAATTCCGAATACACGACAACTTGAGAATTGAAAATAACAGTCAACCATCACCTTATGTTTTGAAGGACTTTGTCGTGGTTTTTTGGTTTTCTGGTCATCTGGATAGCACCACTCTGCAGATTGTTGAGCTGTTTCGACATCATACACCAAAATATCTTCCATTAAAAGCATCTCTTGAGCGACAGTTTTGCGAAACTATTTTTTAAAGGAAATTCAGCATTTTTGCACAAGTCGTGCTGCAACGCCTCGCATGCCTGAAACATCATGTAAAATGGTGTGCGCCGATCCAGTCGATATATCAAGATCGGCAGCTATATATCTCACAGTCACATGACGATTTTTAAGTACAATTTCCTTTTGACATTTTTATCGTTTTATTGATGTTGCTGAACGAGAAGGATAAGACAAGTTGATATACGACCCTCTATAAACAATTTGTACCACTCAAATGTCTGCGTACGCAATAGAGTAAACTCCCCATAAGATTTCATCCGGACAAAAATTCCGTTGGTAAAACACAATTTTAAACACACTCTTTGCTCAACTTTTTCTTCCATTGTGAAATTCGCAGGTCAAACTCGAGGTGAACTTGATTACAAAGCAATAAGAAAAAATAAACTACGTGACAGATCCCACATAAAATGAACGCCCAAGCCTATAACAGTGTTACCAGCCTTCAAAACGAAATCTTTAACTTTATGACAACTGTTGTTGTTTCATTCGCACAGTCCGGTTCAATTTTGAACAGAAGGTAAATAGACTAACGCCAATGCAACGCTTTTTTAATGAGCGGAAAATTAATTGGAAAATTAATAATGAGACTCATTTTTGACTCAATGGACATGTCAATAAGCAATATTGTCGCATTTGGAGTACATAAAATCTGAAAGATATTCAGGCATCGTTATATCCACTTTAAATCATTGTTTGGTGTGGTTTATGTGGCAGTGGAATCATTGGTCTTTACTTCTTCACAAATGCGGCCGACGAGAGCGTTACCGTCGCTATAGGGCTACAATTGGCAATTATTTCGTTACCCAATTGAATGGGATCTTTATTGAAGACATGTTTTTCCAACAGGAGGGCGCCACATGTCATACAGCGAATCAAAGATTTGACTTACTAAAGGAAACATTTAGGAAACACGTCATTTCTCGATATGGACCAGTCAAATGGTCAACAAGATCGTGCGATTTAATGCTTTTGAATTATTTTTGTGCAGTCATTGGTTTATTTGAAACTTGAAGACAACATTGTGAGAACCATAGTAAATTTTCAAATTATTTTCGCACAATTTGCAAGCGTTGGTTCAGTATTCATTATAAAATGGCAAACAAAACTGAGCACCAATGATAATATAGCTGCCAGAGCTGACAACCGTATGACCGGTATTATTTACAACCGTATTATCATCCTTATTGATAAATGGAACTAAAAACAAAAACAACCTGTATATTCGTTATTAACGAAATTTATTCAGTGGGTAATTAGGGTGGCCCAGAAAAATTGTTTTTAAACCCCGCACAATTTTTGTTTTCAAACCACTAAATCTTCAGAAGCTTTCATTCAGAAGGCTTAGTCGTTTTAAAAATTAATAAACAAAATGGTGAAAGTTTAACTTTATAGCCGCGTAAACAAATAAAACTACAACCAAAAGGAAACTTGTCATTGTTCGGTGCAGATTTTGGGTTGGAGGCGTTATTGGGAGGTATTTTGGCTTAAATTTGTTAAACGTTAAGAGGGTTTGATATCGTGACATTCTAACAAAATTTTTACAGAGTGGACTGAACGCTATCGACGAGAAAGAAAAAGCAGAAGCAACAATGTTTGCGATATCATATCGCTGTGGCCAATTGACCACTGAAATCTTGCGATTTGGGATTTTTTTAAATACAAAGTGTACACTTATGATCGAAAGATCATTCCAAAGCTCAAGGAAAAAATTCAATGCACCATTGACTATCAGAAAAGTGAATTGTAATTGAATAAATATTGTTTGAATAAATTCCCATGCTTGCAATTGAAATGATCAGATGGGATCTGAACCGACAATCTAACAATACTTAAAAACGGCGTCAAACGGTCTATGCATGCTAACGTGTTCGGCCACAGCTACCACGATTGTTACTCTTGTATACATAAAACAGGAAAAAGAACGCAGTTGAATTGAAAAATAGTTTGTAGCACAAATTGAGAAATTTCTCAGAGAGTATGTACACAAAAAACTGTAAAGACAATATTTCATACGAAGGTTGCTTTTTAAGACTTGCACCTTATAATGAAAAAATAGTAATCAGTGAAAATGCTTTTGTTGTTTTTCAAAGTATTATCCTGATGATCAATACACTTTTGCTTCCGTTTCAACCAATTTTCGAAACACATTTCCCACACTGATATAAGTACCTCCGAAACCAGGTTTTTAAAGAACAAAACCAAGTCATCGGATGGCAAGTCAGGATTATAAATCAGATGACCCATCAATTCCACATTTTGAGTGCTCAAAAAACTCTTGTTTCAGCTTATGTATGGGAACTTGCATTGACGTAATGGAGGATGACCTTCCTTCGGTGATTGGTTTTCCTCAATTCTTCGAAGTCTTCCGAAAAACAAATGGTTGTATACCATTCAGCAATAACAGTTTCCGATACTCAAGTGGTATAGTTGCGATATGACCTAATGACCGAATTTTCTCAAAAAAACTTTTCTAACGGATGTGCTTTTCCGTCCACAGACGGCTTTTCTCGGGTTTTGCTCACTTTGAAAAACCCAAACAGTAAATTGCTACTTTGATTCGGTCTCATAAGCGAAAATCCATGATTCCTGGTCACCTGTAGTGATGTCGTAGACGTGTTTGGAACCACCCCGGCTGTATTTTTCAACATTTCCTTGCACCAATCGAAACGAGCATTTTTTTGAGCAATCGTCAAATTATGGGGTATCCAACGGGAACAAATTTTACTGACGCCTAAATGCTCTTGTAAAATCGAATATATACTAGTATCCCTTTTGACCAAGGATGACTCCATCTCACGGTATGTCACATGCAGGTCTGCTTCCAACAGTTCACGCACAGCATCGATGTTTTCTTCCAGCCGTTCTTGGACGACTTTCAGGAAATTCGTCTTGGAGAGAATAACGACCGCACTCGAATTCATTGAATCAACTTTTTATAGCATTGATGTTCACGCAGTACAACGCGTGGTGAGACTCGACGGCTGTGTTGCCAGATGCTTTTCGCCATTTACCCCTAGATTGGATTTCAAATCCCACTAAAATTCCCCTAGAATTTTTTTTCGAAAAACATACAAAAATACAGTTGTAAATAACTTAAAATTTATTGAGTTAAAACTTCAGCTTCAAGGGGCAGCTGAAGAGTAGCGCAACCGCAATGCAAATTGCTAATGTGTTCCTATGTATTTAAAGGGCTGAGCTGTTGGACGTCTTCAACAAGCTCAGGAAAATGCTTTGTAGCTGTCAATTGTCCAAGCTGAAATTGGCCTTAAAATTTAGTTTTACCGTTGAAAAAAGGCTCCGTCTCCCATTTCTTTGTATATGTATTTTTGGGCATACCTTTTCTTTTCGTCAGTTTTCCCCATACTTGTTTTGTTTTTAATAATTACCCAGAGTTGCAAGTTAAGCGCGAAGCGAGTTTGAAGTGAAATGGGAAATGATTGGTAATTTATTTGAAGTGTTGCCAATTCAGCTGTTTTTATAAAGTGTTGCTGAAATCGCTTTTTACACAATATGGAGGTAAAAGTATTTTTCCAAAATTTTTTGCATAGTTTTAAGGAAAAGTAATAAATCTTTATTTCCAAAGGTAAACTTTCCAAATACCCCTAAAAAAACCCCTAGAAAATTTGAAGTCACCCTAAAAAAAACCCCTAAAGATTTATTACCCCTAAAATTCCTCAAACCATTTTAAAAACCCCTACATCTAGGGGGAATTCCCCTAATCTGACAAAACTGCTCGACGGCTTTATTTGAGAATCGAAACACGTACACGATCACACGTACGAAGTTCTCTCAATCAGTTGGCGCTGAAACTTCAAGCTGTTAGGTTCAGGTTTTACTGTTCACTGTTTTACAACAGTGGTGTTCACACGCATTCACAAGCGATATTATCAGACTTTGGAATAATTTTACTTTGGGGGCCACGCCTTAATATTTTTTTTTCTTATTTTTATAATATGCATATGGAGCTCCTAAACCTATTGGTGCAATAAAATTTTGACGGTCTCGAATGGTTGAGATAAAAATTTTAAAAAATTCATATATTTCGTATTCGAAAATATTCATATTTTTATACAGAAGAGTAGATATTTTTACTTTACTTTTCTGAAAGAATTTATTTTCAATTTCGTCAATTTACCTAAGCGATCGCACATTTGCATTTTGTTAAATACGTCATTTTGCCGTATTTTGAGCTCTAATGACGATTGACGTATTTTTAGGCATATTTGACGTATTTAATAGACACAATAGTTTTTATTATATCAAAAAGTCTTAACGGTAGAATGTGAACGTGTGAACATTTATATATGATAAGGAACACTCCTTGCATAGTATACATGCAACACTGCCTACATAAGTGATAATGTTATCGACTTTATTGTCATCGCAAGTGTTTGTTAGCAGCGTGATATTTTTTAATGTATTCAACGAGTATGCAACTTGCAGCCAAATCAAACAAAAAAAAAAATAAAAAAAAAATAAATAACTGGATATTTCAGCCCTTGAAACCAGTTCAAGCTTCTTATGAATTCAGCTTCTTATGATCAATTGTGTTGTGCGAGAACCGGACCTACATGCTTAACGCCGACTCCGAACGGCGATGAACGAAATGTTCTTGTTCTCAAGAAGCTTTACATGGCATTTTGATTACTCTCTGAGGTTTGCCATTGTCTGCAGAGAGGTGGCGGCCGTACAGAAAAATTATTTTAATTCAAATAATTTTCTGTCGCTGCTGGGGTTCGAACCTGGGTTTCCAAAGTTCGTTGACATAGCGGCCACGCACTTTAACCAACTACGCCACGGAATAAAACAAATTGAGCGATATTTTCAGCTTCATTATTTATTGACGTTTTTTTTATTGAAATGACGTATTTTAAATCTGAAAATGACGATTTCGAATCACAGTTTTCTGGCAACACTGGTGCCAACTGATTGATAGAACTTCGTGTGTGTACGTGTTTCGATTCTCGAATGAAAAAGTCGGGTCTCACCACGCGTGATACTACGTGAACAACACTGTTTTACAGTCGCTAGGTATGGGGCTTTATCACCAAAAGTCGAACTAAGTTGTTCCACGCATTCTTTTCTTGTCAATCCATGTTGAAAAAACATCACCCGAAAATGTTCACGAGTTAGTTCCATTTTTTTGCTGAAATAGAATTTTCCAACCACTTTTAACAACACAATAAGCGCACATACAACAAAACGTTGCGAGTACGTTTGTGCTAGAAAATATCAAATTTTCGAATGGAACCGTCAAAATTAATCTGGCAATGCTCAGTGTTGCCGAGGCTCAAGACTTAAAAGGCAGCCCTAATATAATTATTGTCTTCACGATGTTTCGATGTTTTAAAAACAGCCGTTTCTTTTTGCAAATATAACGATTACTTTTTATGGATCATTTAAACTGTAACTGAGATAATTTGTTTGGTAACAAAATCTTAATTATATTCATACTATTTATGCAGTTATGTTTTTTGTTTTGTTATTATATCTACAAAAACAGAACGGCATTTTTTAGCAAAGATATTATTCAAAGTTTTGCATAAAAATTCGTTGGATCAGCTTCAATATGTTATGATCGAAACATGCAAATTTTTAGTGATCTTTTTGATGCGATTTTATGTTGTTTTTTATTGTAACATTTTAAGACTTTCCCTTTTTATATTTTGAAGTCTGAATTATTAGATTTTATAATTGAATTTATAAAAATGTGCAGACTTTACAAATGTTAAAACAATTGATTTTATTTTTTAATTTTTTTATTTTACCAACTGAGCCAACCTATCATTCGGAATTTTTTGCAAAATGTTATAAATTCCTTTTCACGCAGGAACAGGTATTTCCCCTCATCGCTTCAATTCATAAAAGTTTGATAACAAACTCTGATATTAACTGTCTCAACAAAAAAAGCTTTCTAATTCTAAGTAAGAATTCATAAGATAAGTAAGAATTGTCATAAGATGACAAAGGAATTATAATCTAAACAAGCAAAAATTATCATTTTAATCGGTATCAACTAAGCCATTTTTTTAAGAAAACCTACCTATTTGTTCAAAAATCTTATGAAGTACTTTATGACAAATTATTATTCACAACAATTTTAAAACCAAACAAAAATTAAACTTACGTAGTACCACGAGATAGTGCAAATATTTGTTCAAATCGTTGACACAGTCAATAAAATTTGAGACTCACCTGAAATGACAAGAAAAATTTAGGTTAGACATGAGTTAAAAATAAGTCATAATTTAAAAAACCTCTCTTAAAAGCATTAAACAAATCGTGTTAGTTTGTTAATCAGCGAATGTTGTTAGTAATATTTAATAAATATTTATAATTTTAAATAAATATATGAAATATAAAAACAAAAACCAAGATTAAGTTGATGTCTATAAATTAATACTTATGTAAAAGTAATATCTACGCCACAACTATGTAGTCTAGGTTTCGAAAAATTAATTTTATACAAGGTGCAAACATATTTTTATTACTAAATATCAACTATAAGGTAAGCTTTCCTTTACAAAAGCAAAAAAAAAACAGTTTTTACATCATCAAACTATTAACTGTACTCCTTAAGAGGCATGCTTATATTTAACCAATTTGAGTATTATTTCAAATTAATCACTTAAGGTGGTGGGTGTTGAAAAAATTTATATTCAAACAGTTTTTTTTCAAGTCGCTATTCATCGTTAACTGTTGGCCTGATGCCAACCAAAACCACCTTAATTAAGCTGAAAGACCTCAAAAACGTCTTAAATAATTTTTTCCATATTTGTAACGCATTATTTTCGGTCAACACTAAAACTGACAATGAAAAATATATTAATTAAGCGGATATTTTTTTTATTTATAGTATTTTACTAAATTTAGACACGTTGGTTGCGTCAGCAACATTAAAAAAAAACCATCGCAGCTTTTATTTTTGGGTGTGTTCAGCGGCAGGTGACAGTTACTCGTTTTCAATTTGACAACCAAATACGTACGACATTGAAATTCAAAGAAGAAACTTACGTATTATGACGTGTGATAAAAATAAATGAAGAGCAAATAAGATAGATAGCTACGAGTATTATTTGTAAAACAAAGTTCAAGTTTGAAGATGGCTAATAAACAAGGTAAATAGAACAAGCTTAAGGTAGGGCTCGGCATTGAAGTTTTAACACGAGGCTAGATGTTTTGTTCACCCTGTTATATTGATAGTTATTTATATGTTAAATGTGGAAATTTCTTAACACATTAGTCGCGTTTTATTCGTTATGGTTTAACCTGATGAACGAATAGATGGCATTAGTTGAACTTTTTTAAGTTTTGCTCCTGATCACTTGGGGCATTGGGGCTTGGGGCATTGACCGCTTGGGGCAATAAACTTACGACACTTTTGCTTCCATTTTATTTATTTATTGCAAAGAATAAGAGCACAGCTGTTTCTTTTGACAGCAAAGGGTGATCATAAATCAATGAAAGCAAAAATAAACAACGACATCTATGGAGCCGTAGCGGAACGAAAAAAACGTTAACAATTTGATCAAACTACTGAGCAGGTTCATCTTTAGTGTTCCGCATGTAATTTAGAACATTTTTGGTTAAAACAGTACGAATAAAACATGGCTATTGTGTTGAAAAGAAGAAATACGAGAAAACCTCTCAAAGCTAATGAATTATTTTTAATTTAAGGATTTATTGAATAGAATCTTCAATTATATTTAGTATGGAGAAAATTGAAGTCTCGATTGATAACTTCAATTTAAAAAAAGTATGTAATTTTATATAAAAATTAAATATTTATTCAATTCAAAAAATATTTATCCTTTTGACGTGACAATGTTACGGCTCAAATCTCAAATAACCAAAAAAGTTAAAAAGGCACTTTTCCAAAATGCTCCTGCGTTGCATGCAATTATGACTTAGTTAGTAAAGGTGCTAAGAGAAAAGTTATAATAGGGCAGTGAAGGACAATTTTTGTCCTCATGATATTAATAAAACAAAACATAAATAACGTCATCGGAACACGCAAAAAACAACGTTTATCGGCAGTTTGCCGCAAACTAACTTCGTTTTTTGAGCTTGAAATCATTATTTGCAAACGTTTCAACAGTTGTCATAATAAAAGTCAGTTGCGAGAAACGCGTAATTTAGTTGCAAGAAATAAATTTCGTTTGTCATAAACGCGAGTGATTTTTAAATTGCAGCATTTGAAAAATTTGTTTTTCCCAACTGAAAACTTTGTTTGTTTTTCCCTTCGTTGTTTAAACACAACACTTATAGTTTAGAGTTACTTTTTGGACAAATTGCTACTTTATAAGCAAATTGGTAATTCGCCTAATACGCGGACGGAGATAGCAATAGAAGTGCGATGAGTGCAATCCATAAGAAGACGGACGGACATAGGCAGAAAGATAATTAATATAATAAATCATAATGACTGAAATAGCTTGCGGTTTATAAACAAAAGATATATTTTTAAGTTGATGACAACTGAATATTCGTTTGAGGCAAATACAACTCGCAAACACAGTGTAGTTGGTGAATTTTTCAATTGCGGTAAACGAAAAATTTCTTTGCGTGAACGGAAAGGAAGCTGCTTAAGTTAATTTGTTAGATGTTGGGTATAAATACTTAGGGTAAGAATATTCGCCAGTTAAAGCTGGTAAAACAACTTGACAAAAAATTCATAACGTGATGAGGCCACGAGAGAGCGGCTCCAAGACAGAAAATGCAACAATCATGCAACGACGTTGCATTGAATTATTACTCGGTGAGCATATACGCTACGGTAGATGTTATAGAACGAAAATTATAAAGATGTTATAAAAATTGGCACTACGACAAAAAATAAAAAAAAATATGACATCATCAGGTCGCGCAAGTAACGGTTACTACTTGCCCATGACCTATTATGATAGGTGCTACAGTAAATTTACCATAAATACAGTAAAACGAAGCTAAACAAAAATCATTTTAGCAATATTACACCACAGAAGTGAGCCGCTTAGTGCAATACAATAAAAATACAACAAACAACAAAGATGTAAAAGTGTTGCATGGAATTATAACAGAGACTGTAAGAGCTACAATAAATTTGAGGTTTTCGGGCTCAAATTTTTATTATATAAAATTTATTTATAATATATATATTATAAAATAAAAAAACAAATCAGAAACAAATGATAAAATAAGAAAACATATGAGAAATAAAATTACAAAAATATAAAAAACAACAATATTTCGTGATAAGGCCCCTTAGGTAACTTTTATTGTAACGTAAATGCACAATCGTTGCATGGATTTATTGCATGACAATAAATGTTAATGTACCAAACAAAAGTAAAAGCAAAATAATATTCCAAAATAAGCGAAAAAAACCAAATGTAAAATTAAAAATACAAAAAAATAATAATTTAATAAATAAAAAAAATAAAAATAAAATCAAAAAAATGCATCTAAATAAAAACCATTTCAATCAAAATCAAAATCTAAATCAAAATCTAAATCAAAATCAAAATCAAAATCAAAATCAAAATCAAAATCAAAATCAAAATCAAAATCAAAATCAAAATCAAAATCAAAATCAAAATCAAAATCAAAATCAAAATCAAAATCAAAATCAAAATCAAAATCAAAATCAAAATCAAAATCAAAATCAAATCAAATTCAAAGTCAAAATCAAAATCAAATTCAAAATCAAAATCAAAATCAAAATCAAATTAAAATCAAAATCAAACTCAAAATCAAAATAAAAATCGAAATCGAAATCGAAATCAAAATCAAAATGATAACCAAAATCAAAATGAGAATCAAAACCAAAATCAAGTTTAAAACCAAAATAAAAATTAAAATCAAATCAAAATCAAAACCAAAACCAAAATCAAAATTACAATCAAATCAAAATCAAAACCAAAACCAAAATCAAAATCGAAATCAAAATTGAAATCGAAATCGAAATTAAATCAAAATCAAAATTAAAATTAAAATTAAAATCAAAATCAAAGGCAAAGCCAAAATCAAAATCAAGTTTAAAACCAAAATCAAAATTAAAATCAAATCAAAATCAAAACCAAAACCAAAATCAAAATCAAAACCAAAATCAAAATCAAAATTAAAATCAAAATCAAAATCAAAATCAAAATCAAAATCAACATCAAAATCAATATCAAAATCAAAATCAAAATCAAAATCAAAATCAAAATCAAAATCAAAATCAAAATCAAAATCAAAATCAAATCAAAATCAAAAGCAAAAGCAAAAGCAAAATCGAAATCGAAATCAAAATCAAAATCGAAATCAAAATCAAAATCAAAATCAAAATATCAATCAAAATCAAAATCAAAATCAAAATCAAAAGTTGATTAAAAATGAGGATTGAAAAGTTTAAGGCCGGCGAACATTTAGAGGTGAGTAAAATGGAGTGATATTGGGGCAGTAGTTTTAAACAGAAAAAATTGACTAAGGAGGTTTGAAATTTTCAGGTTTATTGTAGAAATTGTTTTTTTTTTCAAATAAAGATGGCACTGGTTACTACAATTGAAGTTAAAGACCTTTGGACCTTTTTTGCACTGCGTGTAATCTGCTGGCTGCAAGATTGACCTGAAACAAAAAAAAAATTAAAAACTTCATTAAATACTGAAAATATCTCCAGGATGAAAGAAACACAATTTTTAAAAAAGCAAAAGCCTTATACAAAAATGTATATGCTCTTAAAAAAAATCTAATTTTTAATTTTTTGTTTTTAATTTTTGATAAAATTATTTCAAAAGGCAATTTCAAAAATCTGTTCCATTCATCCTAGAGATATTTTCAATATTTAATGAAATTTTTCATTTTTATTTTTTTTTTGTTTCAGGTCAAGCAGCCAAGATTGCACGCAGTGCATAAACAGTCTATTACGTCAATTGTGGTAACCAGCACAATCTTCGTTTTATAAAAAAAAAAATAATTTTTAAATAATTATTTATTCTTTAATAAACCTGAAAATTTTTAACCCCCAAGTTTTCTGGTATATATTGAATATTTTTTTTTTAAATTTATTTTCTTTAATTTCTCGTTAATTTTAATTTATGTTAAGAGGTGTTTAAAAATTGTGAAATGTACACATAAATCACTTTAGATGTATTAATTATAAGATACCCGGTAGCGTTTTATTCATTTTAATTACACTCGAAAATATCTACGCTTTCTTATAATTTATGTTGTTATTTTATTTAAATTTTTCCTAAGCCGCAAGGTTTTGGAACGTAATAAATTATAAATTCAACGAAAATTTGTCGTCTACTTAGGAGCGTAGCTCATTTATAGAAATGCCAACACGTTGCATGAAACCGGTTCAATTTTAATGGCTCTACAGAAATCAACATTACAAAAGAGCTAAAACTACGAATAAGCCTGACATTAAAGGCAACAGTAACAAGATACTGCAGACTTCTGAAGAGCACAAGAATCCATCCAAACCAAACCTAAATTTCAACATTTCCATAAAAGAAGCTTGATCTTCAAGCCTAACTCGTTAGGCACAATACTTAATAAAGGCAAAGAATTTAAAGAAGATTAAGAAAAAACAAAAATGAATAGCATGAGAACAAAAAAAGCTGAATAATTCAAAGGGAAGATGTGTGACTTTTGCTGCTCTTTAGAACAGTGCAGCAGAATTAAACTAAAATACAACATTTCAACCGGCTCAGATGTAACCGGTTTTAGAATCAATGCAGACCTCTAAATTATTGGAGTTATTTATGCGTTAAATAAAATTAAATTTCAATTTCAATGAATCGCTTTAGGATGCCGGAGATGTGCCGGCAGGCAGTGAATCGAGCCGGTGGGAAAGAGTTTTTTCAATGCTTAACATATCGGGAAGGCGAATATTGTTAAGCAACTACTAAACTATACCGATTCATTTCAAATTAAGCTTAACCTTCAAGGTAAGAACATTTAGTTTGTATATTTATGTTATTGAAAGTGGAATTGACATGAATGGAGTTGAAAGCACTACGATGGCAAGAAATCGCATAAGTTGTGGCTATGGGAAAAGTGTAGATATTGTATCTGTTACCAATAGCACGAAAGCGGTTTAAATTTTTTTGGCTTATATTTCATAGATTGTTTTTTAAAATATTCTTTTAATATTTTCTCATTATGACACTCACTATTCGTTTCTTATTATTATAATTTTTTTTTCTTGCCATTTATCTTGTTCCATACAATCTGCGGTTTCATTTATTTTCTTTGTATTTCCTTTAGTTCGCTTCAGTTTGAGCATAAAATAGAAATAATCTACAAATTAATGTTGAAAATGCATTATTTTCTGATAAGAACAACATTAATATCGTTGTTTCTTTGCTGTTGTTGTTTTTATTGTTGTTGTAATAATATGCTCATTTCCGTTCGCTGTAGAAAAAAGCAACATTGACTGTTGCTTCATTAATATTTCAAAACTTTAACAGAGATAAGATAAAAACTACAACAAAACCGCTAAGCTTGTTAAAACTTTCTTGTAGAAATTTTTGTTGAAATTGATTTTTTAACAAGACTCTTTTTGGATTTGAAAAAGAAAATAATAATCATTTAATTTTAACTTAATTTTACTTTAATTTTAATATTGATTCATTGTGCCACTGTATGCAAAGGCATAGAATCAATGTCGGAGCCTCAAGAATACGAAGAATAATATCCAATCTCATTCATTACCAAGCTACATACAAAAAGCTGATAGCACTTGGTCAGATTTAAGTCTTGAATCTCTAAACCTACTTGTGGACACCCATTTCCATGTCTGTACAATAAATACAACAGCAACCTTTATAATTTATAGAAGTTCCTAAAGTAATTTCACCTCAAGTAGTTCACACCGTACTAAGTAATAGAAAGATTATATGGGCAGTGACCACCTTTGAACCCAACAAATCAATAGATCCTGATCAAATTCGAGCTGTCCTGTCTGCAAAAATTTTTTTTAGGCTGCTTTAACCTTTGCTACATTTCCTGCAGTTGAAAGGAGGTACGGTCTTTATATCGAAACCAGGAAAGGCCTCGTATGTCCTAATGATTTAAGGGGGGTATATACTTAGAACTTTTGTTTTTTTTTTCAAAAATTTTTTTGAATTTTCTTAAAGTTTCAAATCCCAAAATATGTGGTTAAAATTTCAAGTCAACACACTCAGAAAAAAAACATTGGTAAAATCAAAATTTTTCATTGGTATATCTGCCAATTTTACATTTTGTTTCATGCTCAAAAGTTTATTCTTTTGTATTGAAATGGCTGAAGCTATTGTTTTAAAAAATTTCCCCTTTTAAATCAATATGTAAAAGTTTTGAAAAAAAATGTTGGAACAAAATGGGTTATTGTATAATCATATACTACAAAATGTTTGTTTGTTGCAAATCTTGCAGTGACTCCATCATTTATTTTTTTTTATTTTCCACTTTACTTTTGCTCTAACTGTTTTTTCTAGAAAACACACGAACGAACGAATCGAAGAAAAAAAGATGCAACAAAACCAATGCTTGCTAATAATTTTAAAATTTTAAACTTTTGATTGACGTATTTACATTTCATCTTTATATGCATTGAAGAATTTATCGATAAAATTAAAAATTTGAGAAACATAACGGAGCTACATTCAATTCAATGTATCCTTTTTTTCATTTAAGACATTAAAAGCTTGTTTTCAAAGGTTTTATTTTAACAATTTTTAACATTTTGAATCAAAATTTTACAGTTTTTGACAAAACATTTTTATTTGTTATTTAAAAATTTTTATTTTTTGAAACAAAAGTTTTTACTTTAATTTCAAAATTTTTATGGTAAAATCAAAAGTTTTTATGTCAAAATGCTAAAATGTTGATTTCAAATGCGGATTTTTTTCTGAGTGCAGCCTAGTAAATGAACCGCCTTCCAGAGCGCGCAGTGCTGGCCCTTATTTTCAAACGCGTTTTTCTCGAAACCATGTTTTCAAAGTCGGTGACCAAGATTTCTCAAAACTCAGTGAACCGATTGTTTTTATTTTTTTTTCAGGCTCATTTTATTCATAATAATCTCGTACTTGTCATAGGATTTTTTTTTCGTAGCTTCGTTAATTTTTTATAGGCAAAATAATGACGAATTTTTGGTCGAAAATCGTTAAATTACGTTCGGAAGTCCGCCATTTTGCGAAAAATTAATATTTTCAAAATCCGCTATGAAAAGTACGAGTTTAAAGTATCTCGTTCAATAATATTTTTAATTTTTTGTTTCAGATGAATTTAGGATGAGCAAACTAAGCCACCTCATTTGACCTTTTTTTCACAGCGCTCTATAAAAAATGCTGTATCTACATACCTTAATATTATATTCTTTTTAATAATTGAAAATATTAAAAAACAACTAAACATACTCCTTCTGAATATGTATATTTTTAGGTATCAAAACCCTTATTTATCCCTTAGGTTTCCTTAAAAAAATTCACAAACATGACCTTTTTTTCGGCCTCTGCATATACAGTCTATCCTTTTTCGTACAAAAAACACTAAAAATATCTTTTTCTGACTAAACACTAACACTAAAAAGATCAGTCTTAAGACTAATTAAAAATTAGGTATCTTAGGCAATCGATTGATCATTCTTCATTTTCAAATGTTCAACAGGCGCACAGTATGGATGAATCCATAGATATGGTTCTCCACTCCTTGTTCTCGACTACTGCACGCAAAGAAATTTTTCGTTTGCCGCAACTGAAAAATTCACCACTACACTTCGTTTGCGAGTTGTATTTGCCACAAACGAATATTCAGTTGTCATACAGCAAACTATTTCGGTACTTATTATTTATTATATCAATAATCTTTCTCCCTATGTCCGTCCGCTTTCTTATGGATTGGACTCATCTTACCTCTGTTGCTATCTCCGTTCGCATACTTAGTAAATTACCAATTGGCTTATATTGTAACGATTTGTCCAAAAAGTAACTCTGAACTATAAGCGTTGTGTTTATACAACGAAGGCAAAAGCAAACGAAGTTTTCAATTGGGAAAAACAAATTTTTCAATTGTACAATTTAAAAATCACTCGCATTTATGACAAATGAAATTAATTGCCTGCAATTAAATGACGTGTTTATTAATATGACAACTGTTGAAACGTTTGCAAATAACGATTTCAAGCACTATAAACGAAGTTCGTTTGCGGCAAACTGGCGATAAACGTTCTTTTTTTTTTCTGCGTGTGAGAGGTCACTCGAAATGAAGGAGTACACGGTTTTGGCATTCCTAGGCAAAGCGGTTGCTTTTTACAAAGTCCTGCCGAACGCATTCACCCTGCCCTTGACGGAGCTGGGAGTTAAGGAGCCCCTAGTTACGTTCGTCTGCTAGGTTCTTACCATGCCACTGCAATTGCCTAAGCAGTAGAAGACTCTCTCATCTTTGGTGGATCCTTCCTTTACTCCCTTGCAGCAGTTTTGGAAACATGACCAAATCAATTCGACATTAAATCCAGAAAGTGTTTCAGCGAAGCATGGGACTGATAACAACTGCTTACAGATAGGATTGCATGGTCAGAACAACGGGAATATAAAGTTCTAAATGCCTTTATCCCATTGTTCCCTTTTTACCAAAAACTTCACGTAAAAAAGCTGTTATTAGGCGTTTGTTTCGGTGAATATCATTTGGTTGAATCGTTTGGTTGGAAGAGAACACTTTGCACGTAATTGAATATTTCGAGTTCTGTGTCGGATGCTTCATTTTCGCAGGGAGTTTTGCTTCTTAACTTTTATATGAAATTTAATATTAATATGAGTGAATATATACATGAAATATTTATTTATATGATTTTATATGAGAGCTGCCTAAGATGATCGTATTTTGTTGAAATTTTTTGGTGACCATGCTCTGGCTTTGCAAACCAGAGGTTTTTGGAAGTGGTTTTCAAGTTTTAGTTGTGATTTCGACAATAAGAGCTAAATTTTTCATCCATGAAGAATTGGGGGCATTACCGGCTTAATGAACCCACTCGATTCAAAAACTTCCAAATTCTTTGGGAAGTTTGGACTTCAATTATCAACGGATGGACCTAAATTACCCTTAAAACCATGGGAATACTACAAAAGTAAGGATATTGGTTCTCATACACGCAAAGAAATTTTTCGTTAACCGCAACTGAAAAATTCACCAACTACACTGCGTTTGCAAGTTGTATTTGCCGCAAACGAATATTCAGTTGTCATCAACTTAAAAATATATCTTATATATGGTATATACCGCAAACTATTTTGGTCATTATTATTTATTGTAGTATTTATCTTTCTCCCTATGTTCGTCCGTCTTCTTATGGATTGCACTCATCGCACCTCTGTTGCTATCTTTGCGTATTAAGCAAATTACCAACTTGCTTATATAGAACAATTTGTCCAAAAAGTAATTCTGAACTATTAACATTGCGTTTATGCAATGAAGGGAAAAACCAACGAAGTTTTCGGTAGGGAAAAACAAATTTTTCAATTGCTGCAATTTAAAAATCACTCGCGTTTGTGACAAACGAAATTAATTTCCTGCAACTACAATACGCGTTTCTCGCAACTGACTGTTATTATGACAACTGTTGAAACGTTTGCAAATAACGATTTCAAGCACGACAAATGAAGTTCGTTTGCGGCAAACTGGTTATAAACGTTTTTTTTCTTTGAGTGTACTAATTGAAACCAAGGGATGTTTGAAGACGATTTTTCACCTGTGAACTGCTCCTTAAATGGGATAAAAGGCAGGAATTTTTGCATATAACTGTCAAGAGCGATAGAAATGCATCACGATAATGCCAAGCGCAGAAGGTCATGGTTAACCAACATCCCAGCTCATGCTGTGTATTTGATAAGATCGAGAGGGTGTGGTCTACTATAAGCTGCTCAAATAAAAGATTTATAAATTAATGTTAATCTGGTTGTATCGATAATCCGTGATTTTGATCTACTCGTCGAATGCAAGAAAGAAAACTGTTTTTTCATTAAGAAAAATTTACATTTTCTTATAATTTTTGTTTTTTAAAGAAAATAAAAGGCCATAGTTGATGAAAAAGAAGATAACTGAGAGTTCATAAAAATTGTTAGATTATTCAAAAGAGTTGAGCTTGGATTGCTTGGTTTATTAATTTTTAACTCAAATCGACTTAACAGACAAAGGAGGCAGGTGTTACACCTAACCATTCCAGTCAGTTGTTTGTTTCTACTATTGGATGGAATTAAAGAAATCTATCTCTTTCAAGAAAATACTCCATAGTTTGACTACAGTTATCCTAGTAGTATATATATAAATAGTAGATATTAAATATAACGGAATATTAAAATAAGAACTAATAAATTCTGGATATACGTACACTAAGGGAAATAACGCATATTAGCATTATCCACGCCTGAGTATAAATTTTATTCAAATATTTACGTGGATAAATCCAATGTTTTCCTTACAACTCGTTTTTTTCCCGTATTTTAATTTTATTTATACCACACACGTACACACATATTCCATACAAGCAAGCAGCAACAGCATCGCACACGTACACACATACTCCGACAAGCAGCAACAGCATCGCACTTTGTTTCTGCAGTTTAATTCTTGCATTTGCAGCTCTTATAGTTCTCATTTAGTTATTGTTTCAAGAGTAATATAGTATGCATGTTTGGCAACGAAATGAAATTATGAAGGGTTGAGTGACAACTCGGTGTTTTCTCAAGAACATCTTGGACCGGTTGTCATTTACCTGCATAATTTGCTTCTACCTAGATATATTTTGTAGATTACTTTTTCGTTCTCTATTTTATACTATGTTTGACAGTTGGTGCAATATTAGGGCACCAACTGTCAAAAATAGTATAAATTAGAGAACGAAAAAAGTGAAGCGAGAATAAATTATACAGGCAATGGCATTTGATGATGAACGCAATATAAAGAAAATAATACCATAAAACCACTAATAACATATTCAATTTAAATATGTTTTTTTTTAAATTCAATATTTTTATATAAATTTTCTTTAAATGCGATAGTTTATTTTCAAATAGTAAATATTTGAAAGATATTTTAAAAAAATCCGTGCATAATTTTAATATATTTTTTATTAATTCTGTTTAAATATTTAAATATTTAATTTAATTAAAAAAGTATTCAAATAAATTTTAAATATTTACGTAGTCGATTTATTCAAATGCGTTATTGGTGCAAAAATTACTCGCTTTTTGGATAAATTAAAAAAGTTTTTGGATAAATTTAATATTTTTTTCCCTTAGTGTACCACCCAGAGAATTCGTGAAATTTTTTTTTATTGTACAACTTATAGATACAAATGTACGCAAAAAGACTGACTAGTTAATAAATTTTAGAAAAAACTCTGCTAAGACTTTCTAAAAAAAAAAAATGGAGAGAACAACTTAAAAGAATGGATCATTATCAGCCAAAACCTTCAGTAAGATTTTAACAAAAACGCAAGCATATCGAAAAAGTAAAAGAAAATTAAGTGCCCAACTCTTATAAAACATGAAGACTCTACTAATTGCAGCCTCAATTAGCTGAAGATTCATAGAACATTCATCATATAAAAAAAAGGCTTGGAAAATGGTTACAAAAACTATACAGTTACCAACAAATTAAGCAGAATATTTAAATAATAAGAGAAGCATAAAAAAAAATAACGTTTCAAGCACGTTTCTAACTAACGTATTGTTCTTCGCACAAACATATGTTACAGACATACATACATACATAACTACTTATGTATATTGAAGTATCTATTCAAAAGAAGATAATGGAGCCCGTCGTTCATAGAATAGAACAGAAAAATAATGTAATAAATGTTAAGAGAACAAAAACAAAACGAAAAAAAAACAACAACGATCTGCGGGGGAAAAAAATGGTTTCGTTGTATAGTAAATCTCTTGAGAGGTTCAGTTAGGAACAGATATTTTTAAGTAGGCAGCATTGGTTGAGCTTAAAAAAGCAACCAAGAATAAAGCTCCATGGCTTTAAGTGGAAAAGCAGCTCATGGTCATGCAATATAATGAAAAAAAATCTGTGGTTAGAAGAAATAAAGTGGAAAAACATGAAAAAATTTAAGCTGTTTAAGAAGAATACAAAAGCTAAGAAGTTTTTAACTTCAATTGGAGGACAGAGGAGGATGAGTCCGAAGCACAAAAAAAAAAAACGTGTTCATTCAAAAATTTTTTCCAGTGTTCAAGCCACTTGAATTAGTCTTTAATTTTTCTCAACATTAAGAAAGTTATGAACTAAATAGTTCTAAAAATTAAAAATATTCTATAAACGCAGGTGTTTGCTTCCTTTAACACCGAGGATAGGAAATCAACGTTAAACCATGCCTCTTGCAATTAATTAACTCTTTAAAGAAATAAACCTTTCTGCCAAATGTTGGCGCGTTAAAACGCCAGTAAAGCATTTGCTGAGAAACACTGAAATACAACAATTTAATCTCCAAAGGCAAAGCGTTAACGGCCAAGTAACAACGTGTAGTGCCTAAAGCGTAATGGCTATAGATGTTGTTGTTGTTAGTGCTGTTGTTGCTTTATTTATAAATGCCACGAATTAAAGTGAAGCGTTAGACCGTCGGTTAGTCTGGATTCATAAATCAAAACCGGTTACAACCAGGCAAAAAGAGGCACAGGCTAAAAATCTTTCAGACAAAAAGAGGAGCAAAATAAACACACAGTCACAAAGTGAGAACTCTCAAGAAGAAGTGAACAAAGTATTTTAAAGTATTTCGAACAGAGTTTTCGAAAATTTTATATATCGTATATTATTATATATTTCGGGTATTACAAGGTCTCATAAAGTCAAATGTCTTAAGTTGAAAACATAAAAATTTACAACTAGTGTGAACAACCTCTCATAGCTTATTGTGATATTTCAAATCTCAATCAGCTGATGCAAAACAAAATAAAATAAATATTTGTTATCACAATGCCAAAAGAAAGCGAAAAACCAAAATAATAGCAGGTTTGTGCAAAAAGCATATTTTGGACGTTATTGAATACGACACTCAATAAACATAGCTTTTAGGGTGGTAATATTTTAGTACTATTTTTATATGGAAGGCAACAACTACATTTTTGAACTAGTGTAAAATTGTATTCAATTTTGATAATAATGATAGCACACCTTGTGAATACCCTTATTGCATCCTACATCTCAAAACCATATATTAACGATACATTTTCAAAGCTTAACTCTTAAATCTTAAATCCTAAATCTTAAATCTTAAATCTTAAATCTTAAATCTTAAATCTCAAATCTTAAATCTTGAATCTTGAATCTTGAATCTTGAATCTTAAATCTTAAATCTTAAATCTTAAATCTTAAATCTTAAGCCTTAAGCCTTATATCTTAAATCTTAAATCTTAAATCGTAATTCTTAAATCTTAAATTGAACGGTTTTGTACCCTCACAAAGGCAACACTGTCCATCTGTCATATTTTTATATTGGACTCTCAACGACACCTTCAGCATTAAATGCTCTTGAGAAGAAGAGGCAGTTGAAAACGGTTTAACATAAGCGACGGACACACGCTAGTTTTAAGTCTAAAAAAAATATTAATGTTTTAAACCGGAACACGTTGGACAATAAAGTGACTTCGGAAATAGAATTAAATTTGGTTAAATAACTTTTATTCGTCTATTTTTTTGTTTGTTCGGTGGAACCCCGGAACCAACTTTGGTTCAACAATACTCGTGCAAGAGTACACATAAATTGGTGGCCCATGGGGGGATCCTCATTTTAACTCATTAAAACAAAAAAAAACAGAAAACTAATAACAATTTAATAACTTAAAACCGTGTTACAAATTATTGTTGCAATTCAGCTTCAAATTATATTCTTGCTAAAAGAAATAATCAAACGGTACATGCATTCCAACAGAGTGTGACATCAAATCAAACCACAAAAGTACATAAACGAAGTACATAAACGAAGTACATAAACTGTGTATAAAAGCAAAACCAACGGCACATACAACAATTGTGAGTGTTATTGGCGAAAGATTACGTTCTTCAGTTTACGTGTTTCATCTCACCGCATTCCCTGAGTTCATCGAAGAGATCATCAACATTACGCAGTAAGCCTCTAAATCGGCGTTAACAGCATCAAAGAGAAGAGCACGGAGGTAAAACGAAGACATCAGTGTAGTTCTGCGTAAGAGACTCATTAAAGGTAAGTGTGCTTTGATTAGACTTTAGAAGAGAGACAAGAGGAAAGCTTTTAGTTAAAATGACAAATGGAAAGCAACAAGTGAGCGGCGACAATGCAGCTGATGTTTGTGCTGGCTTAATTAGACTTCAATATGAGCGTCTCAAAGCAGTGAAGCAACTTATTAAAAACTTTAAAAAAGATTCTACGGTGCGAAAAACGAAAACTTATTTTACCGCACGCCTCGACAAACTTGAATCGATATCCAAAGAATTTTCCGCGTCGCACGAAACGATTATTTGTTCGCAACCAGACAACAACGGTCCATATTTCGAAAAGGAAGTGTCATCTGAATTTGAAGAGATTTATTTAGAAGCCATATGCTTGATCACAGACTCGTGTGAAGAACTCTTTCCCTCCACATCGTCAAATGCTGTAGCCAACAAAAATTTATCAGCACAAACAGATAATTCAGCGACGTCTATACTACCTTCAGTAAAATTGCCTCATTTACCAGTGCCGTCATTTACGGGTAACTTTTTAGAGTGGCCTGCATTTTTTGATGCTTTTACCCATCTAGTGCATGAAAATCCCCAACTAAGCGCCATACAGAAATTTCATTTTTTGAAACAGGCGTTACCCACTGACCGAGACGTTGATATTCTACAAATGACTATGACAGATTTAAATTACGCAACCGCCTGGGCATTAATTGTTAAGCGATACAATAACCCAAGAATATTGTTCATGCACCACATGAATACGCTTTTTAATTTACCTCTTCTGCCTAAAGAACGTGCGGAAGACATTAAACTTATGCTTAATGTATCTAATGTTTGCCTCAATGCATTTACCGGACTCAACATTCCCATTGGGCAGTGTGATCACTGGTTGGCATATTATTTATCAACCAGATTGTCGAAAGAAACACATCAAGCATGGGAGCATCATATGGGCAGTAACACTAGTATCCCAACATTTAAAAATTTAGAGTCCTTCTTGAATGATCGCTTAATCACTCTTGACGTCATTGAAAATCGGAATATTTCATATGAAGTGCCAGCTTCGTCAAAACCCAATGTTACTCAAACCAAATTTCAACATAATTCATACAACAAACTTCAACGCAATTCTTCCAAAATCGAGAAGAAAACTTTCCATGCAGCTGCCAGATCCAACAATGCTGGCCAGACAGACTCCTGCTTCATCTGCAATGGCGCACACATTGTTAGGCGCTGTCCAACATTTCTTTCAAAAGATTGTTTTGAAAGAAAGGCTTACGTTGATAAAGCAAAGCTGTGTCTTAATTGCCTAAGCAAGTCTCATACAATGTCTCAGTGCACGAGCACCAAGAATTGTCTACAATGTGGCCAGCGCCATCACACATTAATCCATTTTCCACAAGCTTCAAAGACTTCGCAGCAGTACACTAGTATTCAGCCATCAACGTCATTAAATCCAGCCTGCCCTACATTTCAAAATCGAGGAAATCAACTTCAACGCGCCTCTCTGCATGACGGACATTCAGGGTCATCCCCAACGCGTCATCAAGTGATACATACCACTCAGCTTGTTTCCTTGGCTTCATCCGGGAGATATCCCTGCAAGGTCATCCTGGCCACAGCACTTATCGATATTGTCAACGAAGAAACCGGTCAATCGTCGACATTTCGGGCCTTGGTCGATCAAGGCTCCGAAAGCACCATTATTTCAGAACGTGCCGTCCAAATATTAGGTCTGAAACGCACGTCCACCTCAGCAGAGATTTGTGGGGTTGGCCAAGGCTCGACCAATCAATGTCGATTCACAGTAAGCTTCATGATTAGGTCTTGCGTTAACCAAGATTTTTCAATGCATGTTGACAAAGCCTACGTCTTGAGCTCACTCACAACAGAACTTCCTAGCCAAGACGTTGAACAACAAAATTTACCACACCTGTATGGTCTTGCTCTCGCAGACCCATTGTATTATAAGTCCAAAAAAATAGATCTTATAATCGGTGTAGACATTTTTGCCAATATAATTCAAACAGGTACTCGCCTGGGTCAACTTGACCAGCCAATCGCTCAACGTACTCAGCTGGGCTGGATTCTATCAGGCAAAGCGGTTTCCAAATCTGTTCATACCGTCACTGTAAGGTGCCATCACGCGTCTGTTGAATTAGAGGATTTGGTTAGCAAATTTTACGAATTAGAGTCAGTTTCCAACGTAAGAGCCATGTCAACGGAAGACCAATGGTGTGAAGGGTTCTTTCAGAAAACCCATACACGTCAGTCGAATGGAAAATTTTTAGTACGCTTACCGCTAAAATCAAGGTTTGATCCGACTCAAACTCTCGGTAGATCCAGGCAACTAGCGCAAAATCGTTTTTATCACTTAGAGCGTCGACTTAATCGTGATAAAGAATCTTATATAAAATATGCAAATGCTATCAATGACTATTTTGTTCTCAACCAGATTGTACCAGCATCATCGAGCGAAGACCAAACCATTTTCACCAACACCGCAAACACAGTATCAGTAGCCTCTTGTGTTTTGCCCCACCACGCAGTTATTAAGGAGGAAAGTGCTACTACAAAAATGCGAATAGTATTTGACGCTTCCGCCAAAACCTCTAATGGCAAATCCCTTAATGACTTGTTGTGCGTAGGCCCTACATTACAAAACGATCTGTCCGCAGTCATCCTCAATTGGCGCCTTCATAAATACGTGTTTGCATCCGATATCCAAAAAACGTATCGGTGCATAGACATGCATCCGGATGATGCACAATATCAAAGGATTTTGTGGCGAAATGAGTATGGAAGCCTCCAAGAATATTGTCTTACCACAGTAACGTTTGGGACTGCATCAGCTCCATTCACGGCAATTCGCGTCATTCATCAAATTGCGGAGGACTTGAAGCATGAATATCCTTTAGCAGAACAGGTTTTGAAGCACGATATGTATGTAGATGATGTGCAAACTGGTAGCCACTCTTTGGAAACTACGTTAGAGATACGCGATCAAGTGATTTCAGCATTACAATCTGCCGGTATGGAATTGCGAAAATGGTCAAGCAATTCATCAATTTTATTGCACGGCATACCCGAAGAACATCAATCCAGCAGCACATTACTGCAACTCAATAGCAAAGAAACTGTCAAAACGCTTGGGCTTTGCTGGCAACCAAACTGTGACCGATTTACATTCAAGCTTAATTTTAAAATAGACCCTACACCAACGAAGAGAGCGGTGCTGTCAACCATCGCACGATTATTCGATCCATTGGGTTATATAACACCAGTTACTGTTGCTGCAAAGATATTGCTTAAAAGTGTCTGGACAACACGGCTACTCAAGGATGGTGACCATACAAATACTTTAGGATGGGATGATGAACTCCCCGAAATGCTCAACATTCGCTGGCAACAGTTTTTACAGGGCTTGTCAAAAATAGAACGAATTGCTATTCCACGATGGCTGAACTACCATCCGCACTATGTAAAAGCCATAGAACTTCATGTTTTTTGCGACGGATCTTCTTCCGCATACGCTGCAAATGTATACTTGCGAATAAAACAAATAGATGGAAGTATCTCTACCCAACTAATTACGGCCAAAAGCAAAGTTACTCCAACAAAACCGCTCACGATTCCAAGAGTAGAGCTTTGCGGTGCGGTTCTTGCAACAACACTTATGAAATGGGTTCAGAGGCACTTTCGCATAACGAAAGATGTTATTCCAGTCTACTTTTGGACAGACGCTACTGTTGTTTTGCATTGGATTCACGGCGATATTAACCGTTGGAAAACATTTGTAGCAAATAGAATCGGGAAAATTTTAGAAAGCAGCTCACCCATACAGTGGAATTATGTTGCTACCGAAGATAATCCTGCAGATTGTGCCACCCGTGGACTAACGCCATCCCAACTAGCAGAGTTTAGCTTATGGTGGTCTGGCCCACAGTGGTTATCTCAGGATTCACAATGCTGGACTCCGTGGAATCAAGCCGAAAGTGAACTTCAGCCAGAAATTGCTGAAGAAAAGCTTCCACAGATACAGGTGACCACTACAACTTCAACTACCTCGATTTTATTAAAATACTCTTCGCTCAACAAATTAATTCGAGTCTGTACTTATGTCTTAAGGTTCTTCTACAATAGTCAACCTGTTAACGCACACCATAGGAAATCTGGCCCACTCACAGTCGATGAACTCCAAAAGAGTTTGCTACAGCTGGTGCGAATGGTTCAAAGAGAGACTTTTGGCAAAGAAATTCAGTCAATTCAATCAAATGATTCACTACCGACTAAAAGCCCACTCAGAAGTTTAACACCCTTCCTAGATAGTGAGTACGTTCTACGAGTACGAGGCAGATTGAGACACGCAAATATATCTTTTCGTAAAAAACATCCGATAATCTTGCCGAGCGATCATCACTTCACGTATTTAGTAATCGAAAATTCTCATCAAAATACGCTGCATGGAGGTATTCAGTTAACTCTGTCTAACATTCGTCAACAATTTTGGATTATAAATTCGAGACGAACTGTACGCAATCATATTCGAAAATGTATAAAGTGTTTTCGCAACAAACCTGAAGTCACAGGTCAGCTAATGGGCGATCTACCATATAATCGCGTAAACCCTCCACAACGCGTATTTCATGCTGCCGGGGTAGACTATACGGGCGCCATTGAGCTAAAGTCATCTAAATTTCGAGGAAATACCATATACAAGGGATATATTGCGGTGTTCATTTGCCTGGCCACAAAGGCAATCCATTTAGAAGCGGTTACCGGGTTATCCACAGAGAACTTTCTTTGGGCACTACAGCGCTTTATTGGTAGACGAGGCATCTGTAGCGACCTATATAGCGACTGCGGCACCAATTTTTTGGGAGCTGATCGGGTGTTGAAGTCTAACCACCAGACATACATCAATGAAATAAAAGAAAAAATTATCCCCAAGCTTGCAGCCCAAAAGATTCAGTGGCACTTCAACCCGCCATATTCTCCTAACTTCGGGGGTATATGGGAGGCGAACGTAAAATCTGTGAAACACCACTTAAAAAGAGTTACTGATGGGAATCGCTTAACCTATGAAGAGCTTTCGACGGTTCTTGTGCGTATAGAGGCTTGTCTGAACTCGAGGCCGTTGTGCCCTTTGACGTCAGACCCGGATGATTTATCGATTCTCACTCCAGGACACTTTCTGACAGGGGATGCTCTGTTGGCATTGCCAGAAGCTCAGTCTACATCACTCTGTTTAAGCCAACAATACCAACAAATGCAACGAATGGTTCGACAGTTTTGGGGTAGGTGGTCTTCAGACTGGTTATCCCACCTGCAAGCTCGCCCGAAGTGGCGTAATGTACAGAGTAACCTTAGCATAAACGATTTGGTTATCGTCAAGGATGACAATCTGCTTCCTAACGAATGGATTATGGGGAGAGTAGTCGAGTTGTACCCAGGAAAGGATGGCTTGGTCCGTGTCGTCGAGGTCCGTACTCAACACGGAGTATATAAGCGCTCTATATCCAAAATTTGTCGCCTGCCACTTCCCAATTATAGCGAAGCAACCGTATAATACAATCTAGCCAAGCAATCAATTAAGCACACTTACCTTTTTTGTCTTTGTTCGTCTCTTTATACATCGTCTGAAGGAAGCTACAATCCTGCGAAAGTTTTCTTTGGTGTTTTCCTTTTCTGTAAAAAAAAAAAAAAGGCAAAACACCTCCCCAGAAAGCAACGTTTTCGAGCATCATGCTGGTTTCAGCATTGGGGGCGGCATGAACGGTTTTGTACCCTCACAAAGGCAACACTGTCCATCTGTCATATTTTTATATTGGACTCTCAACGACACCTTCAGCATTAAATGCTCTTGAGAAGAAGAGGCAGTTGAAAACGGTTTAACATAAGCGACGGACACACGCTAGTTTTAAGTCTAAAAAAAATATTAATGTTTTAAACCGGAACACGTTGGACAATAAAGTGACTTCGGAAATAGAATTAAATTTGGTTAAATAACTTTTATTCGTCTATTTTTTTGTTTGTTCGGTGGAACCCCGGAACCAACTTTGGTTCAACAATACTCGTGCAAGAGTACACATAAATCGTTAATCTTAAGTCTTAAATCGTAATTATTAAATCTTAAATCGTAATTCTTAAATCTTAAATCTTAAATCTTAAATCTTAAATCTTAAACCTTAAATCTTAAATCTTAAATATTGAAAACTTAAATCTTCAATATTAAATATTAAGTCTTAAATCTTAAATCTCAAATCTTGAATCTTAAATCTTAAATCTTAAATCTTAAATTTTAAAATCTTAAATCTTAAATATTAAGTCTTAAATCTTAAATCTTGAATCTTAAATCTTAAATCTAAAATCTAAAATCTAAAATCTTAAATCTTAAATCTTAAATCTTAAATCTTAAATCTTAAATCTTAAATCTTAAATCTTAAACCTTAAATCTTAAATCTTAAATCTTAAATCTTAAATCTTAAATCTTAAATCTTAAATCTTAAATCTTAAATCTTAAATCTTAAATCTTAAATCTTAAATCTTAAATCTTAAATCTTAAATCTTAAATCTTAAATCTTAAATCTTAAATCTTAAATCTTAAATCTTAAATCTTAAATCTTAAATCTTAAATCTTAAATCTTATATCTTATATCTTAAATCTTAAATCTTGAATCTTAAATCTTAAATCTTAAATCGTAATTCTTAAATCTTAAATCTTAAATCGTAAATCTTAAATCTTAAATCGTAATTCTTAAATCTTAAATCGTAATTCTTAAATCTTAAATCTGAAATCTTAAATCTTAAACCTTAAACCTTAAATCTTAAATCTTAAATATTGAAAACTTAAATCTTCAATCTTAAATTTTAAGTCTTAAATCTTAAATCTCAAATCTTGAATCTTAAATCTTAAATCTTAAATCTTAAATTTTAAAATCTTAAATCTTAAATATTAAGTCTTAAATCTTGAATCTTAAATCTAAAATCTAAAATCTTAAATCTTAAATCTTAAATCTTAAATCTTAAATCTTAAATCTTAAATCTTAAATCTTAAATCTTAAATCTTAAATCTTAAATCTTAAATCTTAAATCTTAAATCTTAAATCTTAAATCTTAAATCTTAAATCTTAAATCTTAAATCTTAAATCTTAAATCTTAAATCTTAAATCTTAAATCTTAAATCTTATATCTTAAATCTTAAATCTTAAATCTTAAATCTTAAATCTTAAATCTTAAATCTTAAATCTTAAATCGTAATTCTTAAATCTTAAATCTTAAATCGTAAATCTTAAATCGTAATTCTTAAATCTTAAATCGTAATTCTTAAATCTTAAATCTGAAATCTGAAATCTTAAATCTTAAATCTTAAATCTTAAATCTTAAATCTTAAATCTTAAATCTTAAATCTTAAATCTTAAATCTAAAATCATCTTAAATCTTAAATCATCTTAAATCTTGAATCTTAAATCATAAATTTTAAATCTGAAATATTATGTCTTATATCTTAAATCTTGAATCTTGAATCATAAATTTTAAATCTGAAATAGTATGTCTTATATCTTGGAAAAAAATTTTAAATCTTAAATGTTAATTATTAATTCTTCTGAATCTCAATCTCTGGAAAAAAAGAAAATCCTGTTAGAGAAAAAATATTATCTACTCCGGAAAAATTTAGACTTGTTAAAAAATATACTTATATAGGATATACTAAATAAATTATTTTATCTAGGAGGACGATCCTCACGAGGCAATGCGTAAGGATCAGGGGCCGATATTTAAATGGCAACGTGTCTGACTGCCTCAGCCTGGTGAGACCAGCATTTTCAATGACGCATTCGTCTCAAGTTCAAGACTCAAAGCTCTCAGTGGTATCGCCTAGAAACGGCAAGCTGACAATCGTTAGTTTGACGGTAAATCTGAGCGACGGGACCCTAAACGGTTTTGAGTCGGGCTTAAGACCACAACGTAAAAAAAGTTTTCAATGAAACAGAAAAGAAAAGAAAAAATATAAAGTGTTGAAAACTTTACTTTTCCGAATAGTGGTAAAAAGTCAATTAATTTTTCAATTCAATTTCAATTTTTCCCTTTTTCAAGTTGTTATGGAATTGTTCAATTGACAATCTTGAATGCTACCACAAATCTTCTTAGATATTAGACACAGTACAATAAAATATTGTAAATACCCTTGCACACGGGTATTAAAGAACTATATAAAGAACTATCGGAGTAAATCAATAAAATCCTGAAAATAGAAAAATATTGCAAAGAAACGAAGCTTTGTCAAACTCTTTTCAACCCATAGCTAATTTGACGTTATAACAACAAATATTTTATTACAACTCCAAAATAAGAAAACCAATTTCACCCTTTCGGTCTGCCTATGACTAAAATCACCATTATCATCATCGATACGTGTGTGCATCGATTGAATGTAATTTTGCCAATTAGTAAGAATTATTTTTATTACACTTTCATACATATTCCTACTTAAAAAAAACACATATACTCACACAAAGAAACATTTTCAAAATTAGGCAATCATATATGTATGACAGCATAAAAGGCTGGCAGCTCTGCTGTACGTGCAGCCCTTTCTCGCCACAGCCAATACAGACATACAGACAGACAGACGGACAGACAGACAGACAGACAGACGGACAGACATTTAGCCATATGGGATATACAGGCTGCCACCATCTCGCCACCACTCCAACTTCCCTTTAAGGTAAACAATCAGTGACTGTCAAACAACCTGTGTTTGAGCTGTTCGATTTCAACAAACTCCATGATATTGTTTTTTTCCTTTTTGGCGCGCATTTCGTTGGTTTTTCCTGTTTGTTCTTTTTTTCACTTATTGTGATTTTCCAATTTTTACTATTGTTTGTTTGTGTGCGCCAAATGGTTTTACTCAACCATACAAACAATAATCGTTTGCAGTGTATTTTTTTCGATGGTATTTTTTATTTTATTTTATTTTTTTCATCTTCATTGCCAGCCTTTATTTTAGATGCCTTTTTCCTGATTTTTTTTTTCTGATTTTTTCTGTCTTGTTTTTTTTTTGTGTTGCCTATTTTTCTTGGCTCAATATATTTAATGATTGCCTTCGTATTGTTTTCTTTCATTTCTATAGATTTTCCTGTTGAAAGCTAATATGGCGTTGAGGCCTTTTTACGGGTCTGTCTTTCAAATAGAGTCGCGATTGACAAAAAAACAAATATGAAAAAAAAACACGAAAATAAGCACACACAATATAAGAAAAGTAAATGAAAAATAAAAAAAAAAGCTATAGAAAGAGTAACAATATCGAAAAGATATAAAATTTGTGCACCACAAGGAAAACGCATATGAAATAAATATTAAATTGTATGGAATTGAATTGAAAATTGTGCACATTGGCCATAAAAGCAGTAGAATGAAGTCAGGCAGGCAGGCAGTCAGACAGTTGTAGCAATAGATATGTGTGCCGCTTGGCAGGCTTGATAGTCTGGCAGCACCATCAACTAGACAGCACTTTTCCGCAAAACCATAAATGGCAGAATGATTTTTACTACTTTTTTTTCACAAATGTAGGCATTTATTCTTCGTTTCTTCTTCTTCGTCTTCTTCTTCTACTTATTTAAATGAGCCAAGTTGTTGGTTTTGAAAGGCATGCTTGTCAATTTTAATAAATAATGGTAGTAGTAGTGACAGTGCCAAATATCTTTCTTCTAACCGCTAGAGTAGGAGTAAAATTTTAGTAGGTACTGGGAACGATAAAGTCGTAGTACTCGTACAACATGGAAAATATTAAGTGAAACAGGATTTTACTTTTAATGAATTTGAAATATTTAGTTAATGGAAGCCTATTTACAATTCAAATTGCTTTCTTGTGCAATTCCCGGGAATTAAATTAATAATTTCTCTTAAACTTTAAGAGCGAATTTTTATTTTAAATTTTAATGAATTTCAAATATTTAATGAATACTCAGTTAGTTCTTTGGAAGTTTCCCAGCAGAAAAGTGGACCAAATTTGAAATAGTTCTAAACTAGTTCCAAAAAGGACCAGTACTAGTTCCACTACAATGCCCTTTAACATTGAACGAACTGACGCTGACGCTGACAAAAATAAACGCGTTCTGGCTACTTTTTAAAATTTGCTGCGCACAAGAAAAAATAATAAAAAAAAATGTTTATAGACAAAATGTTTTCTGGATTGTGGATGGAAATAATGGTACAAATGAGATCTTTAGGACCTTTCCATTGCACTAAATTCTTACACTTTTGATATGTTCACTTTAAAACTAGTAAAAAAAGAACCAATTTAAGGCTACTGCGAAAGCAACCAGTTTAAAAATGTTCCTAATGCAACTAGTTCAAATATAGGGAAAAAGGAGTGTTTTTGGGGACAATTGTCTTTTCCTATGACATCAACCCGCAAAAAGCGTCAGTTCGTTCAATGTTAAAGGGTATTGTAGTGGAACTAGTACTGGTCCCTTTTGGAACTAGTTCAGAACTATTTCAAATTTGGTCCACTTTTCTGCTGGGACTTTTGAAAACAAAAGCAAAGATAACTGTTCTACACTGAACGCCTTTTGTACTTTTTCAGAACTGCTGCGAACTGCGCTAGAAATGAACTAGTTCCATTTTTCAATTGACTCCAAAATAACTGCTGGGTTCTTTAAATCATAAAACTCCAATATGAAGCGAAACTCCAATAATTCTCTTAAATATGTAACTCCCACCCTAAGTATTTGGTTAAAAATATTTGAAATTGTAGTTTTCGAGTTATAATATTTTTCTTTTACAGTTTCCAGTAATATCTTTATGCAAATTTGAGAAACGTGGCGTGGCTTGCTTTTCGATACAGAATAACTATGGAAGTAAAAGTAGCAGAACATTAAAACTCAGAATTGAAATATTACTCGGTGGTATCCTTCAACTCAAAAATTAAGACTGGCATTGAGCAAGGGGTTGTGGCTCCGTCCAAGCAAGCCAAACTTTTGATATTGCATAGCTTTAAAAGTTAAAGTCATAGAATATTAAAACTCAAAATGGAGTAACTATTTGGTGATGTTCTGCTAATTAAAAAAAAATGTTAAGATATAAAAACATTAAGATATTACCATATTCAGATATTAAGATATAAAGATATTAAAATATTAAAATATTTAAATATTAAGATATAAAGATATAAAGATATAAAGATATAAAGATATAAAGATATAAAGATATAAAGATATAAAGATATTAAGATATTAAGATATTAAGATATTAAGATATTAAGATATTAAGATATTAAGATATTAAGATATTAAGATATTAAGATATTAAGATATTAAGATATTAAGATATTAAGATATTAAGATATTAAGATATTAAGATATTAAGATATTAAGATATTAAGATGTTAAGTTATTAAGATATTAAGATATGATTTAAGATTTAAGATTTAAGATATAAGATATAAGATATAAGATATAAGATATAAGATATAAGATATAAGATATAAGATATAAGATATAAGATATAAGATATAAGATATAAGATATAAGATATAAGATATAAGATATAAGATATAAGATATAAGATATAAGATATAAGATATAAGATATAAGATATAAGATATAAGATATAAGATATAAGATATAAGATATAAGATATAAGATATAAGATATAAGATATAAGATATAAGATATAAGATATAAGATATAAGATATAAGATATAAGATATAAGATATAAGATATAAGATATAAGATATAAGATATAAGATATAAGATATAAGATATAAGATATAAGATATAAGATATAAGATATAAGATATAAGATATAAGATATAAGATATAAGATATAAGATATAAGATATAAGATATAAGATATAAGATATAAGATATAAGATATAAGATATAAGATATAAGATATAAGATATAAGATATAAGATATAAGATTTAAGATTTAAGATTAAAGATTTAATATTTAAGATCTAAGATTTAAGATTCAAGATTCAAGATTCAAGATTCAAGATTCAAGATTCAAGATTTAAGATTTAAGATTTAAGATTTAAGATTTATTATTTAAGATTTAAGACTTAAGATTTAAGATTTAAGATTTAAGATTTAAGATTTAAGATTTAAGATTTATTATTTAAGATTTAAGATTTAAGATTTTAGATTTTAGATTTAAGATTTAAGATTTAATTTAAGATTTAAGATTTAAGATTTAAGATTTAAGATTTAAGATTTAAGATTTAAGATTTAAGATTTAAGATTTAAGATTTAAGATTTAAGATTTAAGATTTAAGACTTAAGATTTAAGATTTAAGATTTAAGATTTTAGATTTAAGATTTAATTTAAGATTTAAGATTTAAGATTTACGATTTAAGATTTAAGATTTAACATTTAAGATTTAAGATTTAAGATTTAAGATTTAAGATTTAAGATTTAAGATTTAAGATTTAAGATTTAAGATTTACGATTTACGATTTAAGATTTAAGATTTAAGATTTAAGATTTAAGATTTAAGATTTAAGATTTAAGATTTAAGATTTAAGATTTAAGATTTAAGATTTAAGATTTAAGATTGAGGATTGAAGATTTAAGATTTAAAGAGTAAAGATTTAAGATTTAAGGTGCCATGACTACTGACCCCATGGACACAATCCCTTAAAAATTTCGTCTGAGACGAAATTCCGTGAAAAATTTCCAATCATAAGACTCAAAACGATATCGGGGATTATGACTAGCCCTGCAAGAGTTTATAAGACCCAAAAAGTTTGTGACAGGACCACTAAAAAAAATGATTTCATGCAAGGGAAATACGTAATACAACAGGAAACTGAACTATTTCCTTGAAAAAATGGCATAAGCCCACCAATGGGCTCTTTGTGACCTCGTTGAGGCGTGGTCCTAGCACACGATATCTTTTTAAATGCTACGAGGGTTGCTACATATATTTCGGGAATAAATATAAAGATCCTTTATAATTAGTACATTTTTGCTTGCGTTGGAAGCAAATTCATAACATTTACCTCTTATCTCTTTTCGCTTGAGGCATCTCCGAAACATAGTTTTTGATTCCATCAACGGTTTATTCTGGCGTTAAACTGATGTGTGGGAGTTCACATTGTCTTGATGAAGAATAATTCTTGGGCGCTTGTTTGTTTTCTTTATTTTACGAAATATGTGGTGCCGTGGCAAAAATTTAAAAAATTGTTGATATTTTTTTTTTAAACAAAAAAATTCTTTCTAAATATTTAATCCCGAAATATATGTAGCAACTTACGTATGACTGAAAATTATTGCTTTTCAGAGTTTGAATTTTTTTTAATTTTATTTAAAATTTTGAATAAAAAATTTTGCAACTTTACAAATTGGTTCACGTTATGTTAATGAATATTTTTTTATGTTTATTTTTACATTTTCTCATTGCCTGCATGTTACTTAATTCAGCGAAAATCACAAGAAAAGTGAAAATCACCGCAGCACTAATTTATATTCGGTATTTCCTTCCAATTCATTAAACATACAGCGATTACATCATTATACACTCCCCCCCTAGTTGCACAACAACAAAGTCAAAATACACATTAAAATTTTACTGTGTGCAAAGTTTTCTGCTGTGATAACTTCCGGCATTGATTATGATAATTATTATTATTGACATTATGATGATTATTCATCATAGAGTGAAAAGATCATTGAACGCAATGAAGAAAGCAACAAGAATGAACCGAGATAAAATTCAGATTTGATTGACATTGATTGCATGACAAAGCATTGATCCAACAACAAGTACAAACGTACGTATAGACAGATATGCGTGCATATGGACCGAAGGACGGACACAGACCATCCTAATCGACATCATCACAATCATCGACAGCCAGCAAGGCGCAATGATGAGGGGCGTCAGCGTGGACGTCTTCCGTGACCGTGATCCCTGATGAACCAACCAAGCTGCAAACAAAGAATCGGGCTGTATATCTTTTTTTTTTATTTTATTTTATTTTGTTTTTTTTTTTTTGTTTTCTCAGACTCAGACTCCATAGCTACACAGACAAAGAAAAGCCTTTCATTGTGCTATTTTTAATGTTGCTGCGCCCCTATAATAAAGAAAACAACAATAACAACAACCACTATAGGGACTCTCTTGTGGAATGAAGAACATTTAAATTGTAGTAGGCAGGAAAATTTTATTACAAGTGTTGTCTGAAGTGTAAAAAAAGTATTTAATTATTTTTTTTATTAATTTGTTGTTCAGCCAGGTTCAAACCAAAAAAGATTTTAATAACGTTTGACATGCCAAAATGCAATTTGGAATCGAATTAGAGTGGAAAAAAGGAGTATTCTAGTTATGAGTTTTAATAGAGAGCAGGTTAGATGAAGTTGATCATAGAGAAAGAAAAGAAGGGCGTTTGATAAAGTAGGAGTGTGTGTTTGATAAAGTAGGAGTGCCCTCCTGTTTTTCAAATAAAACATTGTATATGAAGTTTAACAAAATCAAAATATATTTTTTTCTTAAGCAAAAATATAAAACAAATCACTTTCTAAGAAAATAAAATAAAAATTCATGAAATAAAACAAAAATCTTCAATTAAGACTGTTCTATGAAATAGGAGTGATGTAAAAATTGTTCCATTTTTCTGTCTTTGAATATTGTATTATCCAAAAAAACTTTTTAGTATCTAATATTTTGTTTGGTCTGATCATTGGTTTTGATGACAGCCTTGTGTCGGCGAGCGATCAATAAGTTTGCGGAACTTTGCACAAATTGGTATTGGTTTCCAAGTAAATTGGCCCGCTTGCTAAAGCTCAGCCATATTTCGGGGTAAAACTCCATTCATAGACTTTTTTACATCCATCCATAAGTTTTCTGTTCTCGGATTAAGGTTCGATAATTGATGTTTATCTCTGCACAACCTCATTTTATATATCTCTGAACAAAAAAAAAAATTCGAATCTATCAAAAATCTATCGTCTCTTTGGTCGAATGCTTTGGGTAAAATCCAGAGAAGACGCATTTCTTCTTCAGCATACGGCATCATTACATTGTTCAGTATATATACTATGTATATATAAACAAATTGAGTCGTGGTGTCCTTAATCCAAGAAATAGGACCAACACTGTTCCACGATAGACATATCCAAATCATTATTTTACAACCTCCGTGCTTAACGGTCTTCAGGGTGTATTATTGAAAAGATGCGATTTTATAGAATAGCTTTTTGATATAATAATTTCGGAGTATTCAGAGATATGCAGTAAGGTACATTTTATTACATAATGATTGCGAGAGCAAAAATGGATGTTGGATGTTGTTTGGTGGCTGAGGATGATCTGGGTATAAATGACGGCGAATTAAATGTCGTAACAAGCATGTGTGACAATGTAAGGAGTCAGTGGTTTTGAAGTGCTGTGCAAGGTAAAATCATTTTGCCAGGGAAAGCATCTCAGGGCAAGCTCTTCGGGAAGTATCGTGCTGGCTGTGGTAGTTACAAGTCGCGAGCAGATCAACGTTGGTTGGCCTGGAGTTGCGTAGTGGTACAACCAGGTGGCAATGCCCAAATATTGTCGGAGATTTTAGGCGGGTCTCGATTTCGACCAATAAATCTGGATGGTAGTGTCCGACCGAATATTCGGCTTCGGTATTCGGCACATTCGGCCGATTTTTTAACCTCAGGCTTTAATGACTACAAATTTTTTTATAATTCTTTAGGATTTTTTGACGTAGAATACGTCATTCTCGGAGGTAAGTAGGGTGGTTGATAGTGATCAGGTGTCGGTATTTATATAACTTTTTGAGCCTTTTGTGGGCCTAAAGTACTGATCGTACAATGTTGATGTTAGCACTTGTTGGTCTGCTTGATTCTCAATGCGACAAAAATTCATGTTAGAACTCTCTAACTTATATAACTTATATAAATTTTACACAATTACATGAAATATAAAGCCAACATTTGATGTTTTTGTTTGCTTAAACTTGCTACCTATTTATCGACAGTTTCCGGTTTTATCGACAAAACCATAAAATTTGTATGGGAGCCCCCTAAGGAGTGGTCGGAGGGAATAGGTGTCAAAGGCAAAAATGTTCCTTTTGCAAAAGTAATGGGGGTCGGTCATACATATTAACCCTCTCCGACACTCTCTTAAAGGTCATATGCTCAGGTGTATGGAATAAATAAACAAAAACCATAAAATTTGTATGGGAGCCCCCCTAAGGAGTGGTCGGAGGAAATAGGTGTTAAGGGCAAAAATGTTCCTTTTGCAAAAGTAATGGGGATCGGTGATACATATTAACCCTTTCCGGCACAAACACAATAAAATTTGTATGGGAGCCCCCCTAAGGAGTGGTCGGAGGGAATAGGTGTCAAAGGTAAAAATGTTCCTTTTGCAAAAATAATGGAGGTCGGTAATACATAATAACCCCCTCCGGCACTCTCTTAAAGGTCATATGCTCAGGTGTATGGAATAAATATACAAAAACCATAATATTTGTAAGGGAGCTCCCCTAAGGAGTAGTCGGAGGGAATAGGTGTCAAAGGCAAAAATGTTCCTTTTGCAAAAGTAATGGGGGTCGGTTATGCATATTAACCCTCTCCGGCACTCTTTTAAATGTCATATGCTCAGGTGTATGGAATAAATATTTTACTAAATAGTTTTTAAAAAAGATGTCATCAAAAGCGAATTGACTAATTCTACGTCTTGTGTTAAGACATAGTCGAAACTACTGTATCTTTTTTTTTACTTTTTGTAATTTGTAAAAGTTTTGTACTTAAAAAAATTTTATTAATATTCAGCTTCGGTATTCGGCTGAATATTTCCACTTGGCCGAACATTCGGCTTCGACCAAATTTTCACATTCGGTCGAATACATGTGGATGGTGATCAACAATAGCCATTGGCACTGTTGCGTTTCAATATTGGTAACTATCCCTACAGTATATTTATTAAATACGTAGGTGTGGTGCGTATCCGGTATTGAAACTAATATAATAGGGCGTCGTGTCTGGAGTTATGGAAGTCAGATGCACTTTAGTTAATGACATTATCTTAGCATTAACGTCCAGAAACTCTATCTGTTGGACATTAATCCCTTGAACTTAAGAATCCTTGTCAAGGAGGACCGTAGAATCCCTTGAACTTAAGAATCCTTGTCAAGGAGGACCGTAGAATTAAGCTGTCAGGGCAGGTGACATTAAACATTAAAAAGGTCTCTGTCACAGTACCAAGGACAGTCTGTTGCCCCTGACTTAGGACATGCTGACTGATTTCGATGGACCTTCGGAGAGCATCGTGGTGGTTGTGGTTTTCTACCCATATTGCGGACAGAGCTATCCAGCTCGATGTGGAGTTGTATTTTTTAACCGATCGCCGAACACCAAAGTACGGAAGAAGTGTTGGATAGGCCTCCTCCCCAACCAAGGGTTTCGACGTTTCATCACAACATACAGCTTATTTGGTACCTTTATGTACTCAAAGGGGCGCAGGCTGATGCAATGTTTCGGTCCCGTACTTAGCGTATCGTAGAATTTACCGTATTTAGCGTATCGTAGACGTTAACTTTCACATGCCCGAATTAAAATGGGTGGGACTGTAAATTTTTTGAGGACAAATATGTTAGTCTTAACTCAAATATGAACTGACAAAAATTTCAAAGTCCTTGGTGGTCTGGTTCGTTTGTTACAGGATGTTATCTGTAGGCAACATTAGGGAGTGGTTGAACAAACTAACATTTTTTTCATGTTTTTGTTTTTTAAAATAACTCTTTTACCTTTGTTTATTAATTTTGCTTACTTGGTTTTACAATAAAATAATAATTTTAATGTTTTTAGACACTTTTAGTAAAACACTTTTTTCGCAAAACGATCTTGATCTTGATCTTGATTTTGACAACTTCACTCTACGGAGAATGGCTACTAAATGAACACGCGTACAGTTTACAATAGAATAAATAGATGTAAGTTAACACAACTCATAAGGCTACATAATGCAAAAAACAGCAGGTCAAAAAAATAAAAATAATGGTACTTACAAGTATATAAGTAGAATGTTGCCTATAGGCAACGCTTTAAAGACGCTTCTGAGGAGTACAATGTTTTCCGCGACCCTTTTTCTTTAGTTTCTTTATTGCTTTGTACTATTTTCCAAGAAAAAAAAAATCAAATAAAATCTTTAACACTCCTTTTTTTTAAAGACAAACTTTAAGGTTTTTCGAATTTCCAGAAATGAAAGTTTATGAAAGCGTCAGAAGCCAGGGTTGCAATGTGTGTTTGTTTTCAGAAATATTACATGATGTTTGGTGTAAAGTTTGATATTGAACATCAATCAAATTTGGTGATAATTGAACATTTCTCTTGACTAGAGGATCACTTCTATTTTATCGAACACAGCTGTAAAAACAAAAAAAGCCCTGAAACTACGTTATTTTTAAGAGATTCTACTACAAGCTCCTAAAATATGATGTGTTTGCTTCTAGAGAAACTTAAATATTTTTAAAAGTGGTATGAAAAAGGTTAAGGATTTAAAAGATTCCAGAGAAAACTTATGCTAGGACCCCTAAATTTGAAATTTTTGTATGACTGCCTAAGTCTTACTTAACTTTATAAGAAATAATTTGATTTTAGCCCATAAAGTTAATTGTGGCGCGTAGTAAAAACTCATTGGCACGCTTGAGAGCTTGACTTCAAATGATGAAAGTAAAGATGGATTGAATGACTGCAGCCAGTGTTCTAGTTAATATGAAAAAAAATGCCCATAATTTGTTCAAGCATTAGTTGGCAACAGGGTGTGCAACTTGCTTAGTGTGTCTGCATTACAAATGGCATTTACCTTACCTACGTTTATCCCTCGCCCCTCAGCTCACTACCTTGGTTGCCTTACTGCAGCCAGAGCTAATTTTCAACCAAGTTAAGATTGACGCCGCCGCCGCCGCTCTGCAGTAAAACCAACTTAGGCGTGAAAAAGCAGCGGAGGAAAAGCAACAAAATTAAATCCATGAAAAACATGCTGTTCAAGTAAAACGCTTAAGAGCAGTAAATAGAAGAAAAATAAACAAAACAACGCAAAAAACAAAATAGAAAAAACGATGCTTAAGTTGCTTTTGCAACTCTAGTAATGCAGCAGCGGTAGAGCCGCCATTTTTGTTCTACCTTCAGACCAAAACTCAAATTAAGTCTAGTGCGAAATTTTTACTGAATAATGGGTTATAATTGTGGGCGGCTGTAATTGAACAGGTGGTAGTGCCAACTTTTGCATCCATGAAGCTTCCGTGTTTTCAAGGGATTTTATTTTATTTTTTAATTAATTACTTTATGAAATTTTATATAAAGTTCATTCAGTCATTTACTGCAATAGTTTTAATTCTGATGATGATGATGATGATGATGATGCTCACCCAATCCTGTAGATCCTTGAGTTGAAGTAGTTTTCTTTAGTTGCTTGATAGCATTTTTTATTTGGTTGCACTTTTAAGGGTCTTCACATACGTTTTACTTACCAAGTAAGCAATTTATATGATTTTATGGCAGAAAAGTGAAATGAACTCAAGTAAACTTTGTGCTAATTTTTGTTTCACTAGCAAAATACCCGTCTTTGCTCGGGATATAGATTTAAAATTACATTTTTTCACTAAAATATTTTGAGGTTTACATTTTCTAGAATATTTTACAGGTAATAAGTTAAAAATATAATTCTGGTTATAATTATTCTCTATTGGAGCTAGATTATTTTTTTATCAAAAAACTGCTGTTGTTTGACATACGCCATGTCATAGGAGTGATAACCCAACGTTCAAGAAAAAAAAGGAAAGAAGTTCTCCTTGACCTCACACTTTAAACAGAAAAATCGCCATGAACTAGATGAACTAGAGATGAGATCTACAATATTGACGTCTATAACATCAATACAGAACCATTCCGAAACCCAAGTAGAACTTATCCAAGTGTCTCTCAAGCAGAAAGCTTCGCGATTGAGAAAGCATCTCTGGCAATCCATCCAAAGAACATCATTTTGCAACGCAGGCCTTTGCGACAAAGAGGTGAACGAAATTGCAGGCCTACTGGCTAGACAGATCTCTAAATTATATAGAACGACTAACCACACCTTGGTCATAACTCTTTTTGGGGTAGTCAAGAGAGATTGAGATGATAAAGACAGTATAAACGATTGATGATCTAGTAGCGACGACCATGTTATGTCCCACCAAAAAGGTCATTGGGACATGGAGGCTAAGCAAATTGCAGACATACTGGCTAGAGAGGGCTCTGAAAGAAAAAATATTTAGATAATAAAGCTGGCGACAATATAAACGACGCTTGTTGGTCTTGTATCGACGACCGTGCTATCTTTCGCTAACATTAGTCTTAACTCTGCAAAGAAGGGACTAAGTCCCTGCTATAACTGAGTAAAAATTAAACTAACATTCCAGTAGCGGTCCTCGCGGGACACTGTGCTATCGGCACTATAGCCGCGAGACTAAGGAACCCTCATCCAGACTTTTGTGGAAGCAGTGGAGATGTCGAAGAAAAAGAATCCATCAAACATCTTCTTTACGAAAGACCCAATCTCCAACATGACTACTTCGTTATACGGGAAACATATAGATAACAGCAGGAGCTTGTAGATATCCCATTTATAGACTAATTTAGATTTATAAGTAGCTCTAGTGGATTCAACCAGCCTTCTCCCACTTTATTTGAGTACTTTTTTTCCTATTTAGTTTCTATAGGTTCAAAAAAAAAAGGGAATGACGATGAACAGAAAGCTCCCCGGATAAAGTTTAGAATTCCATCGAGATACTTTGCTGTATGACCATCTCCATTAGTTATACTATAAATAGGTATGCAACCTGAAGTAGCTCGCTCTTCATACCCCTAAACTATTAAAGATGGCAGACCGATTTTTCCAAGATACGAATTTTTTCGTCAGTAAAAATAATATTTTTAGAACAAATAAAGAGTCAAAAACAAAATAAAAATTTTTTTAAATAATAGGTGTGGCAAAAAAAATCCATTATTTTTCCACTAGATGGCTTTAGTAATCTGTAACTCGCTTGGTATAAGTGCGATCGGGTAACGCTAGATGGCGTTAGAAAGATAAGATTTCGTACTAAAGAAACTTCTCAGACAATTTTGTGATTGCTTGGCTCAGTTTTGTTTGAGCGTGCATATTTACAGTTTTCTTCGATAAAGTCGAGGACGCAAGGCAGGCGGCTGAAAATATGAATACTGTTTATGGTACTGGTACTGTAACAGTCAATTTGGTTTCGTCGATTACGTTCCGGTAATTTGGATTCAAAGATGCACCACGCTGTGGAGGGCCAATTGTCGGAAATGTCGATAAAATCATGGAAATCGTCGAGTCCGACCGTCATGTAAGCACGGTTTCGATTACCCAGGAGTTAAATATTGCACAAAAAACCGTTTGGAACCACTTGAATAAGGCTGGATACAAAAAGAAACTCGATGTATGGATAGCACACCAAAAAAACATCATGGACCGAATTTTCATCTGCGAATCGCTGCTGAATCGCAACAACATTGACCCATATCTGAAACGCATGGTGACTGATGATAAAAAGTGGGTCCCTTACGACAACGGTCAAGCAAAAAATGTCATGGTCGAATCGCGGTGAGCCGGCGCAAACGGTGGCCAAGGCTGGAATGGCGTCCAGTAGGGTTTTTCTGTGTGTTTGGCAAGGGATTGGCAGGAAGTCATCTACTATGAGCTGTTCCCTTACATCCAAACACTTAATTCGGACCTGTTCTGTCAACAATTGGACCGTCTGAAAGAAACAATCGACCAGAAGCGACCAGTTTTGGCCAATTGGAGAAGAATTGTGTTCCAATAGGACAAAGCCAGGCCTCACATATCGATAGTGACTCGCCAGAAGCTAAGGGAGCTTGGTTGGGAGGTTCATATGCATCCACCTTATAGTTCGGACCTGACACCAAGTGATTACCACCTGTTCCTGTCTATGGCAAATGCTTTTGCTGGTAAGAACTTCGCCTCAAGGGAAAATCGAACTCTCCCAGTCCTTTGTCAATAGAGACGAGGATTTTTATGGGAGAAGCATAATGAAATTACCTTCAAAATGACAACAAGTTGTCGATCAAAACAGTGCATATTTGACCTCAATCGGATCATTATAACTATGATAAATAAAGCCTTCAATTTCATGCAAAAATAATGGACTTCTCTTTACTACACCTGATAATAACCCATCCCTTAAGTTTAGAGCTAAATTTAGAGAAAATTTTGTCAAATTTATGAAATTTATTTTCTCAGAAATGTACAAGTTAGAATACGAAACCATTAAAAAATCATAAATCGTATCTTTTAATGATATTCGTCGTAAATAGATCATTCCACTCTTTAAACAGAATTGTACTTTTGTTTTCTTTTCAGTTTTCAGTTCTCAGTAAGTTCCACTCAGTTTTGTGGCAGAGAAGTAAATCAAGATGAAAAAATTTGGGAACATTTTTTTTTACATAAACAGTTCCAAACGCGTCAATTTCAATATATCGACTGGTCTCTGACTGAACCTCGTAAGTCAAAAAATCGAGGTTTTCAGGAGAAGAGAGAAGCAAAAAACTGATTTTTTCCTTAGGGCGAAATATAATTTGTTATCAAATTACAATTTACAAAGTACAAATTACAATCACAGTTTAAAAATTATATTTCTCCTTAAGGAAAAAAATCAGTATTTTGCTTCTACTCAAAACCTCGAATTTTTTACTTACGAGGTTCAGTCAGAAACCAGTCGATATTTCAAACTAGATTTGAATTCATCATTTTTATATTTACGTGAGTAATAAGCATTTTGGAATTGGGGGAATTAGCTCTTCAATTTTTATGTATCTAGATAACAAAAAAATACAATTTATACTTACATTCGGCGATTAAAGTTGAGCTATTTTGGAATAAATACTTCTAGATATTAGGGGTATTCACGATGTGGTGTATTTGCGATAAAAATGATAAATAGTACAATTTTTAACATTCTCAAAAACAAAATACATTGAGCTTTTTATACAAAACTTTATCACGTGTGCACTGATAGGATCCTATTATATCAAAAGTGTTGAATATTATTTTTCTTGCTATCCTTTTCATTTATACTTTTAATATCCTTTTTTCGAACCTATTTTTTCCGACAAAAAAATTCTTTCTTGTAAGTAAAATTCTTGAAAAAGTAAACATATATTAAAAAATATAATTCACTAGGGATTGTTTACTCTTGAATTTATGTGGCATATTCTTAGCAAGTATGTCACAAATACACCCAATCGTGAATACCCTTGTTATGTTACCAACTCATTTTTTTTTTTTAATGATGATATATAAACTCAAAGAGCTTAAAACTATTACAATAAGAGTTTTAGCTGAAAATTTCAAATTTCATAAAAATATCTTATTCTAAATTCGAGAAAAAAACTGTGCATAGAAACGCCAAACAAATGTTCAACTTGCAAAACGTTTTAAAAGGAGATGCAAAATAAAAAATTAACAGGATGTGCCAGCTAGTTCTAATAACTCAAAAGCTAGGTTTAATAAAAATCACTAGACTATAACAACTACCGTAACCAGTTAAAAATAAAGCAAAAAATTGATAATGAAGAAATTATTTTAAACTTGTTTATATTTAACTTAAAACCAAGTTTATTTCAAATGTGTTGCAAAGTCCAAGTAACCAAAGTGACCACTAGGTAAAGAAAAAAAAAATAATCAGAACCACAACCAATTTTTTTTAACAAACTAATGCTGCCAATGGGCGGTACCAACAACCAATCATCATGCCGTGAGTATGAAAAACTTGAATAATTTTGAATTTTTTTTCTTAGTTGTGATATTTTTTTAAATTCCTACCATTTCGGGTCGATATTGCACTTGCTGAAAGATGCTATTCTTAAGCGATGCGGTCCTGTCGGGGTACATCGAGCATTTGCTGCCGACACCGTATGTCGAGGTGTCGGTCTTTTGTGCTGTTAAAGTGCTCGTTGAGTTAACTTTGGAGGCGTGTGATAGGCGCTTCATATGCGTCCAGACCTGATGCCAGGGTACTGCGTCTTTCTGTGAAGTGATTGGGTTTTTGGTTTTGTTGTTGGTGTTGTGGTAGTAGTTTAATGTTTGCGGTTTTTGTTGAAGACGCGGGTGAAAAACAAAGAGAGAATTAAACAAAAATAAATAAAAGCTAGTTTAAATTTTTGTATAACATAAGTTTTTATAACAAAAGTTTTTACACTACAGTACAATTTTTTCTTTTTTTACTGTAAGGATTTTTGAGTAAAAAGGAGCAGGGCTTAGTTTAAGATATAAAAAGTATTCAGAGGCTTTAAATATTTATAACAACTATCATAAAAGTATCTAATGTGTATATATTAAGGTGTCTACATACTTTACTATCATGGTGTAGAATATAAAAAATCAAATGATAGGAAATAAGAGAACAATTTGTATTCCCTTACATATGTAAAGGGTTGCCCATATTCGACGGACCCATGTTTTTGTTAAAAAAATCAAAGAAAAAAATAAAAATTTGGCGGTTGGCAATCTTAATCATTTAATTTGTTCCATGTAGATTTGTTTACATCAATTTTTGAATATGATATCTCTCAAATGGCCGCCTCTGGCGTTGATGGCGTATTGTGCCCTTTTTGCAGCATTTTCCATCGTTTTCGCCAACATTTCGGCCGGAATAGCGGCTATTTCTTCACGAATGTTGTCCTTGAGCTCTTCTACGGTCCTTGGCTTGTTAACGTAAACCTTTGACTTCAAATATCCCCACAAGAAGAAGTCAGGCGGCGTCAAATCGGGCGAACGCGGTGGCCAGTCCAAATCACCACTTTTCGACATCAAACAAATTCTTCAGAAAATCGATTGTTATGCGACTTGTGTGCGGTGGAGCGCCGTCTTGTTGAAACCAGAACTGCCTCATACGCTTTCGACGAATAATTCGCATCACAAAATTGGTCATCATGTCGCGATAACGCTCCTGGTTGATGGTAACAGCATGGCCATTTTCATTTTGGAAGAAAAACGGCCCAATGACCGTTTTCGCACTAACGCCGCACCAAACTGTGACTTTTTCGTCATGAAGAGGCACTTCTTGAATCTCCTGAGGATTTTCAGTGGCGTAAATACGGCAATTTTGCTTATTTACGGTCCCATTCAATGTGAAATGGGCTTCATCGGACATGATAATTTTGTTCCAAAATTGCTCGTCATCTTCGGCCATTTCGATGACTCTTTGGGCCCATTCCAATCGACGAGGCTTGTCCGCAGGCAACAATCTTTACGTCAATTGAATTTTGTACGGGAACAAATGCAAATCAACGCGAAAAATCCGTTGTAAAGTGGACCGAGCCATGCCCAACTGCTGAGAACGGCGTTTTTGGGATGTTCTTGAGGACCTCTCAACACTGGCTCGTACGGCAGCGATATTCTCGGCCGATCGCCTTGGTCGACTTTTATTTGGCCTCTTCGGATTAGAAAGAACCTCACCAGTCGAAAATTTTTCGTATAAACGCTTAATGGTGTTCTTAGAAGGCGCACTTCTCACATTTTTTAAGTTTTTAAAAGCACGTTGAGCTTTCACAATTGACTTCTTCTGTTGAATGTAAATTTCAACTATTTCAGAGCGCTCGCGTGGCGTGTATTGTTCCATGGTAAAAATCTGCTTGGACTGACGCTTCAAACGCGGTATGTCATTAAGCGATCTGACATCTCTGTCAAAAGTTATGGCGTTGCCAGATGGGTCCGTCGAATATGGGCAACCCTGTACATATGTATATAATAAAGATACACACTCACACACACTCGCTGAAAATATAAATGGTCTACTGAAATTCAAGCAGAACCTAACCTCGCAAAATTTGTTGTTGGTAGCAACACAACCCCACCCACAACATTAAAAAAAACACAATTTTTTTGGCTTTTCTTAAGCATCGTCTTTATTATAGAGGCTCTATTAATTTGTAGCTCAGCTTAGGAAAATTTATGGCTCTCTTACACGCAAAAAAAAAGAAACCAAAAGTAAACAATTCGGTTCATATGTTCGCGACTTCATGAAATGACATAATTTCTTAATTTAATAAAGTAGCAAATATTTAGCTATTCTTGATAGTATTTTCAAGATAATCATGGGCAAGCAAATAAATAGTTTCACAGCTGATGTCATGTTCTTAAGCGAGCGCGCCACTCGCCAATTAATTGCCACACAACAAATATAGACCAACCAGCATTTGTTTGAGGTCGTTCGCGTCGAGTTTTGAGGAAGTTAGGAAGTTGTTAGAAGCTCGCCGCTAAACACTGTTGAAATTTGATAAGTTATGCTTATCAGCTCTTGAGCATTTTTTAATTTGTGTTGTTGTTTTAATTTTATTGTTTTATTAAGAGTGTGATATTGTTGTTGTTGTATTTACCTGCCCACATTATTTTTGTTAATTTAACTATTTTTAGCGCTGATTTTCTACTAAAAGTTATCTTGGTTTTTATGTCACGTGCTATGATAAGAAATTTTATTACTTTTTGATGTAAAGTTGTGCTGAAAAGCCCAATTTGGAAAAGGTTGGGCTTGTTCTCAACCCAATTAAATTCAGATCATAATTATTTTAATTCAACATCATCTCAATTTTAAAAAAAAATCTATCTCACTGCATGTGACCAAAAATTTCTAGTGATTCCCTTGGCACAAATTTACAACAGTCAATAATGATAAAGCCGCTCAAACAATCTTTAAGCATGTATTTACCCTAAGCCCGCGTTTATTATGCGCCCTGATCTTAAGATGGCAAAAGCTGCTGCAAACCGCTTTATTTACGATCATACCGAAAAAGTTCACAGTGTGCAAGATGGTTTTGAGCTAAAACCTACTACAAGATGGTTTTCAGCACTTTTGTCTTCTATCTCGCTTTTTAACATAGTTTTGATTTATTTCACAGTTTTTCATTCTATTACACGGTGTTACAAAATGAAAAAAAATCAAAAAACTTGCCTCGAGACATAGTAGAGGTAGTAGGCCTGGTTGAACATAAGATAACTGCATACTTAGTTTTTTGAATATACCCTCAAAATCGGGATTTGTGGTCAAAAAACCGATTTTAGGTAGGTGCATGTATAGTTTGTTATGTAACTCCGTTATATCTAGCTCAATTTTAAAACTTTAAACATTGATAAAAAGAAGAAAAATATACCTTTAATAAAATATACAGACCGTTTTTAATCAAAAAGAATTGACAAAGTTACAGGTTAAATCATTTGAAAATTTCTCATTTTTTTTTAATTTTTTCAACTTCAACAACGTTTTGTTAACAAATTTTGTTTTGTGGTACTATTAGTATTAGCAGGATTCTGAAAGCCTGTTAAATTTTGCGTTCAACGAGCTATCATTTACTTCAATTGGCTGAAACACAAAAGCACTATCGAATTTTTAGTATTCGTAATAAAATACAAAAAAATTTTTTTGTTTTCTAAAAATGTTTTTTTTACCTTTTTCGTTTATATATATTATCATAAAGCTAGTGTATTGCCCGGATGTGACGGAACAGTTTGCAGTTTTGAACCACAAACACGCTCCGAATGAATGGCGTTTGTTTATTGAGGGATCTTGCAAGAGCATGATTTATTTAAAAACTTTTTGTGTGATTCTTGATATGTTAAATTCTGATATATGTATGTCGCCGACTTAAAGGCTCTAACAATACTGTTTGGAATACCAAGTATCCTTGCATTATTTGCGAATGGGATAGTCGTGCGACTAATAAATATAAGCAAAAGGAGTGGCCACAGCGTGCTTCATTTCAAGTTGGCAAAACAAATGTTTTGAATACTCCACTGTGCGACCTGAAAATGTAATCCTAGCGCCTCTTCATTTAAAATTAGGTTATATGAAAAAGTTTGTCAAGAAAATAAACACTAACGGCGATGCGTTTCGTCATCTGATTGCAGCGTTTCCTAGGTTAAGTGAGGCCAAAATCAAAGAAAGTATCCTGCACGTTCAAATCTTTTATAAAAGTTATTTATTCATTTCGGTTATTCCAAGATTTATTTGTGGGCCCACAAATTCAGAAAATTTTCTTGGACACTGATTTCGTTTCTAAATTAAATCCAGTTGAAAAAAAGAGCTTGTACACTAAGGGAAAAAAATATTAAATTTATCCAAAAACTTTTTTAATTTATCCAAAAAGCGAGTCATTTTTGTACCAATAACGCATTTACTTATCAACCACGTAAATATTTAAAATTTATTTAAATACTTTTTTAATTAAATAAAATATTAAAATATTTAAACAGAATGAATAAAAATATATTAAAATTATGCACGAATATATTTTAATATCTTTCAAATATTTACTATTTGAAAATAAAACTATCGCATTTAAGGAAAATTTATATAAAAATATTGAAATCGAAAAATAATTTATTTGAATATTGACCACGAGCTGCGTCCATATCAAACGCCATTTAGTGGTATATTTTATTTTCTTTTTGTGAAAATATGATTTGTGAGTCCGGTAGTGAGTGCGATGCATGATGAAATCATGTAGAGTGGAGTGATATTCTTGAAAAAATACCGAGTTGTCACTCCACTTTACATGAATTCACCATGCATCGCACTCACCACCGCACTCACAAATTATATTTGCCAAATATCCATAATATATTACTCTTGAAACATTAACTAAATGAGAACTATAAAACCTGCAACTGCTGGTGCGAAGAAACTCTGTTTCAGTGCGATGCTGCTGCTGCTTGGCGGCTGCTTGGCAGCTGTATGGAATATGTGTGTCAGTGTGTGGCATAAATAAAATTTAAATACGGGAAAAAACGAGTTGTGAGGAAAATATTTGATTTATCCACGTAAATATTTAAATGAAATATATACTCAGGCGTGGATAATGTTAATATGCGTTATTTCCCTTAGTGTAACAGTTTTATTTCGTTATGCATTTGTTTCCTCGGCAACAGGAAGATTCGAAATTACTTAGATGTTGTAAATGAATTTTTAAGTGCCTACGAAGAAATGGGCTGCAATATGTCAATCAAACATGTAAACATTTTGCATTTTTGCACTCCCATATAAACTTTTTCCGGAAAGCCTTGGGCAGTTTAGTGATGAACAAGGAGAAAGGTTCCACCAGGAGATGGAAGCTATAGAAACCGGTTTTCAGGGAAAAAATTCCATAAACATGTTGGCAGACTACTGCTGGTCCCTAAAACGTGAAACCGATGATAATATATATTAACGAAAAAAGTGAAATAAACATTTTTAGAAAAACAAAAAAATTTTTTTGTATTTTATTACGAATACTAAAAATTCGATAGTGCATGTGTATTTCAGCCAAATGAAGTAAACTATAGCTTATTGTACGCAAAATTTAACAGGCTTTCAGAATCATGCTAAAACTAATAGTGCCACAAAACAAAATTTGTTAACAAAACGTTGTTAAAGTTGAAAAAATTAAAAAGAAATGAGAAATTTTCATATGATTTTACCTGTAACTTTGTCAATTCTTTTTTTAAAAAATTTGTCGATATATTATATTAATGGTATATTTTTCTTCTTTTTATCAATGTTTAAATTTTTAAAATTGAGCTAGATATAACGGAGTTACATAACAAACTATACATGTACCTACCTAAAATCGGTTTTTTGACCACAAATCCCGATTTTGAGGGTATATTAAAAAAACCAGGTATGCAGTTATCTTATGTTCAACCAGACCTACAACCTCTACTATGTCTCCATCCGAGTTTATTTTCACTGTTACACCGTGTAATTTTATCTCTTATATTGATTAATTTCTTTTAGAGAATTTCATCTTAAGCGACACTTTGCTGTCATGAAAAATGTAAACAAACATGTAGTGTGTACTTAAGCTAAAATTGCTTTTGGTTTAAATTCATAATCTAATTTCGTACACCTATGAAATTTTGACAGACGATGTAAACCATCGCAAATTATCGATTTTCATCAAAAAACATAAATCGGATATTATGTCGCTTAAGATATTTTGGCGGTTATGAGTCGATATTATTCGTGGTTTACAAACATTTTAGTGGATATCGCAAAAAAACTTTGTTTGAAACCTTTTTGGTACCTTTTGGTTAGATAAAGGAAGAGGTACAAATTGAGGTAAAAACTAAGGTAGAGGAAGAGTAAGAGGTAGAGCTAGAGGTAAAGGTTGAGAAAGATGAAGAGCTAGATGTACTAGTAATAATTGTTAGAGTTAGAGTTAAAATTAAAGTTAGAATTAGAGCAAGAGTTAGAGTTAGAGTAAGAGTTAAATTAAAAGTTAGGGTTAGAGTTAAAATTAAATTTAGAATAAGAGCAAGAGTTAGAGTTAGAGTAAGGGTTAAATTAAAATTGAGGGT